>CM031237.1:199741941-200309441 GCA_018340775.1 Taxus wallichiana var. yunnanensis
ATATCTTTCTGACACAACTTTAGTGCCCATGGGAATTGAGCTCCACTTAAGTCTAGAAATTCATAACAAGAAATCACCATAATAATCAACATATCAACCGAATCCCGATGTCATTCGTTGATATCATGTATTAATGTGGAATGGCCCAAATACAAATGCAATATATGGTGTATCCACTCTAAATACTTAGTCAACACAGCCATCCTAGCCTTTGTTGTCACTCGGCACTAGCACTATCGGTGACCACTGGATTAGTAATCTCAAAAGATGGTACATGTCCTCTAACGTGATCTCTATCTCTCTAGTCTGGAATAAGAAGGTATTGGTGTTCGGATCCCTTATGTCTATCAATGCAATGATCAACCCTATATCTCGGGTACCCTTTTGTAATAGAAAAATCCACCCAATCCCATTGTGTCTAAATGACTCCACTTTGCATCAATAACATTGAATCTCATCATCCCTAACAGGCCAAGACTCTTGTTTCTCAAGTATAACATGTCTCGAGCCGTAAAAAGTAGTCAAGCAATCATCCATTAGCATCCAATCATCCAAAAATCATCATTTTTAATCAAAACATTCTCTATCCTAACCATTCGATGCTGACCCTATTAGGTTGACGATGAATTCCCCGGGTTGATTCCGACTTGGCTCATTCGACGAAGACCAGATCCAGTCTCCGTCAACCGGCCCTTGGTGTCCATCAATTTCAAAAAAATAAAAAAAATAAAACAAAAATCAAAACTAAGATTAGGTTTTGGAGTTACCGCTCTCTGTGACCTCTAGTTCTTCCTTCCTCCCCCGTTGGCCTCCATTTCACTCTAATCTCATGCTTTTATACCTCTCATATATCTCGATCGTCAAACTCATATCACGCAAATGAGCTTAGTCATCCAACTCTATTGCTTATATAGGAGCGTTGACCCTAGTCTTTTTGACCCAAGACAAATCACATCGACCCCACCCATTCCATCTCATCCCAATTCTTCATCAAATTATCTTTTCTTCCACTTTTGGCTTGTGTGTTACCCATCACACACCTTTATTTTTCCCACTGGGCTCAGTTGGCTATCTTTTGGCTTATCTATCTCATCATATATCTTTCATCCAACAGCCCACTCTGTGCCATCTTTTTATTCCCTCATGGGAACCTTTTTTTCCTCTCAATCCCACCATTATGGCCATCTTTTATCTTGACCCGCACTGCAGATCGTATTTTCAATTCCTCATGTATGAAGGATATTCCATCCGCTTTAGCCTGTATTTTTTCAAACCATTTTCTTGACCATCCTCGCATTTGTTTGTTCATATTTCGAAGTCTTCCTTTGAACTATTAGTCCCATAGATTGCACAACCAATCCGAGTAGATTCCCATTATACTCCCTACATATTGCATTTATTTTCACTGAATCATATGTCCGTAGGATATTTCCATCATTTTCGTTAAGGTTGTACTTTGTCCCCTACTTATGTGATTCCAAAATCACCACCATATTTTGTTATGGTTTTTATTTTATTATTATCATTTCTTTCTTCTTGGGCCATATTTTTCTCATCCTTTCCATCCTTCATGTTGAGTTGTGGAGCTCAATTACTTGATTTAGCATGCATATGAAACTTGCGGGAAAATACGATAACCGACATCATCGATTATGAAGGGACCGACATCGAGTCACCTATGACCGACATTGGTTAGGAAAGGAGAAAGCTGACATCGGTTAAGGCTAACCGACATCGATTACCACTGTGCGGGAGTGCTTTATTTAAATCTCGGGAATTAGATCTAATTTTAGCATTAAAACATTTCTATTTATTGTAATTACATGGCTAAGTGCCTGAGTTTGTATGTGCCTATATAATCATAAAAGATAGAGTTTAGAAGGGTGCGTTAATGATTATTGTGAGAGAGGGAATTCTTGGAGAAGGAGAAGCTTGAGAGAAAGAGAGTATTGTACATCCGAGAGGTGCAAAAGATTGTAGATCTTCATTGTATATCTTCTGAAAGCTTTGGATAATAGATTGGCTTGTTTCTTGGTGGATGTAGCCCACACTTGGTGAACCACGTTAAAATCTGGAGTTGATTTATATCTCTTGTTCTGTATATTTCTTCTAGTATAATATCCACTTTTATTGCATGTATGCTTGGATCTGATATATTATCCATACAACCTTGTGCTAACCCCAACAACTGGTATCATATCTTTGTTTGAGGTTTTATGTGTTGATGATTTACTTACGAGAGGTTTTTTGATTGAGTGAGAGCTTCAACAATGGCGGAAGAAAAAAATACAAATTAGAGAAGTTTGATTGCCAAAATTATCAATTATGGAAGATGCAGATTGAGGATTATCTATATCAAAGAGATATGTACTTACCGTTGGATGAAAAGTCTATACCTACAAAGATGACTGATGAAGAATGGAAGATTCTTGACAGAAAGGCTTTGGGATCTATAATATTGAGCCTGGAAGCATCCATGGCTTCCAATATTACAGAAGTGACTTCTACGGTAGACTTAATGAAATCTCTTGCTAATTTATATGAAAAACCTAGTGCTTCGAGATAAATTGTATTTGATGAAGAAAATATTTAGTTGTAAGATGCATTAAAGTGGATATGCATCTAGTCATTTGAATGATTTTTGATCTATTGTAAATCAGTTAAAATCGGTTGATATTCCATTTGATGATGAAGTGAAAGCACTTTTATTCTTATGTTCTTTGCATGATAGTTGGGATAACTTGGTAATGGTTGTTAGTAATACAACATTTGCTAATAATATTTTGAAGTTTGATGATGTGGTTAGTATAATCTTGAATGAAGAAATTCATAAGAAAAGTACGGAGGAATCATCATCAGGAATGATTTGAATTTAGAAAGTAGAGGCGGGAAGAAGGGGAGATCTAAGAGTAAGAATAGTGGGAAATCAAAGTCAAGGTATCGCAGATCTAAATCTAGAGGTAAGGGAATTACTTTTTAGAAATGTGGAAAGAAAGGACATGGAAAGAAAGATAATTGGTCAAAGGATAAAGAGAACCAACACCCAGATAAAGGTAAAGAGTCAAATAAAGAGGAAAATATTGCATCAGAGGTAATGCAAGATGATATTATTATTTCTTTGGATAATAGAATAGAATCATGGGTTTAGATTCAGGAGCTTCTTTCCATGCAACCCCTAATAAGGGTTATTTTGGAAATTATGTCCAAGGCAATTTTGGGCATGTTTATTTGGGTGATGATGAACCTTGCAATATTACTAGTAAATGGGAAGTTCATCTAAAATTGTAGAATGGAAATACATGGGTATTGAAATATTTGAGGCATGTTCCAAGCCTCAAGAGGAATCTTATTTCTGCAGGGCAACTAGGTGAAGTTGGCTACATGGTTATGTTCACAACAGACTCTTGGAAATTCATCAAGGGTGCCTTTGTTGTGGAAAGAGGTAAGAAGGTAGGAACGTTATATTTATCCACATCTGTTATTGATTCATTTTATATGTTATCTACTTAAGATTCAAATGCATGCATGTGGCATAATCGGTTGGGTCATATGATTCAAAATGGAATGTAGATCTTAAAGGCTAAGGGTAAGTTATCATATTTGAAAGATTTAGATTTTGATTTCTGTGAGTAGTGTATCTTTGGAAATAAAAAGAGAGTGAGGTTTCTCAAAGTTGGGTCAACTAAGGAGTAGAAATTGGATCTTGTACACTCAAATGTGTGGGGACCAGCCGAGGTAGCTTCTCATGGAGGATACCAGTATTCTGTTACTTTCATTGATGATGCTACAAGAAAGGTATGGGTTTATTGTATTAAACGTAAATCTGATTTTTATACTTTTAAAGATGAAAAGCCCTTATTGAGAGTGAATCAAATTCAAAGTTAAAATGTCTTAGCTATGATAATGGTGTTAAATATTGTAGCAATAATTTCAATTATTATTGTTTAGTGAGTGGAATACGAGAGAAAGGATAGGTTCAGAACACCACAAGAAAATGGTGTTCGAAAATAATGAACAGACAATCATGGAGCGTCTTTAGAAGCATAAGGATACATGTTGGATTGCCCTTGTAGTTTTGGGCATAAGTAGTTGATACATGGTTTATTTGATTAACTTTGGGCCTTCAAGTTCACTAGATGGAGGAATACCATAGGAAACTTGGACCAAAAAAGAGGTAGATCTTTCTTTTCTTAAAGTTTTTGGTTCAAAGATTTTGTGCATATTGATAAGGAAAATAGGAAAAATTTGGATGCAAAATCCAAGAGATGCACTTTCATTGGTTATGGATCTGGTGATTTCATATTCTATTTTTGGGATTTAGAGAATTCTAAAATTATTAGGAGTCATGACATTGAATGGAATGAAAAGAGAATGTACATGGATCAAATTTTGGTACCCAAGGATGAACCAGTTAAGAAGTTTATGAATGAAAATGAAATCTCAGATTTAAAAATAATATTGTGGGTTACACAGGTAGGCGGTGTCGATTAACCACTAAGCGGCATCATTCATCTGAACCGGTATTGGTTACAGAAGAGCCAAACCGGCATCGGTTAGCAGAACCGGCGTCGGTTATAGGTGACCGGTGTTAGTCACTGTCAAGATTGGAAACAAATGTCTAGGAGGTCTAGAATGAGCCTCTAGTACCCCAAACTTATGTGAGAAGGTCACAAAGGGTAAGTAAACCTCTAGAAAGATTTACACATTCTCTATTTTATTTATTATTGACTGATAATGGTGAACCAGAAAGTTTTGAAGAAGCAATGCAGGATAAGACCCACGTGCAGTGGGAGCATGGCATGAATGAGGAGATGGACTCCTTGGAAAAACCAAACTTGGGATTTGGTTAAGTTCCAGCATGTAAGAGGACATTGTAGAATAAGTGGGTTTACATGATCAAGGAAGAAGAGGGTGGACATAAAAGATACAAGGAAAGGCTTGTAGTAAAAGGATTTACATAGAAAATAGGTATTGACTTTGGTGAAATATTTTCTCTTGTTGTTAAAATGACTTCCATACGTATTATATTGAGTTTAGTTGCAGTACATGATTTACATTTAGAGAAACTAGATGTGAAGATGACTTTCCTTCATGGTGATTTAGATGAAGAGATTTATATGCAGCAACCACTTGGGTATGAAGTCAAGGGTAAGGATAAATTAGTGTGCAAGTTGAAAAAGAGTCTATATGGGCTCAAACAAGCTCCAAGGAAATGGTACATGAGGTTTGATAGTTTCATGCATAAGCATGGTTACTTGAGATGTGAATTTGATCATTGTATTTATTTCAAGAAGCTTGAAAATGGGAGTTGTACTATTTTGTTCTTTGTATGTAGATGATATGCTTATTGCAGGATCTAGTATGCAAGACATTGGTGAGCTTAAGGGAAAGATAACTCACACATTTGCTATGAAGGATTTAGGAGCTACAAAATAAATCCTTGACATGCAAATAAACAGAGACAGGAAGAACAAGAAATTGTATTTGTCTTAGGAGGCTTGTATCAATAAGGTGTTAGAAAGGTTTAACATGCAAGATTTAAAACCGGTGAGTACACTTATGGCTGGACACTTCAAATTGAGAAAATATTAATGTCCTTCATCACATGAGGAGGTCAAATACATGACAAAATTACCATATGCTTTAGCGATTAGGAGTCTCATGTATGTTATGGTTTGTACTGCAGTTAGACATTGTACAGGCGTGGGAGTTTTGAGTAGATTTATGGTCAATCCGGGTAAAGAACATTAGAAAGCAGTCAATGGATACACGGTATTTGAGAGGGACATCTAGCATGCGGTTATGCTATGGAGGTTCATATCTTTATTTATGTGGCTATGTTGATTTGGATATGGTTGGAGATCCGGATGGTATAAGGAGCACTCTGATATATTTTCACAATAGGTGGGATGGCGGTTGGGCTGGATTTCAAGATTACAGAAGGTGGTGGCTTTGTCTACTACAGAGGCAAAGTATGTTGCAGCTATAGAGGCTAGCAAAAAGATGATATGGATGAGAAGGTTCATGGAAGAGTTGGGAAAGGAGCAAGATGATTGCAAATTGTTCAGTGATAGTCAGAGTGACAATTCATTTGGAAAATAACTCAGCATTTCATTCTATAACGAAACACATTCAGTTGAGGTATCACTTCATATGGAAGGTATTAGAGGATGGGCAAATTGAAACTGGAGAAGATTCATACGAGTGAAAACCCTGTGGATATGCTAACGAATCCATTAACAAAGAGAAGTTGGAGCTACACTCCAATTATATTGGTCTTCGAGTTTGAGACTTGAAGAGGAAGAAACAAATCTAAGGATCCAAGAATGACGTTGTATAGGTATAGTGAAGTATTTTATCTCCAAGTGGGATATTGTTGACTTGTGGAGCTCAATTACTTCAGATTTAGCATACAATATTAAACTTGCGAGGAAAATATAATGTAACCGACATTGGTTATAGAGAGACCAGTAATCAATCACCTATGAGCGGCATCGATCGGGCAAAGAGGAACTGGTATCGGTTAAGGCTAACCGGCTTTAGTTACACAGTATGGGAGTGTTTTATTTAACTCTGAGGAATTAGATCTAATTTTAGCATTAAAGTATATCTATTGATTGTAATTACATGGCTAAGTGCCCTAACTTTGTATGTGTTTGTATAAACATGAAAGCTAGAGTTTAGAAGGGTGTGTTAATGATTATTGTGAGAATAATTGTGTGAGAGAGAGAATTATTGGAGGAGGAGCTTGAGAGAAAGAGAGTACTATACATCTAAGAAGTGTGGAAGATTTTAGATCTTCATTATATATCTTTTGAAAGCTTTGGATAATAGATTGGCTTGTTTCTGGTGGATGTAGCCCACCTTTGGGTGAACCATGTTAAAATATGGTGTTGATTTATATCTCTTATTCTGTATATTTCTTACGGTAGAATATCACTTTTATTGCATGTATGCTTAGATCGAGATATTTTCTAGTACAACCTTGTGCTAACCCCAACAACTTCATCTATCTCTTTCAACCTCATGATTGATTCTTCTTCATGTCATCAATCCCTAGTTTGAGGGGGAGCACCTCAACCATCATCTTTTATCATTTCTTGTTTTTGTCTTGCAATTTGCTTAACGCAAACCACTTGACAAAAAGGGGTAAATGTAGACACAAAATTTTGGTATGCTTGTCCCCCATCTTGCATTCACTCCCTCCATCATTATCTTCCACATACATGCCTCTCTTTTAATTTGAATCCATCTTTCCCTCATAAACCCCATTTATTCTATCTAATTCCCATTTTCCCATCTTAATATTATCATCATTTTATCCCCCTAATTCATCCTTGATCATGCTTAATTATCCCTAAATCCTTCCATTAATCCTTTTATCTTCCCTAAGTACTCCATTTAACATACCTAGGCATTTATCTACCCTCATTCAATGCATTTCAATCTCCTAACTACCTTTTATCCTCCCTATACAACCCTAACCCGCATAAAGATCCTGAAACCCTAATTCTACCCCTTTAGATTGCTTTACATTGAATTAATCACCATCTCCACTACCCAAATCAAGGTTTAGCAGAAGTTGATGGTGACAAATGCATGTCATCATTGACCCTATAAGTATGCCCATACCCCCTCTCTTAAGGATGTAATTTTGAGAATTCGGGCTTTCTTGCGACTTTTCTTTGTTTCTTTCTCTTCTTTGGAGATGCAGCCATCAACTTAGAGCTACTTTGGATATTTTGCATGCCATCTTGGGAGATTTTGAGTATTTTTCTTGTTTGGTATCTATATGTTTGAGAATCAAAACGTGATTCCTAGACACAAGTGACCTCCCGAGGTCGTGTCAAGACAATCGAGAATGCGTAAGATTGCATGAATCTTGATGGGAAACCATAGGAGAATCGGATACTAAGATCATGTAGTGTGAGTTCCTAGTAATTGAATTATCTCGAAGGGGAATTAGAGGCTATGTAGGAGTAGTGTAAGTTCCTATCATTTGATTGCTTGCTTTTATATGAATTCTAAGCTACGTTGAAGGTTCATTTTATATAAATAAGGAAATTAAATTCATTTTAAATAAAAGACAAGTGTGTTTTAATATTTTAATTAGCTAAATTCATTCTCAATTAATTAAATAAAATGAAATGAAATACCATCTATTCTATTTGTTTGAAAAAGAAATGAATTAAAAGAAAACTAATTAAACGACTAACATATTTTTGTATTTTTTTAGAATTTAGATAAAACAAATAAATAAACTACTCTTTACGAACACAAGAAATTAATTAAAAATAAAATATTATTACTTCTAATAAAATAAACTAAAAACAGAGAATAGTCGGATGTGGCTATTCCTTTGTTGCAGGGTTGTCTAACAATTCTATTCTAAAAGAATGTATTTGAAAGTTATTAATCTAAATAAAATAAAATAAACATCTTCTAGTAAAGCTTCTGCCTCAAGTTTTTGGAAAGGAAAACTTCTCAAAAGCAATTTCCTCTTTGTCATATGAACTTTCCCCGGAAGAAGTAAATCTAAGCTAATTAAAATAAATAAATGATGTGCAAGGATTTCTTCACTTCTTCCTCCAACTAATTTCCCAAGCAGATCCACAAGGATAAGCCAAGAATAAGTTATCAAGGGAATATGTATGCAAGAAATGTTTTGAAAGAAATACTAGAAATAAAATAAATACATTCAGAAGTGATGAAATCTTCCGCTTCTACAATTTTACCAACTAAAAACAGATGTAATATTTTTATTCTAACAAATATATATTAATTAAAGCTTTAAATAATTTAAGTACAAACCCAACCTGGTTATTATTGTATTGTGGTAGTTTCCTAAAGATGAGATGTGCTTTTTTTTCCCTCGAGTTTTTATCCTCTTCCAAAGATGAAGTCCAATTGATCCAATACACAAATGATGGTTGGTAGTAAAGAAAACAAAATATTGGATATGGTTGGCTTGGTGTAAGAAACGAATGAAAGTAAATGGTGGGAAAGAATAGAGCAAAGAGTTGGTTGCATGTGTGGTTCCTCTTAAAATTTCAGATTATCATAAACTGAACCTCAAGAATATGAAAAATCCAACCCCTCATACTAGTGAAAGTTTGGCTTTTTATAAACTCTAGGAAAGAAGAAGTCAAATACATGTGTCAAAGAGGAAGTGACAAATCAAAAAAAGGAGAGGTATTCAACATTCTAAACATATCCAAAGAGGAAGAGAAAATCAATATGATTCCAACGAGTCCAAAAATAGGTGAAATGCAGATTCATAAACAAGTGAGAAAATCACTCCCGAAATCCAAACGTGTGTCAAAAATGTGTGTTTTAAGTCATTGTTTTTAAGTGACAAGACCTCTAGTCAATGCGCAAGAGGCGGTTACATAACTCCTGGTCAAAATTATGACAATTACGCAACCACCGGTCAAAATTTGACAATTACACAACCACCGCCCTCTCGACAATTATGAAACCATTGCCCTCGACAATTACGTAACCACCAGGTCAAAATTTTGACAATTACGCAACCACCACCACTCGGAATGCCAAAAGCTAAAAAGTGGTCTTGCAAGCAAAATTAAATTTTAGAGATAAAACAAAAAGGTTTGTTTGAGTCAAAGGAGGGATGCAAAGGAAAGGGGGAAGGATCTGGACCTCATTTTTACCTTGGAAGAATTTTTTATCATCATTGGAGATTTTACCATTCCGACAATGTAGCACGTGTAATTTTGGGTGTGTACATATTGCCCCCTTAGAGAATCATTTTAGCCATGAAGAGGTGTAAAACGTGAAGTTTGAGTATGGAGCTCCCAAACAGGAAAGTTAGAAATTATACCTTATTCGTCAATGTGTTGAAACCACGCCATTCCATCATTCCGACCACCTACAAAAGAAATATGAGAATCAAGTGCAGATATAAAACATGATTAACAAAATACTTTGAAATAAAATGACAATACGTACAGTATCCACAAGGGTGGGAAATATACATGCTCTAATGCATGAAATAACTACACATGCAATGTTAGAAAATCCAAATATATGTTGTGTGTTATTTTTACTATTTTAGAAATCATTTATGTTTTGCAAGTTAATTTAGAGCTCCTGGTTTCTTGCGATTGTTTCATTCGTGAGTATGGTTAAATTGGAAAGGATTTGGAAATTATGGTGTCGGATCCAATGGAAGTAAAAGGGGCTCAGAAAGGGGTTAGATATGAAAGACTAGTATTTTGCATTAGGCTTTGGCCTTTGATCTTTTTTTTTTTTAATACATCGGAGGAGGATTTCTAGGAAATTCGCAACTAAAGTGGTCGAAAGGGGCCTCAAAGAGATGGATGGGCATAGTACCTTTATTGCTTAGTCTCATTTTTGTGTATTTTATGGTTTTTTTTTAATATTTTTGGCTCATGGTGAGAATTTTTACCATACTTACTCTATGGTTTTACAACATTATACACGAGAAACTTGACATTATATATATACATATAGACACATTTTTTTGGTTTGGCATTCCTTGCAAGAGTTGAATTCATTGTAGTTTGTTTCATCTGTGTACTCTTAGATGGTTTGGAATTTCTGATAATTTTTATATGTTTTATGAATGCATGCCATGGATGATGATGCAAATGTGTAGATAGAATGATATCTCTTTTTTTGTTTTATATATGATGCATATGAGAACAGATTGTAATTTAGAACTTTGATTTTCAAGCAATATTTAGCACTTCTATTTTATTGGAAAAATGTGATGAATGTGATATGATAAGAAGATGAAATCACTCCAATCTTAACTCCACACAACTAGTAAGATGTGAGGGCTCATCATCGAGAGCCAAGAAGGACGTGAGTTGTATGATTTTGATGAATGAAGATGGTGAGAAAAGATAAGATTTCGACAAAGACCCAACTAGAACTTACAACTCAACCCTAAACAAGGTCAACTAACTAGTTCAAAATGCATTTTCTTGCAAGTTTATCTAGACTTAGATCCATAGATGGCCTTTTGATTGAAAAAATATGGTTTTAAGGATTTGAATCTCTTGTAACATACACATCTAACTCATTTTCTTGGGATTTTTAAGATTTCAAAGAACTTTTTATTCATTGATTTATTTACAACCTATTAATTTATTTGTGAGGACCCTTTAAGATTGAAAAGCACTTTTTATTCATTGACTTATTTACAACTTATTGATTTATTTGATGGGACCCCCTACATCTTGCCCCATGCTACTAGTAAGAAGCATGGGCTCATCACCAAGGACAAGACATAGGCAAGTAAGGGCACTTCCCTCCTTTCCCAACCTCATGCTACCAGTGAGAAGTATGGGCTCATCACCAAAGGTTGGTAGGGCAAAGAAGTGTAGTTTTATTTTGAAATGAAAGAATTTTTGTGTTTATTGTTGATTTATCTTATTCTTTTTTTGGTTTTTAGACTTGTGCTTTTGGGAAGGAACGCTTTCCCTAGCCTCAACCCCACATAACTAGTAAGATGTGAGGGCTTACCACCAAAGGTTGAGATAGGCGAAAAAGAGCTCCAGGTGAAATGTTTAGATTGTTTTTGTTATCATAGAGGTTTTAAGGGAAATATGTGACATCAATAAGCTTGTGGAACAAACTATGGGCAAAGACACCCAAGCTAGGAGAAACCCTTAATAGAACTAAGTGTGTAGGCTTGGGTTGGACAAATGTCAAAATTTTGTCTTAAATGCTTTTGAAATGATGAAGAGATTTAAATAATTCGGAGATGATATGATGGATATTTGAAGAGGTATGATTGAATGTTTCTACCAATATTTGAAATTTTCTTAAAAGTTTCTTGAAAAGTAAGTTTCTTGATTTACAATTTCACAAAATGATAATGCAAATGATAAACAATATGGATGCAATAATGTACAATGTGGAAATGCAAATGAACTATGCATGGAAACATTTAGGGTGAAGCCAATTGATGGATGTCAAACTCCTCACCTCCCAAGGTACACAAATGATACACATGATCTTTGAAGTTTTCATTCTCTTGACAAGGGCCTACTATCTTGGGTTTAAACTTATAACCCTTGCCTACATCTGTATATATTTGATCATCTAATCTTAGCATGAATTTGTTCTTTTGAAAGAGGTATTTATAAACCTCTTTGTTGCATTTTTGACATATTGTATTTATGTGAGCATGACTACGTTGCTCAACTTTGTTCCCTACGTAGGGAGTAGTGGTTACATTTGACATTTTTCGTGCTATGGGATTATGTCTCGTGGACACAATGAGCTTGGTTTTTGACATATTTGTGTCTAGACCAAGGCTAGGAATGGAGGAAGCCCTAGAGATGGCTTTGATGGGTATCACTTTGTTCTCAAAATCCTCTCCTTCCTTCATTATTTCTATCATGTTTATGCCTAGACCGAGATCATTAGAAAGAAGAGAGGTTATACCAAGGAGGTTACCCATTCCTTGTGGTTCGAAGGGGAGAAGGATTGGTTCATCACTCTCTAAGAGTTTCATAATCTCGATTGTGGTTTTGGTGGACACAATTTCCATAGATATCATCTTACCCTTATTTGTTTTCACTACCTCAAATGTTTTGGGTCATTAGCCTCAACTTTCGAACATTCATGGTGGTTATGACCAATTATTTTGATGAAAGTGGATTTTTAATCGATTCAGGAGATCATACTCTGAATGGACCCCTGACTTCTTCTTAAGGTTTCCAAATGTATGTCAAAGTGTTTAGGATCCCCTTGAGCAACAAAGACCTTTCCTAGATGGAGAAATATAACCTCTTGGATCAACATGTAGGGAATAACCTTCATCTGGTGAATCCAAAGTCTACCAAGGATCATATTATAATTTTCTCCTTTTTAATGATGTAAAACTCTTTTAAAATTATTTTCAACCCGAGGGTAACACAAATAACTATAGTCCTAATCAAAGTATCCTTAAAATTTTCATACCCTTACAACGTGTTTCTCTTAGAGTTAGTCTCCCCATATCCTAAATTCTGTAAGAAAGAGAAAGGAACCATGTTTACAAAGCAACCCCATCATCAATCATGAATCTCTTGATGTAATTTTTATAAACCTAGACTTACATATATAATGTAGGATCACCTCTTTGGGCTATTTCAATGTCAAATGGTATCTTGTTTATATTGAAAACAAACCTAGTATCCCTATTAATCTGTCCCGGAGGATGTATGTCAAAGTTGATATGATTTATTTAAGCTCTAGGGGGTAACATGGATTAGATGACCAAGACCCAATGTATCAAGTAATGTAGATCGATGCGTGGGGAATTTTTCAAAAATCTAAAAATGAGATGTGAGAAAAGGTCTTGTTCAAATCCGATATCAAATCATAGGATCCTACCGGTTTTGATATTTTAGGAACGTCATCCCGTGTGAAGGAATGAGTTGTTAAGGTTTGTGAAATGTTTTCCCTTATGTCCAGAGTTGTTGCATTAATTTCTAGTTTGAATTCTATCTCAACTAATCCCAAAATATTTGTATTATTGTTTGAGCCAAGGTAACGATCAACTTGAGAGTTATCAAAAGTTGAGGCCTCGTGGTTGTTATTCCCTACAAGAATACTCTTGTTTATTTTTTGAGGATTCATTTTAACATCTTCATGACACTTAGGAAATGGGTCTTGATATATGACTAGGTTTGCATTCTGAGGTACAATGAGTGTTATATGACCAGGTTGTGAGGTTGTTTTAGGATTTGCTAAGAACATGTCCACAAAGAGTTGTCTTTGATTCTCGGGAGTCTTTGTATGAACTTGTTGCAATCCCTAAAAGTTCTAACGCCATGACCAATAACACGATGAAGAGCATAATAAATATTTATATCATGGTCTCTTGGCCTTTGGTTCAAGTTTTGTTGTTGATTATAACCCGATTGTAGTTTTGAAACTAGTTGTTAGAATTATAATTCATTTCCCCTTGGCCGATTTCGGTATTAGTTCGGGCCTTGGGTTAGAGTTTTCGAGGAGAGGGGATTCACATCAACCATGTTGATGGAGGAAATATAATTAGGACCTCTTTTATTTCCCGTGTTGTTGTCATTATTGTTAGTGTTACCATTGTTTGTAAAACCAATGTTATTTTCTTGATCAGTAGCACCATTCATGATAACACCGCGATTACGATTGAATACTTTAGGACCTTGGTTATTGGCTCCATTTTTTGATGATTTGCATTGTTTTTATTAGGGGATACCAATTTACCATTGAGACCATAGGTCTTATGCCCGCTATCAATAAAGCAGCTTGGTCGATTCAAAGTGCACCTTCCAACACTTCCTCGTAACTATGGAAAGGAAAATTCTAGACTTCTTCCTTGGTCTCTTGATTGAGAGAGTGAAGGAAAAGATCACAAAGTTCCATTTGGTCCATGTTAGGTGCACTTGTAGAGGAGTAAATAACTTGACACCATATCTGAATGAAATGTGTGGCATATTCATTTTGCTCTTGCCTAATATGCAGAAACTCCCTTATTCTTGTTTGAAGTAACTTTTCATGTCAAAATATCTGATGAATTCTGAAACAAGTTGTTTAAATGAATGTATAGAAGCTTCTGGAATTTGATAGTACCAATCTAAAGTGATTCCCTCAAGGGTTTTCAGAAATATCTTAGCCACCACAACATCCCAAGGAAGCAATTCCCTAATGGAAGTAGTGTAGGCCTTGATATGAGCATTTGGGTCTCCTTCTCCCTTAAATTTAGGAATATTGGGAAATGGGTGTGGAAGCATGACACCCCATATGGTAAATTCAAGGGGTTCTTTCAAATACTCAACGATAAGTACCCATTGCGTAAGATTCCACTATTGAAGTTCCTTGGTGAGGAGGTAGAGGAGGAGGAGTTGGATAGGCTTGAATGCATGGAGATCCTTGATATAGTATATAAGGAGTAGGGAAGGTATATGGGTCCATCTAGGGGACTTTGTATACATATGCAAGTAAGGTGGAATAACATTAGGAAATAGGCTAGTGGGCGTGAAACAAAGGAACGTCGCATTACCTGATGGATTGGCATTCAAGAATGCACTTCCAGACAACCGTTGCATAGGATAAGCATGAGGGCCCATCCCTAGGGTTTCGGCTCCGTGAGAAGATCACCCAGATTTGATTAGACAGATAACCTTGTTGCACAAGATGTTGCATTGGTTGCGCGTTGATAGGGGTGTATCCTTTGTTATCAATGGATGCCCCATGTTTTTCCCTACTGCATAGGTCGGTTGTGAAGGTTGGGCACTCTCTAGTTCTCTAATCCTCCCTACTAAAGTGGAAATAACATCATGAGGTGAGGATTGAGTTCCTTTTTGGTGCTTATGGTGTAGGGTTTGGTTGAGAGGGCACATGATATCCTCTTATGAATTGTTCAACATTGTCATTCTTATTTTCCTTAAAATTAGGAGTCTCAAGATAGGTTGTCAATACATTGTTATTGAACATCTCATAGGTGTGGATCTTCATCCTATCTAAGGACTCATCTATTTGGCAAAGAGGATTAGTAATTCATGCAAAAATTTCATCTTTTGTTGATTGCATGCTTATGTGAGGTCTTGACAAGACTTTAGGGTAAGGATTTATTCCACTCGCAAAAACCATGTTGTTTGAATTGCGTGGACTTTATTGCATATTTAAAGGTTAATCAACCTCGTCTATTCTCTCGTAACTAGTGGGGTTTGAGACATAACTAGGGGAGGCTTGCATGTTTTTGGTGTAATTATCAGCCCACTCTGAAAGGGAAGGGGATTTTTGTGGTTGAAGGTTGGTGTAGTATCCATCAGAATCCAAATGGCCCACCAAACTCTCTACCAAACATATTTGGGAAGGTATAAAATACCCACCAAAATAGGGAAGAAATGGAAAGGTGAGGTAATAACAATGAAAGAAAAGGAAATAAGAAGGAACTAGTCCTTCACGTCGGGTTCACTAATTTTTATGCCTGAGAATCAACACGTGATTCCTAGATGCACGTGACCTCCTAAGGTCGTGCTAAGACAACAGGAATGCATAAGATTGTGGGAATCTTGATGGGAAACTATAGGAGAATCGAGATTAAGATTGGGTAGTGTGAGTTCCTAGTAGTTGAATTGGCCAAAGGGGAATTAGAGGCTATGTGCGAGTAGCGTAAGCTCCTTATTGTTTGATTTCTTGGTTTGATCTCGAATTCTAAACTACGTTGAAGGTTCATTTTATATAAATAAGGAAAGTAAATTCATATTAAATAAAATACAAATGTGTTTTAATATTTTAATTAGCTAAGTTCATTCCCGATTAATTAAATAAAACACAATGAAATACCATCTATTCTATTTGTCTAAGAAAGAAACGAGTTAAAAGAAAACTAATTGAACGGCTAACATCTTTTTGTTTTTTTTAGAATTTATATAATACAAATAAATAAACTATTGTACAGACACAAGAAATCAATTAAAAATAGAATACTACTGCTTCTAATAAAATAAACTAAAACATAGAATAGTCGGATGTGGTTATTCCTTTATTGCAAGGTTGTCTAACAATTCTATTCTAAAAGAATGTATTCGAAAGTTATTAATCTAAATAAAATAAAATAAACATCTTCTAAAAAAGCTTTTGCCTCAAGTTTTCTGGAAAGGGAAATATTCTCAGAAGAAATTTCCTCTTTGTCGTATGAACTTTCCCACAGAAGTAAATATAAACTAATTAAAATAAATAAATGATGTGCAAGGATTTCTTCACTTCTTCCTCCAACTAATTTCCCGAATGATCCACATGGATAAAATAGGAGTTATCAAGGGAAGATGTATGCAAGAAATGTTTTGAAAGAAATACTAGAAATAAAATAAATACATTCGGAAGTGATGAAATCTTCCGCTTCTACAATTATACCAACTCAAAACAGATGCAATATTTCAATTCTAACAAATGCTTTTTAATTAAATCTTCAAAGAATTTAAGTACAAACCCAACCTGGTTACTATTGATCTGTGGTATCTTCTCAAATATGAGATTTGCTTTTTGTCTCCTCGATTTTTATCCTCTTCCAAAGATGAAGTCCAATTGATCCAGGAATGCACAGATGTTGGTTGGTAGCAAAAGAAAATAAAATACTAGTTGTGGCTAGCTTGGTGCAAGAAATGACTGAAAGTAAATGGTAGGAAAGAACAGAGAAAAGATTTGGTTGTCTATGTGGTTCCTCTCAAAATTTCAGTAGCATAACTTAACCTCAAGAATATGAAAAATCCAACCCCTCATATGGGTAAAAGTTTGGATTTTTATAAAATTTGGGAAAGAAGAAGTCAATTACATATGTCAAAGAAGAAGTGAAAAATCAGCAAAAGGAGAGGTAGTCAACATTCTAAACATATCCAAAGAGGAAGAGAAAATCAATACAATTCCAACGAGTCCAAAAATAGGCAAAACAATTGAGAAACGAGTGAGAAAATCACTCCCAAATCCAAACGTACATCAAAAAATGTGTGTTTTAAGTTGTAGTTTTTAAGTGACATGCCCTTTGGTCAACATAAAGGGGAGTTACACAACCGCACGGTCAAAATTTTGATAATTACACAACCACTTCCCTCGACATTTATGCAACCGCATGTCAAAATTTGACAATTACACAACTTCCGCTCTCTCGAAAATTATGTAACCACTAGTCAAAATTTTTACAATTATGCAACCGCCACCACAAGCAATGCCAAAAGCTAAAAATGGTCTTACAAGCAAAAATAAGGTTTGGAGACAAAGTAGAAAGGTTTATTTGAGATAAAGGAGGGATGCAAAGGAAATGGGAAAGGATCTGGACCTCATTTTTACCTTGGAAGAAGTTTTTATCATCATTGGAGATTTTACCATTCCAACAATGTAGTACGTATAATTTTGGGTGCATACAAAGATATCCTACCTTTTCTTGCTTGGATCCCCCATCATCATCTCCATCATCCTTTTTTCATCAATTATGCAAGTCTTCATCACCTTGGAGATTTTTCATTCATCTACCGTCATTGATCCTTATCCATAGCTCTTTGTCATCTATTTAATCCCATCAACCCCTAAATCTATCCTTCCGGTCACCATCAACCCTACTTGATTTTTGTCGGCTGATATGCATCACCTTTGATTATATCCCCTACTCCATATGTGATCTTCCTTATAGCTTCTTTTAACAATCAGCCCATGTTCTTGTGATATACTTGCTTAGGAGCCCATATTTCATCTTCAACATCACTACTCATCATCGATCCAACACAGTCACCATCGACCATGTATGCATTTATCATATCTATCAATTTTCTTGCATCCTTTCTGTTTCCCAACATTCCCACATTAGATCCAAGACCTTCTCAGTGTTTTAGAGCCTATTGTAGACCTATTTTCTCTATTTCGATCTGCTTGGTTGCAGGTGACCATAGACTGTATCTACCATTCTTGGGTCTTCGTCACCTCAATCAGTTTGATTTAGTATCATTTATTATTATCAGATATGCATCTTATTTTATCTAGCATATATCTCATATTTTTTTGTCTTGTTATATATTACATCCAATCAGATTCATTATCATTTTCTACTATCATTTTATCTAATATATTATCAAAGTGGATTGGTATCTCATTGGGCTGAAAAATATAGTCTATGAATGGAGAATGCATAAGGTTTGGGCACACAAACAAAGGTCGTGTAGGTATGTGTGAAAATGTAACAGAGCAGTGTACGCCCAAGATTAAGACTTAACCATTTCTAGCATGAGGGCTATTTTTGGACGTGGAGTGTAGTGCACGCTTTGTAGAAGACTTGGAGAGTGCGTAAAGACTATTTTGGGACGAATAGAAGATGGAGCACCATGCATAGTTTTTGATAGTGATAAGTAAGCCGATTTACATAGAATAATGATATACAATATTATACTGCTCACAAATATTATAACAATAGAGGGCTATTAAATAGCCAAGAATGTAGTTTGAACAACTTCCTATAAAATAGGAAGTATACAAACAATAACAAACCCGTATTGATATATTGTTATATAATTGTTATAACAATATATCAACAAACTTACAAACCAATTACTCTATGAGTAATTATACAATTACATCACACATATATAATTATATTATCATTGATAATATAATTGCACATATTAATAATAATGTGAACACCATTCATTCCTAACAGATTTTGTAGTTATTAATAGGATTAAATAGCGGTTATTCCAAAGATAATCTATTATTAGCGCTTGCATGCTTTTTTTTTATTCTCATGTAAGGGCGTATGGCTCTTATTAGCATGTAGTCTATTTTTTGAAAGGTGCATGGGTGGTGAAGGGAAATTCCCCACCCTTATAAATATGTATTGATTTGCACCTGTTTCGATATATTGTTTATTGTAGAGTTATGTTGCAGAGATTTGTATATGCGCATGACCCATAGTGACATTGTTATGATGTATGAAGCTTATGTGTTTTGCAGTACTTAATATAATGGATCTTATTGGCTAGATATTGATGTTAGATGTAACTGGATATGGATCTTGTATTGTAAATCTGGTTATAGTCATTGTTTTGTTAATCTTTCATATTCTTGAGTTCTAGATCCGGTTTATGCAATGTCGAATACTTTGTTATCAGTTATGGATCTGGAGTATAAATACAATCATGTTAACATTCTAGATAAGCTTCCATAAAGAGGGACATGGTACCCTTGCATGTTGTGGGTGAGTGTTCGATTGGCCGATTGATGTGCCAATGCGCCTTGGGCTTTTGGTGGTAAAAACTAGGTTGCAAAACATTTGGTTTCGTTTTCAGAAATCTTTTTAGTTGTTTTACGAGATTTTGCGTGATGAAGACATACCAATCGACCTTGGCAAGTATTAAAGAGTGGTTAGAAAATCTAGAGGAAGAGTATGCTCTGCAGATTCGGTATGGGACCCGAATTTAATGCACGCGCGTGGGGTGAACATAATATGTATGATGCATTCTATGAGACATTCTTTGCTATCTTTCCTATAGAGCTCTACGAGTGGATAGTTACTTATGCATCTAAGAGGAATTGGAGGTTTTGCATGCTTGTTTGGATGTAGGAATAATTCCAAGCCTTATATGATGTAGATCTAATTTGGATGCGCTCTGTGGATGTTTGGTTCTGTGGTGTTGTGAACAGCTATATATTGGAATATGCAATTTCTACATACTTTTGTCAAGTGATTGTTGAGTTCCAATTCTTATGCAAACCTAGAGGATTGTATTTATGCGATATCCCTTTATCAATTAAAATATTGACCGTAACCCTAGATTTAGAAGATAATCCTATGGCTAGGTAAACTCCACCATGCGTGGGGGCCGGAGTAGGATTGGAAAAGATGGTAGACCTAGCGGTAGAGAGACAAAGAGAATATAAACAGCTTAAGTTTAATGAAGCGAGCAAGAGGGATATATTGAAGTAGTGAGAGATCGCAGAAAGAATGGTGTTGAGGAGAGATGTGGCTCATGAAGGATTTGGAGCTCACGTAAAAGACATGGAACCAGATCATTTGGAACTCCCTCATTTAGGAAATCATGGCAGGGAACCCTCTTTAGCTTCAGATGAGAGTGCACCAGTAGAGATGACATGGGCCATGGACACGCATCTAAACCTACTTGGTAACCTAGCCCTTTCTCTTGGTTTTCTAGATCCAACAATAGTTAACAAGAAGTGCAAGCTAGTTTGGGCAATATAGTTGCGATAGATGAGAGTTAATTTATAGTCAAGTTCGTGGAGTGAATCAAGTAGCTTATTCATCTATGGTGCAATCATCATCTATTTTATTTGGAGGTCTAGTCAGGGGGTATTTTTCTAGCGTGTCTTTAGCACAAAATGTGGGTGCACAAAATGTTAGCATAACGTTTAGAAGTAGAACAAATTTGTAGACTGTGGGGGTTCAATTTAGCACAACTGTTGGAACACAAGGTAGTGCATCCTTTGGTCCGTTGCCTACTTCAGGAGGAGGATCCGAGGATCGTGTGGCTCGAGCCGGTGGATCTAGTGGTTCTGGGGGCAATGGAAACATAGGAGGGAATAAAGTTCGGATCGAGGTGGGCATAGGTCGCACCAACCCCAACAAATTTATATGGAAATGTCTCTTCGTCTTCTAGAATATAGAGGCATTAAAGATGCAGCCAAGCATGTACATATGTGTGAGATATTATGGTGCGAAAAGGGATTACATCTCCAGAGCACAAGGTAAGTCAATTTACAGCTACACTAAGGGTGCGTGCACATAGTTGGTACAAAAAGTTTGACCCTAACCAAACTTGTGTAGATTATACTTGTGTTGCAAGATGCTTTCTTGAAAGATTTTTATATCCCTGAATTTGAGTAGAAGAGCATTAGCGCGTTGAAGGACATCAAGCAAGGCACTACTGAGAGTGTTTGAGAATATGATGCATGGTTTAAGACCCTTTTGTCCAAGTTATCTTATGACATACATGTGAGCCAACATGCTCAATGGTTTATTGGAGGACTTATCATGCCTTTTAGAAGAGCACTTTTGCATAAAACTTACATAGACCCACATGAGGAACTTGAAGCAGGCTCTACACATTGAGGCGGTAAGGAGTGTAGACACAAGAATAAGTCCATTTTTTGAGGCATAAATTGTGGAAATGGCCAAACAGTTAAAGAATTTATCAGCCAATTCAACACATAAGACGCATAGTTGGATTTGGTGCACATATTGTGAAGTAGAGGGGCATACTAAGGATAGTTTACCTCGTAAATCGGTGTGATTTTTGTTGTTGGATTGCGAGATCTGTCACTTAGATGACAGTTCAAGTAGTTTCCCTTTGCTCCAGTGTGCGATAAGGAAGAATGTGTCCTCTTACTGCAAGTTTTGCAGGTCGTCCACTCATGATACTAAAGATTGTAGGTTTATTGATCAAATTCATGATTGCACAGACATTGGTGTATGAAAGATTGACATTGCAAATAACTCTAAGGATAAAGGTGAGAATCATGACCATGATCATAATGAAGGGTGCCCTGATGGAGGCTATGGTAGAGGTCTAGGTTACTGAGGAGGATTGAAAGGCCGAGCTCGCGGCGGTGGAAGATGTGATTTCCCTCATGGAACTTGTTATACATGTGGATCCCCTTATCATTACAGGTGTGAGTGTCCACAGAACATTGTTTGTTATTTTTGTGGAAAGAATCATAATTATGAAGAGTTCCTAGACTTGTATGAACATTTGAGTAAGAAACACAAGTAGGAGAATAAGGGTGTGGGGATGGTAAGAGTATAGTGTGCCATGGAAGATAAATGGATACCAAAGTTAGCTCTAGATCCTGAGTTGGTACCTGTGAAGATTACTACGTGCCTAAGGTTGCATGCTAGAGAAGTTCTGAAATCAAATCTTATTATTACTAAGGAGGAGGTACTAGATGAAAAATACCTAGACTCTATGCATCAAAAGGAGGTTTATCAAGAAACCATGGAGGTAATTATAAATCTATAGGGTGAGATATAGTGTTTAAAGGAACATTCATGGAAGTTGGAACAAAAGAAAGTTGCGTAGCTCAATTAGGCAGATGTTGATGATTTAAAGGAGGTTTTCAAGATGTTGCGCCAAGAGAACATTATTCCTTTGTTAGGGAATTGGTTAAAGGGAAACACTCTACACGTTGGGATTGAACATGAGAGGCATATTTTGCATGCTAACCTCCCACCTCATAGTTTGGATTATGATAAGGAGATAACTCTGAATGTTGTTGTCGATGGCTAGCTTTTGAGTAATATTTTGATTGATACAGTGCAGTATGAATGTACTCACTTTAGACACGTGGGTATAGATGGGCAGGCCACCATTACAACCATCTTTGAATGTTTTTTTCATGGAAAATAGAATGAAGGCCACACCTATCAGAGTTTTAAAGGATGTGTCTATTACTATACAGGGGCCAAGTTTATTGGAGACTTTGAAGTGTTGGCGCTTGTAGAAGTAGACAATTTTCTAGCACTACTTGGGTGCCCTTGGTGTTATGCAAACAACAAAGGACCTACAATTGAATAAGGGGTATATTAGTTTTGAAAACAAGGAGGAGTGAGTCATTATTCCCTTGGTAGATGGGAAATCTGCACCTTATGTTAAGCCCTTAATTGAATAATACTTGAACAAAATTTATGTGTGTACCATTCGAGATCTTGAAGTTTTGGAGCCATAAAAGGAAGGATTTCTCCAATGGGATTATGCATTCCATGATCGATACTAAAAATGTTGCATGTGATAAATAGGAACATGACACTTATGAAATGGTTGGGCATGAAGTAAGGAGTTCAATTGTGCACATGAGTAAGCCACACTATGTTAGGCCCTTGGGAAGTAGCCGAGATACTATGGTACACCGGTGACGATAATCAAGAAGTATTCTGTTGCCATGGAAATTCGGTGGGGTTGTCAAATTGAAAGAAGGAATATGCTCATTTATACTCGTGCGAGATAGTAGCGTGCTTTGAGTGGGTAGTTCACGGGGATAATCTTTTAGAGTGGCAGGAGGTGAGAATCACCTTATCTTCTAGAATTCACAAGAGGAATGCACCTAATCAGATTTGTGAATTTCATGGTAATTATCTTGTTCAACACCATGTTCAGTAGTGTGAGAGACTATGGACATAGGGGTAAGAAGATTTACCACCTTCATTATGGGTGCACAAATTATATTTCACCTTACAAGGCTACATGCGTGCATGGTATGTCTATGTAGAGTTGAATAGAGAAACTGGAAATTAGCAGGAAATTACTACAGGTATGATTTAAACTTTTGACTATTTTTTCATTAAACCTCCGGTGAATGAGGTGTTATAGGTTATGAAGCACTTAACTATGGGAGATAGTGAAAAGGGTGAGGATCTCCTTCGGGATTTTTTAGGTGAGTCGACACGGAGACATGCTTTGAAGAGGAAGAGACGGATATTGAACAGCTTGGGCATGCCTACCTAGAAATAGAAAAGGGTAAGATGATCTACATAGTTGATGATGAAGAAGTAGAGAACCAAGATATTGAGCACATAGAGGGTGCGTGTGAGGTCCTGAGACAAAGTGCAAATGAAAGGGCACGCGCCTACCATGAACCTATCAATACCAAGAAAATGAACATTAGAATGGATATTGAACTTAAAGAATCCATCATTGGAGATTACTTGTATGACTCGAGGTTCCTAAAATCATAAAATTGTTGTGTGACTTACATGACTTGTTCCCTAAAGGATATCATGAATTGAAGGGGGTACATGAGTCTTTAGGTGAAATGAGAATCAAGCTGAAGGAAGGTACACACCCGGTTAGGAAGAGGCCTTACAAGATGAACCCTAACTCGTAAGGCCAAAGTAAAGCAATAAATTGACAAAATGTTGAATTCTAGGATCATTGAGCCCATCGAGGAGTCGGAATGGGTTAGCTCTATGGTGCTCAGCATCAAGAAAGATGGTAGAATAATCATTTATGTGGATTATAGGGATTTAAATGTTGCATGTGTAATTGATCCCTTCCCCACACCGTTTACTAAGGAAATCTTGGAAGGCATTGTAGGGTATTCCTTCACCGGTGGATTCTCCGGGTATCATCAGGTAAGGATAGAAATAGAGGATCAAGAGAAGACAACTTTCACCACCGAGTGGGGAAGTTTTTCATACACGGTTATGTCCTTTGGATTAAAGAATATGCCCGCAGATTTTCATGCATAGTGGTACAAGCGTTTCGAAATTTATTCATAAGTTCTTACAGTGTATCTAGATGATTGGGATAAAGATATAGGCTTGTGAAGGATCACTGTGATAATTTGAGGTTGATGTTTGAGAGGTGTCAGTAGTTAAGCATCTCTTTAAATATTAAGAAGTGTGTGTTTGCCACACCATTTGGAATTTTTTGGGACACATCATCTATAAGGAGGGATTGCTAGTGGATCCTACTAAGGTTGTTGTGATTTTGGGCTTAGAGGAACCTACTAGCCAAAGCAAGGTACATAGATTCTTGGGGCACACAAGATATTACAGGAAGTTTATCAAAGGTTATGCCAATATCGCCATGCTCCTGGAGGAATTATTGAAAGGTAAAGAAATTCTTATTGGGGTGAAGCGCAGCGGCGCGCATTTAAGACTCTGAAGGAAAGGCTTACTACAACACCTATTTTTGTTTTCCTTCATGGTCCATACCTTTTCACGTTCATGTAGATACCTCTGGCATGTCCATTGGTGTGGTACTAGCCCCGTTAAGCCCCTAAAATGACCAAGTACCTACGGCGTGAAGGGTTGTGGCATGTAGGAAAATGGCACGAAGGCACACGTAGAAGAAAGTTTTAGGGATGCGCAAAGGCTCGCACCCAGGCAGGATGGATTTGGGACTTAGTAATTTTTGGACTATGAGTAAAGTCACATTAGGGGAACGAATGGAAAAGTGACCAGATATAATTATGGATAACGTTAAACTATGGAGACTTGCAACTCAAGAAAATCATATTCCAGGGCATCATTACGGTTATCATAACAGGATAAGGAGCCGAGTTTGTTATGGATTAGTTGGCACTTGCATGCTAAGGATACTTGATTAGGGAAACACATGATGACATTTGACATGTTCTTGGGTAGTGGTTAGGTAATCATGAAAGATTCCTTTAGGCCTTTTCTTGTAATGATGAGCGGTTAGAGGATATTCCTTCTAGTTCCTTCTTATGTAGGGTTTTGCATGACATTAGAGAGAGAGAGTGTCTATATGTAGAGGATGGATAGAGAGTGTAATATTTGATTGTAAGCTACAGTAATGAAGCTATCATAGAAAGAATGCAGAGAGCTCTATTGTTGTCTTATCTCCATCCATGGAATCCCTTAATGTATTATTATGGCTAATGTAACATGATGAATGAATACAATAGAATGGTTACTAACATCTATGTTATGGATCTTGATCTATATGTTTTCTTTATTATCTATGAATTAGAACCCTTGTGTTCTTGATATTGTTTAGGGTTTATCTTTGATATTGTTGTAATGTGATCATGTTTACTTATACATATGGTGTGTTTAAACCTAGATCTAGTTCTTGATTTGGATTGTAAGAATGAATGTAACCAATTTCTATTTGTGCAACCACTTCTACATTAATGGAGAACATTCTCATGAAGCTCACATAAAAGAGGTGCTCGAATCCTACACACACCTCAAGTGAGCGTTCAATCCAGTTTGGATGATGTGCCAATGTGCTTAGGGTTTGAAGAGAAGTAAGAGGTAAATAGAGACTACATTTTGGTTCCATTGCCATGGACCTATTTTGAAGTTTTTGTGAGAATGATGTGGGATAACGGAGTTCTTGACCTTGGATAACATCGAAGCGTGGCTTAAAATCATGGAGGATGAGTTTTCTCATCAATTTAACACTAGATCTGACTTTGATGCACTTAAATGGGTGGAGGAGAACACTGTATCATGAGCTCTATGACATTCTTCTTGTTGTTTCAGTAGAGTTTTATGAATGGCTCTCGACATATGCATTAAGGATGAGATGGTATTATAGACCTCGTGTATGGACCCATGATGAGTATCATAGGTTGTATGATGTTGATCTGACCTAGACTTGTGTTGTTGATCAACTAGTGGAGTAGAGTGTTGACTAGTTATACGCTTGGAATACATGATTTATACGTATTCTTTCTGGAGCTTGTTGAGTTTGAATTCTTGAGGGAGCCTTGAGGATCATTTTTATGTGTTATTCCTTTAGCTATCAATATCTTGGTTATTACTTTGAGTTTGGAATCCTTTCCCATGGCTGGCTAAACTCTGTTAGGCGCGTGGGGCGAAGGCTAGTGCGGTAGAAGATGGTGGACCTTGTGGCTGAAGCATAGAGAGGAGAGACGACTCAAGTAGAAAGCTCTCGGGAGAGGAATTGGCAAGACAACGTGAAGTTGCTGGAGTGATGGAGTTATGGAGGTAGACATTGCGGGAAGGATTTGAGGTTCACGTGGAAGGCGTGGAACTTGATCAATCAGTGCTACCCCATCTTGGAAAGCATGGGAGAGAAATCACCTCATATTCTAGTGAGAGCTCATCATATGGATTAAGGAGGAGAGCCATAGGCATGCATCTTAGCCCACCTAGTGACCAAAACCTGGCGCTTAGTTTCCAGTATCTGAAGAAAGTACTTCTAATCCAATTGGTATATTGGTGGTGATAAAACCTTGAGGAGGTATAATTTTTCATTACATCCATATATGGTCACACATTCATTCCATGTGTTTAGGGGAATCCTATCTTGTACAACATTTGGGAAAAGTGTGGGCACACAAAGTTTGGTATCAGTCACATCTAGGAGTGGTGTAATTTCATAGAGAGCGGTTTGCACATAGTTTAGTGCATTGGGAACACGAGTGCAACCACTTTAGGCCCTTACTGCGATAGAGGATGTTCTGGTGGATCTAGAGGAGTTGGCGCTAGTGATCTAGTGGTGCTAGAGTGGCAGAAATATTGGAGAGGCCAAGGCTTAGATCTAGTGGGCAAGGGCCTCAACAACCTCAACAGTTTTTTGAGATGTCTTTGCATTTTCCTGATTATAAGGGTGTGGAAGATGTTGTAGAGCATGTGCACAAATGTGAGTTGTTATGGCACACGTGAAGGCAAGTCATTTTACAAGGTATGTTTTGTAACCACGTTGCAGGGCACACATATAGCTGGTACATGAAGTATGATCCACACAAGACGGTGGTGGATTACATCATGCGTTGTGTGATGCATTTTTGGTAGAGTTCCACATTCCTAAGTTTAAACAAAAGAGCATCAACGCTGTTGAAGGAGATTCAACAAGGAATGGTGGAGAGTGTGTGGGAAGTATGATGCATGTTTCAATACTCTCCTATCTAATTTGTCTTATGACATTCATCCATCACGAGAATGTTAAGTGGTTCGTCAGTGGGCTGATCACATCATTTAGAAGGTCACTTTCACATAAGACCCTCATAGATCCGTGTGAGGCCTTGGAGGCTACCTTACACACTAAGGTTGTGGGAAGTGTTGATACAGAGTTAGTCCATTTCTTGAAGCCCAGATTGCTACCATGGAAAAGCAACTAGAGAAACTGTATGTGAACTTGGCTCATGAGACTCGCAGTGGGCTATGGTGCATGGACTGTGAAGTAGAGGGACATACAAAGGACAGTTTCCCACAAATATCAATGCACTGTCGGTGGTGTGAGATTTTCCATGGATATCATGATGCAAGTAGGTTTAATGTTGCAGCACGCGATCCAGAAGAATGTATCTTGTTATTGTAATATTTACACCTCTACTACTCATGACACAAAGGATTGTAGATTGATTAACTAGATACATGATGTTATTGACATTGGGGTGCACTAGGCCAGCATTACCAGTAGTTCCAAGGATGAGGTTATCATTATGAAGGGTGTGTGGACGGATGGAGGAGGTCGAGGTAGAGGCTTTTGAGGTGGATTTAGAGGCCATGGAAATTGCAGAGGAGGAAGAAGTGAATTTCCTTGTGGAACCTGTTATAACTGTGGGTCTACAGAACATTACAAGCGTGAGTGTCCCAATTTTTATTATTTCTCTTGGTGTGGGAAAAATTAAAATATGAAGGAATTTCGAGTTATATGAACACATGATCCGAAAGCGTAAGGATAAAGGTGTCCGGATGGTAAGCATAAAGAGATCTGATCCACAAATGGATGTCAAGGGTGGCGCATGAATTAGAGTTAGAACTGTGTTGGTGATGACGTGGCGAGGTTAGGCTGCGTCAAGCCAGGTAGATACCAAAGCAGAGACCACTTATTACAAGAGAAGAGGTGATGCATGGGAAGTATCCGGACCCTACTCATCAAAAGGAAGTTTATCAGGAGACCATGGATGTGATTAAAGCTTCTTGAGGGAGATTCGATGCTTGAAGGAGAATCACGGAAGTTGAGTAGTAGAAGAAAAGTATTGAATCCCTCGGAGGATATAGATGAAGTTAGGGAAGTATGTAAGATGTTGAGATAAGAAAATATCATCCCTCTTCTAGGAGAGTGGCTACGAGAGAAAAGTACCACGTGCTTTGAGAGGTGATGCGAGAGGTAGGTTTTGCATGCTAACCTTCCCCCACATAACATTGACTATGATAAGGAGATTACTTTGAATTCATGATTGATGGATGGCTTCTGAGTAATATTCTGATTGATAAGGGTGCATAAGTTAATGTTCTCACCTTGGATGCATGGAATCAAATGGGAAGGCCCCATTACACCATCTTTAAATGTGTTGTATATGGCTAACAAGACAAAGGTAATGCCCATTAGTGTCTTAAAGGATACTACTATAACTATCCAAGAGGAAAAATTCACTGGAGACTTCGAAGTCTTGGTGCTTGCTTGAGGCGGACAACTTTCCAGCGTTACTTGGCACCCCAGTGTATAAGAACAATGTTGACTTACATTTTAATAAGGGGTATATAAGTTTTGAGAACAAGGAGGAACATGTTATCATTCCTCTAATGGATGGAAATTTAGTGCCCTATATTGAGCCCTTGGGAGAAGAAGACCTAGACAGAATCTATGTGTGCACTATCAGAGACCCTGAGGTTGTGCATCTAACAAAGGAAGGAGTTATTTAGTGGGAAGACACTCAATCTATAAGTGATACAACTAGTGTGGCATGTGACAATTGGGTGCACATGACATATGAGTTAGTTGGAAGGTAGTTAAGAGGCTTTGTGATGAGAGTAACAAAGGCACTCAGTCAAGTTCCTGGGAGGAAAACAGTTGATAAACTACACTAGGAAAGTAACCCTAATGTTTTCCTGCAAGCAATGGAGACCCAATAGAGATGTGAGATCAAAAGAAGAAGTATGCTTATCTATAATTTGTGTGAGACCAATAACACATTGGTGGGTGACCCATCGAGATAACCTTCTAAAGTGGTGCGAGGTGAGAATCACATTCTCTATTAGGTTTCTTTGAAGTAATGCACCTACTTGCTATACAAGACTATCATGGGAAGGAACCCACCTCGTTTCACATCCAAGCATGTGAGAAGGCTGGATGGAAGGTGTGGAAGCCTTACCTCCATCACTATGGGTGCATAATATTTACTCCACCTTACAAGGTTGTGCACGCATGTGGTACATTCATTCGAGTTGCATGTCATCAGACAGGAAACTGGAAGGAGTTGATGGTTGATCTTATTCAAACTTTTGAGTATCGGAGTACTAAGCCATCGGTGAATGAGGTGTTGTAGGTTGTTAAGTGCCTAACTATGGGAGATAGTGCCATGGTGGAGGACAAAGTATTGGAGATTGTTGGGTGAACTTGGTTTGGAGGTGTTTTGATGAGGAAGAATCATAGGAGGTACAACTTGAGCGCACCTGCATGGAAAAGGAGAAAGGAAAGTTGGTCTACGTGATATAGATGGTGAAGAGGTGGAGAACTTGGATGTTAACCATACTATGGGTACGTGTGAGGTTATGGATAGTGCTTGATGAGGAAGCAAGTGTGTGCTTACCACGAACCCCTAAACTAAAAAGGTTAACATTGGCTCGGAGGTGGAACCCAAGGAAGCTACTATTGGAGATTACTGGTTGGAAAGGGAGGTTTTAAAGATTATTGATTTGTTACATGAATTCTAGGATTTATTCCCATGGGTACCACGAACTCAAGGGAGTTCACCACTCTTTAGGAGAGATGTGGATCAAACTAAAGGAGGGCACGTGCACCTAATTCGGAAGAGACCTTATCGAATGAATCTAAATCTACATGTCAAGGTCAAGGAGGAGATTGACAAGATGATCACATCAAACATCATTGAGGTTATTGAGGAATCAGAGTGGATAAGTCTGATGGTCATCAACATTAAGAAGGATGGGAGGATAAGGATTTGCATTGACTATAGGATTTGAATGTGGTGTGTGTCATTGATCCTTTCCCAACCCCATTCACTGAGGAGATCCTAGAAGGAGTAGCCGGGCATGAGATCTATTCATTTACAGATGGATTTTCAGGTATCATCAGGTTAGAATTGCAAAGGAGGACCAAGAAAGACAAATTTTACCACTAAATGGGGAATTTTTGCCTATACGGTCATGCCTTTTGGACTGAAGAATGTACTACTATGTTTTTTCATGCATTGTGGTCAGGCATTTTAGGACTTCATCCATAAGTTTCTTCAAGTCTACCTAGATGATTGGATGGTTTACGGACTAGTAAAGGACCATTGTGACAATCTGAGGTTGATGTTTGAGAGATGTTGGCAGTTGAGTATATCTCTCAACATTAAGAAATGTGTTTTCACTACTCCATTTGGCACCTTGTTAGGACATATCATATGTAAAGAAGGCTTGTTGGTGGATCCTACCAAAGTTTTCCATTATTGTGGGATTGGGGAGCCTACCAGCCAGAGCATTGTGTGTGTAGATTCCTTGGACATACAGGGTATTACAGGAAGTTCATCAAGGGCTATGCCAAGATTTCCATGCCATTGGAGGATTGTTAAAACACAAAGTACATTTCTATTGGGAGAGGCATTGCATATATGGCTTTGACACATTGAAGAATAGACTCATTATTACGCCCATATTATGCTTTCCCTCTTAAGATAATCCATTCCATGTACATGTTGATGCTTCAGGGATGGTGATTAGATCAATCTTAGCACAACCTAGGAGAGGGAATTTTTGACCATCCCTTGTGCTTTTCTAGTAGGAAGCTAACCCCAACATAACAAAATTATACTACCACAGAGCGCGAGGCATTGTCGATGATCTACATGTTGCACAAATTTAGGTAGTATTTTCTAACGATGCCTTTTATCTTTTATACGGACCACATGACATTAAATTACTTGGTGAACAAGCTTGTTTTACAAGGGCACATATGTAGGTGGGTCCTATTGTTTCAGGAGTTTGAGTTTACGGTTGTTGTAAAATCCAGTAAGAGTAATTTGGGGCCTACAAATTTATCAAGGATCGACTCAGAAGAGGACGTGCAGAGCATTGAGGATACAATGTCAATGCATAATTATTTAGATTGTAGCATGTGCCCTCTTATTTGAAGATATCATTTTGTTCTTAAGAATGGGTGTGGCGCCAGAAGGGATGAAGGCCTTGGAGAGGAAAGTTAGTTGTACGCATGCCCTACATGTTAATCAATGGAGACCTATACAAGTTAGGCCGAGATGAGGTCTTGCATTGGTTTCTACTGGAGCATGAATTCCTTGCAATCATGGAGGAAGCACATGGTGGAATTGTAGGAGGGCACTATGCAGGAAATGCCACCACGTGAAAGATCTTATTGGTAGGTCTTTGGTGGGAAACCCTTTACCAAGATTGTATTGAATATTGCAAGGCATGTGATCATTTCCAGTGCCTTGGTAAGCCAGAAAAAGGGATGAAATTCCATTAAGACCAATAGCTAGTGTTGAACCATTCAAGAAATGGGCAATTGATTTTAGGCCCTATTTCACTTGTCACGTGAAGGATGGAGTTCACACTATATCATTACTTATAATGATTATCTAACATGGTGGGTAGAGGTAGCGCCTACGAGGGATTGCACAGTGACCACAACATAGTTAGATTTTTATGGGAAAACATCATTAGTAGATATGGGTGCCCATTGAGTTTAACAGTGATAGGGGTATGCATTTCCTAAATGAAACAATCAGGATTTTGTTGGCAGAATTCATGGTGGCCCATCACAAGACTACCCCTTACCACCCACAAGCTAATGGGACAAAGCATAAGCCTTTAACAAATATTGAGTCACACATTGACCAAGATTTTTGATGTTGGGAAGGAGAGACTATGATGATAAAGTCTCTGCAGTGTTATGGGTGTATAGAATAACTTATAAAATATTGAACAAAGCCACACCATTTCAATTGGTGTTTGGCACAGAAGTTATTTTTTTGGTAGAGTTCATGCTACCCTCTCTATATTGTGCACATGCGCAGGAGGATTGGCCGATGAATAGGCATTGCAAGAGCGCATTGATAAGTTAATGTAGTTGGATGAAATATGATCCCTTGCTAGATGGAGTCAAAGGACTAAGAAGGCACATGAAAAAAAGGCATGACATGATCGTCACATTAAGAATAAGCAATTTGAGGTTGGGTAGATGGTTTTACTTTATGATTCTAAGTTTCTGCACCATCCTGGAAGCTCAAAGTCCATTGGTTGGGGCATATATTATATCCTTCATATTGGATTCAGTACGTATTAATTACTAAAGTGTTGGATGGGACACATTTCTTCAGAGTTATTTAAATAGGATTAGGTTGAAGCCCTACTATAAATAAGGCTTTTGTGTGTTTATAAATAAGGTAATATTGCCAGTTAGATTAGGTTTCCCTTAATGCATTTCCCTTTTGTGTGTTTCCTTTTTCATCATTTTTTTGTTGTCTTCTTTGTTTGGTGTTGTGTTGCGCGTTGGTGCACCAGTAGCTAATTACATTATAAGTGATTCCATGCATAGAGGACCGCATACATTTAGTGTGGGGTGGATTTGGCATATATGTTTGGATATGGTTGACAAATTCTTTGAGAAGATGGATTGTTGGGAGACTCATTCTAAATTATTAGCACAAAGGTATAAGAATGAGTGGTACGGTGTATAAGGTGTTCGAATTTGTGTGGTTATAAAGGTGTGTTGAGAAAATTTTAAAGACCACACGAAGAGAAACAACGATCACGTAGTATAACAAGAGGAAGGTGGCACCATGGGGAACTACTTGGTGAATAATGCAGAGGTTATGTACTTTGACATGGTGATGCGTGTGAAGGAGGTCTATGGCAGTGAAGTAGTGTTGGAGTGCCATAAAGGTTATAACTGTGACGTGTGAAGGGGAGTCACGAAAGTTGATTTAAGTGAAATAAAGTGCTTTATTAAAAAGAGACATTAAGACACATGGTCGAAGGAACTTTAAGGTGTTGAAAAAGTATAAATAGAGGGTAAAGGTAGTCATTTTGACTACTTTTCCTTAGAAAATTTTTGTGCTCCCGACTTGAAGTGTGATGAGGGTTTTGACGAAGAAGAGTGAGGTACTTGTCATGAACCAGTAAAATTGTGTGAGTTGTGGTGTGATCTTGCAGTATAGCAAGTAGGGAAGAAGACATCGAGCAGGAGGGGGTTGTGTGAGAGAGAAGTGTGAAGTTGTCAAGTTAGGGTAGATGAAGGAAAAGTTGGAAGCACCTAGGGCACAAAAGAATGAAAGAAAAGGAGATGGCACCCAAGAAATCTCATACAAAGAGACCAATGGTGGAAAAGGAAGAACCCATGGAAGTCTATTCAGAAATGTAGTATCCCCTAAGGGTTATTAAGGTAGAGAAGTGGAGCTCGAAGTTGTACAGATGCAAAATCAGTGAATTCAACCATAGAACCACTGACTATGATGATTTTATGTGGGTGGATCTTTACAAGGAGCTACCGGGGTTTAGATGACTCAAAGGAAACCCTAGGGTAGATGATTCGAAAAGAGGAGTTTTGCTAAACTGGGTTTTTAGCTTTGGGAGATGTCATTTTTTTAAACCCGCACCACTGTTCAAATGGTTGATGTCATGAGTGCATGAAGAATTTTTCTACTTTGTGGGAGAAAGGATGAGACTCATAGGAAATTTAATCCATAGGGTAATGGGCTTGTAAAATAAAGGTGAAGACATGGCCCTCGATTTAAGTGCCACTACGAAGGTAGAAGAGCTAGCCAAGCAATTAAACTATGAGAAGGGAGGAAGGACACAAACTATTACGGATCTGGAGGACCCAGCATTGAGAGTCACTTCCCATCTTATCAGTTATAATTTGAGTGCATTTGAGTGGTGGATGGACATAAATAGAAGGTTCTTGTACATTGTATACAGGGTGTCCAAGTGAGCACATTACAATTTTGCATAGTTTATTGTGGATAGTATCATCGAGGAGGCGAGTGCATAATGACCTAGGAGAAAAGATAACTAGGGGGTCCATTCTATTAATAATTGTATTTTGGGAACTTGGTGTCCTAAATGGACCAGATGATAACATGTGGGTTTACCCACCGGTGCACCCGTCTCTAATGTAGTTCAAGTAGTTTACTTGTGATGGGAGCATTTCCAAGTAATGCATAGGCGCGGGTGAATAAATGTGGTATGAGAGGTTATGCACGTAGCATTTGAAAATGAATAACACATCCCACATGAGCTTCCACAGGTCATTGGGGACCAGGTTCAATTTGCAGTCATGCAACATTTTAGTCTGGCATGATTTGTGATGGCCAAAGGAGAGAAAGGGCCATGGTGAAAACTCCCATTTGCATTCACCGCTAAGTACCTAAAGTGTGCCATCAACCAGTTGAAGGATACACAACTATTGACCTTTGATGCAGATAAGGTGGACACGGATGTTCACACCCTATGCATGACCTATAGATACAACTCGAGGCCAACATATGTGGAGACCCTAGAGCCTAAATTCTTAGATCTACACCCACAGATCAATGTTACCATCAAGGGATACATCCACAGGGTGTTCGTGTAGTTGCACCCCAATATGCAATGAGGAATTGAGATGGATGTTAGAGACGCCCCTTCCCAAGCCATGAGAAGTGTCGATCCCACCTATGAAATTTGTTCAGGAAGACGAGGAGGTAGTAGTAAAAGAAGAAGAGAGTGAGGACAAGTTGGACACCTTCCAAAAGTGTAAAAATTATACACGATGAGATAGCGGTGGGGGTGCAAGTTCTTCATGGCTAGACATTGCTTGAGGACACTTACGAAGTAGGGTGTGAGGGATGAGAATTACCTAAAGGAAAGGATCAAGAACGAAGAAAGAAACACAAGGTACATGAGGTTGTTAGTTTGGCAATAGAAATAGGCTCAGAGGAAGATAATGTGACCTTGAGGAAGAACTCGAGACTAAGATCGAAGCGAGAGAGAGAGAAGAGCTTAGGTAGAAACCAAGGCAATTGATGCATGCACCGAGGAGAAGGATCATTCTATGGAAGAAACTAAGAAGAGCACAACTTGATATTCCTATCCTACACAACCCACCAATCTAGAGGAAGAAAGTAAGGGAGACTCCTTTGTCATAAAGGAGGATAAGGGGTTCACTCTGAGATCAAAGAAGCAACGTTCAAAGTGTAAGGTAACAATGAAAAAGTGGACACTCATATCCCCTCATATGTACTTCATGGATTTCCTAACGAAGGTATTAGGTGCGAGGTTTCAAGCCACCCTTCCCCCAGAAGAAACTACATGCATGGGATATCTTGGATCAAGAAGGAGGTGTACCTAAGACGAGGAAGATGATAAGTTAGAACCTGTACTGCCACACAGAAGAGCCAAAATTTGAGGTCAGCGATTATGTGGTCAAGACCATTCACCTTAAGAAGAAGGGAGGAGAGACATACCAAGTGGTGGATCCTATCCACCTCATAGATGAGCAAGCTTGCAATGCTCTACATAAGATGTCCTCGAAGGTGGTGAGATGTAGCTTGGATGCAAGGGCCATTGTTTGGACTTAGTCATGAAAAAGAAGGAAAAGGAGGAGGAAGAAATATTATGCCAATGGACTTGAATAGCTAGCAGGCGCGAACCAAGGAGGCCTATAATCGAGCTAGTGCCCATCGCTAAAAGCATTTTGGGACAATGTCGACACTTTGGTGAGCCATGCCGGACAGATTATGGCGGATGAATGGAGTATCTGGAAGACTTGGTGGGGATGTTTTTGACTAATGTTAAGGATGGCACAGGGCCATAATATCAGACCTCGCGAGAGAAGGAAAATAATAAAATCACAGTTGAGGACGGGGTTTCGTGATTGGAGGATTTGCTCAACTAGCTCAAGGAGGTAGACATCTTGGAAAATAAGGGCTTTGTAGCATGTAAGAAGTGCAAACCCATCATCATGCGTGAGGTAGCAGAGAAGAGGCCGCTCTCAAGGTATTATAGAGAATATCCCTACCAACATGTTCGAGCGCACGTAGTTAATTGTTGACACTACCATGCAGAAGGATAAAATCAAGACCAAGTGCAAAAAGATAGAGTTCTGGATTGGTGAACTTCAAGACTCCATTACTAAACGCATGGATGAGTTCAATGGTCATTACACGAGCTAGTATTGGTGATCTAAGAACTAAAGGAAGAAATCACATCGGATCAAGTACCCAGTATCACAAGGGAAGTATCAGGAAAAGCATTGAAAGAGATGGAGGCATGGGAAAAGGTGAAGGGGGACATAGAGGCATAATTCCCCAAGTTAATATAATTGGTTGTATAAGAAGTAGCGCCCTAGATGTTTCTTTTTACCTTAGCAAATTCTTGCAGAATTTTGGTCATTAAATTTTTGTTTGAAGCAGCGCAAGGGATTGTCATGGGTGGAAATCACATTTGTGTGGGGTGATGTTAAGCCTCTAAAATGACCAAGTACCTGAGGCATGAAGAGTTGTGGCACGTAGGAACAAGGTGTGAAGGCACACGTAGAAGAAACTTTTGGGGATGCGTAAAGGCTCGTGCCCAGGTAGGATGGATTCAGGACTTAGTCATTTTTGGACTATGAGTAAATTCACATTAGGGGAATGAATAGAAAAGAGACCAGATACAGTTATGGATAACGTTAAACTATGGTGACTCGCAGCTCAAGAAAATTATATTCTAGGGCATCATTACGGTTATCATAATAGGATAAGGAGTCGAGTTTGTTATGAATTAGCTGGCACTTACATGCTAAGGATACTCAATTAGGGAAATGCATGATGACATTTGGCATGTTCTTGGGTAGTGGTTAGGTGATCATGAAATATTCCTTTAGGCCTTTTCTTGTAATGATGAGTGGTTAGAGGATATTCCTACCAGATCCTTCTTATGTAGGGTTTTGCATGACATTACAAAGTTTGCGTATGTATAGAGGATGGATAGAGAGTGTAATATGTGATTGTAAGCTCTATAATGAAACTATCATAGAGAGCATGCAAAGGCTTTGTTGTTATCTTAGCTCCATCCATGGAATCCCTAATGTACTTATGGCTAATGTATTGTGATGAATAAATACAATGGAATGGTTCTTAACATTTGTGTTACGAGATCTTGATCATGTGTGTTTCTTTATTGTCTATGAATTTGAACCCTTGTATTCTTGATACTATTTGGGGTTTATCTTTGATAGTGTTGTAATGTGATCATGTTCACTTATACATATGGTGTGTCCGAACCTATATTTAGCTCTTAATTTGGATTATAAGAATGAATGTAACCAATTTCTATCTGCGTGCAACCACTTCTACATTAATGGAGAAAATTCTCGTGAAGCTCACATAAAAGAGGGCTCGGCTTTGTGCATGCCTCGGGTGAGCATCCAGTCCATTCTAGATGATGTACCAAAGCACACTTAGGGTTTGAAGAGAAGTAAGAGGTAAATAGAGACTACAAACCCATACAAGAAAGGGGATTGTTGATAATACTATTTTCTTTATGAGTAAAAGTTGACTCAACAGAACTAAATTACACAACTACATAGTGTGAGGATTTTCTATGATATACGTGCTCCATAATTTTTGATATTTGATGGCTACACCTTTTGTCTTTTACACAGACCACATGGCACTGAAGTACTTGGTGAACAATTCCTTTTATAAGGGTGCATATGTCGTTGGATTCTATTATTTCAGGAGTTCAACTTTATAGTGGTGGTTAAGCCAGGCAAGAGAAATTCTGGTCCAGACCATTTGTCAAGGATTCAATCAAGAGAAGATGCACAGAGCATTGAGGACACAATGTTGGATGCACAGTTTTTTAGACTAAACCGTGCACCCTTGGACTTAGATGATATTGTTGTCTTTTTACGTACATGTGTGGCATCTAAAGTGTTGAAGGCTTTGGAGAAGAAACAATTGTTTATCCACGTTACGTCGATATGTAGATCAGTGGAGATTTATACAAGCTAGGTTGAGATGAAGTTTTATGATGGTGCGTGCTTGAGTATGAGCATGAAGCAATTATGGAGGAAGCTCATGGCAGTATTATAGGTGGAAATTATGCAGGAATGCCACCGCACATAAGATTCTTTTAGCTTGCCTATGGTGGAAAATGTTATACAAGGATTGTAAATAATATTGTAAGGCATGTGACCATTTTCAATGTCTTGGAAAGCCCGGGGCATAGGGATGAGATGCCTTTGAGTCCTATTACTATCACGAACCTTTTAAGAAGTGGGAAATTGACTTTTGGGGTCCTATCTCCCCACCAACACGCAGGATCTGGACCACACTACATCATAACTTGTATAGATTATGTTACAAGGTGGGAAGAAGTTGTGCTACAAAGGATTGCATAACACCTACGGAATAAAGTTTACGTGGGAAAATATTATCAACATGTATGGTTATCCTTTAAGTTTAACAAGTGGTAGGATTACTCACTTTCTTGATGAGACCCTTAGGATCCTATTAGATTAATTTATGGTTTTACAACATAAGACAACACCATATCACCCTCGTAAATGGAATCACTTGAAGCCTTCAACAAAATATTGAGCCAAACCTTGACAAAAATGTGTGATGTTAGAAGAAAAGACTGGGATGATAGGGTCTCTATTGTATTTTGGGCATACATGACAACTTACAAGAGGTTGAAGAAAGAAACACCCTTTCGGTTGGTGCTTGGTGTAGAGGCTATTCTACTAGTGGAATTCATGTTACCTTCTCTGTGTATTGTGCATGTAGGAGGTTTAGCGGATGAACAAGTGCTTGAGGAATGAATTGACAAACTGATGTAGTTAGATGAAAGGTGTGTTATAGCACATTGGAGTCGAAGCAAGAAAAGGCCAGGCAAAAGCATCGACATGATAGGCACATCAAGGATAAGAATATTGAGGTTGGGAAAATGGTACTTCTATATGATTCAAAGTTTTTACACCACCCTGGAAAGCTTAAGGTGCATTGGTTAGGACCATATGTTATAACTTATATACTTGATTGCAGCACTTGCTAGTTAGAGGTGTTGGGTGGAAAATGGTTGCGAACATCCCAAATCGGTGAGGGATGAGATATGGTACCACGAAGAGCTCTAGTTGTTGAAGTAGAGGCCAAGAAGAAGCGACAGATGACTAGCTGGTCAAAATTTTATATCCTAAAGGAGTTATTAAAGGGCGATCGTGGCGATGCGAGATAACTAGGTGTAAGATTTATGATACTAACCACAAGATGGATAAGTGCATGAAGGATATCTTCTTTGAGACTCGTTATAAATATCAATTGAAGGATGACAGAGATAGAGTTAGGGTTTTGGATAACTCGTGAATAAATTGCGTGAAAGTGTGGGGTTCATGCAGATCCTCAATTTTTCATAGTCAGGGAAATCGAGCAATTATATCAATGGCTCATGTCATGGGTACACGAAGATTTATTTTACTTTGCGGGAAGAAGAATGTGGATTACCACTAAACTGATTGGAAAGGTAACAGGTTTTTGACTTGATGGGAGATTTCTAGGACTTATCGATGATGAGGGAATTGATGCAATGGTCATTGTGTTTAAGTACAAAAGGGGGTCAAACATTCAAAGTAACAAATATTGAAGATATGGCGATAAGGGTTACAACATGGATGACAAGTTGTAAGTTAGGTGCCTCCAAACGATGGAATGAGGTAAATCAACGTTGGTTACACATAGCGCACAAGATGGCCAACAAGACCTATTACAACATCATTGGTTACATTTTAGAAAACTTAGTGGTCGAGGCACGTGTCTAAGTGGACAAAGGTGAGAAAATTACTTGGGGTGATATTCTTTTGTTACTTGTATTTAGCGAGATTAACATACCTAATGGGCCAAGAGAGAATGTCTAGGAATTTCCCAAGGAAAACAAGTCACCCGCGTAAAAAATTTCAAAGTATACATTGCATGGCTCGATTTCAAACACATACAAGGAGAGCCAAGTAAAAGTGGTTCAGGAGGTTGCGCTTATCCATTTGAAGGGGAATGGAACATCCCGCATGAGCTACCTACCGTGTTGGATGGAAAAGCAAAGTTTATTGTTTACCAATACTTCAGTTTGGGATGGTTCCATTTCAAGACGGGTGAGAAAATTCCCTGGTGTAAGTTGTCTTTCACTTTTACTATGCATTACTTTAAGGATTCTATGAACAAGTTGTATAACGTGTGTAAACTTCAGTTTGATGTTGATAAGGTAGACGTGGATATTCATATCCTGTGCAAGACCTATGTATGGCCAAACAAGGAAGCATATGTCAAAACACTTGAGACAGATAATATTGACATAACTCCAGAGACCATGGTTATAGGAAAGATTGAACCCAAGACGCGTTTATGTGTACCTAAGGCCACACTTCAAGAATGGAAACATGATTAAAGGGAAGGAAATAGCACTACCAGTCCTTTAAAGAAAAAATAGCTAGTGGGCATAACAAGGCCGATTAAACTGTGCCCCCACTCAGGAAGAACTAGTACCTACAAGATTGGAGAATTTTCTAGAGTAGCAGGAAGAGGAACAAGATAATAGCACAAGGATGGAACACACATGAAGGATTTTCCATAAAATACGTACATTTAGGGATACTAGCACTTTGGAGGAAGAAGTGTCGAAAGTACATACCAATTAAATATAGCGAGGAGGAGAAGTCCTCACGACAAAGTGTGCGAATGATCCGCTACTCCAAGCCCGGAAATACAAGAAGATGAAGAGATAGGTGAGAGAATAATATATGAGGAAGTTGGTCCTAGTGTAAGTGAACATGATCCTGTTGGAGATCAAAGCAATGTTAGTGGAGATACGAGAGATTATAATGTGCACTGTGCACATAGATAAAGATACCAAGAAAGGAAAGAAAGTACAACAGGCATGGGCACTTTGAGGCACAACAGATGGATGTAGACAACTGCTACACAAGAAAACATGGGAGATCACACTAGTGGAAAAAAATAAGATGAAGTGGTGAGAACACGGAACCTATTATACATTGATAATGAGACTAAGATCATTCATGCCCGGTTCAAAGTACCTTTCCCACGGAAGCAGTTATATGGCTAGGACTTAATTAATCCATAGATAGCAACTATGTGCACTCATAAATAGTTATCTTAGAGCATGTAGACTCACATGGATGAGCCTGACTTTGACATTTGCAAGGAGTCATGTGTATCACGTAGGATGAAGAGGGCGCCACGTACTGCTTATATTATTGTTAAGCCCACACGGTTTTAGATGAACATGTAAGCAATGTGTTGGTTAAGGTATCTACAGAGGTTACGCGTCGTAATATTGATAAAGTGACAACCATTCAAACACTTTTGGATGATAAGAAGGATAAAGATAGAGAAATCAAGTGCCTCACCGGTGAATGGGATAAGGCCGAGGCAAAAACGCAGAGAGTTCTTAAGATGGTCGAGCAATTTTGTGATGAGGTTATGAGGAAACGACTTGATTTCTAGGACAAGGTACTATTGGTGAGGGAATTTGTCGGTGGACAAATTTGTGAATTCCTTGCCAATGCTCTGGGAATCTAAGTCCCTCTACTTAACCGGTGCATTCTACCGTGTATGCATGCGTGAAAAAGCATGGATTTCTGTGGTGGCCTTTCGGTCGGGGATCCAACAGGGGCACTCCATTGACCCTGCGGAAAATGCTTGCAGTTATCTACAAGGGGGGAATTTTCTATGAAGGTGGGAAAGGGAGTGAGAAAAGAGGTAGGAGAACTAATGTTGCAGGTAGGAAATCAGATTCCTGCACACACTAGTTAGAGAATTCATCACATGCATTCATGGGAAGAAACAACCCTGCAAATGGCAACAAGACAAGATAAGATTGCGAACTCAAAGTTTCTAAAATCTCCTCATCAAAGAGGCTACAAAATCCTTCTTCTTGTATTGATGCTTAATCAGAAGTTGTACATAGTGGAGAAATGGAGGAAATTGAGAAAAGGGGGAAAATGGAAGAAAAATGGCTATCTCCTTTGTTTTCTCTAAGTACAATGCACTCGTGAGTTTACAAGATCAATCACCAACCCCGACAATGGCGTGAAGAAGCCATTAAATATCCTCCAAGAAACGGTTACAACTTCTTCTTTGTTAGCAAGAAACGGTTTATAATTTCTTTTCAATCATTTGCGTCCGTTCGATTCTTGATTCGCAAAGAAACGCCAATGGGAGAAAAATCGACTTTTCATAATGCAGTCGTTACATTCGTTTTGTAACTTTGAATTTGAACCATTCATCTTGCCTTTGAAACTTTAAACCAGAGCCGTCCACGTGGGAGAAATTTATTGGAGCAGGCGTGGAGGATGCCTTTTGCATTTTATGCCTTTGTAGAAAATTGGCATTTTTTGACATTTTGGTCCACCCTTCTGCCTCTCCACCATAGGCCTAACACGTGGCTTTATTTGAGTGGCGAAGGAATCGCGGCTCACTTTTTTCAATTTTAACCTTTTTTAGAAAAATGCTCAAAACTTCAAAGTTCTCCGCCGCTCCGCTCTCCCGCTTTGAATTTTCAAAGGCAGGCTTCACCTTTGACTTTTTCCCTGTGGGCTCAAGATTTGACTTTTTTCTTTATAGCCCGATCGGGGCTGCAGGTCACTTTTTAACTTTTCACCTTTTTTACAAAGAGGTTCAAAAACACAAATTTCTCGCTAACCCGCTTCCAATTAGGTATGTCCATGTACCCGTGGATGATGGGGCCAAAATTTGACTGGGGAAGAAAACGCCCATCATTCCCGACTGTGGAAAAAATGTAGAGAAGAAGAAAACTCCACCATTTCACACCCGATTTTCAAATTTCTTTTGTGAGCCGAGGAATTAAAAACAATACAAGGTTCGATGATCCAGGGGCATAAAGAGATTGACAATTTCATTCAAATGAGGACAATAATAAAATTTTCATGCATCCAGACAGGAAAACGGAAAATTTATCAAAACAAGCAGACTAGGGATTTGAAACAACTCTAGGGCATGGATTTTTCTATCTCTTCAAACTTTCAACTTGGCTTAAATACTTTAGGAGGGTGAGAGCTCAAAATTTCAAATTTAACTTGGAAAACAAAAAGCGGTTTTCGGGAGACAACAGTACCAAAAAAGAGTTTCAGTCTGCTCTTCATTATTTGTGCACAATATTTCAATTACTTTTAGAAGAGGGACCCGTGCACATGCCTAAACCAAAGAATGCCATAAAAGAAGTAAGTAAGGGCCAAAGCCGCTATTGCACGAAATATCACAAGTTATGAGGCTATATTGCAGACATTGAAGGATGAGATGAAGAAGGTAGATTTGGTTATTAACTTGTGCACGGCCCCAGATACAATTATTAAAACAAAGACCCTTGAATAAGAGAATGAGGTCCTAAAGGTGATGAAGAATGAAGTGCTTAGACATGTGGAAAGACTGGCTTTGGTTGCAGCAAAGCATGATGCACTCATAGAATCTCAGGAGCCACACACAGAGAAGATGAAGGATATTGGTAAATTGAGACAGCAGAAAATGGATTTCATGGAGAGGATGTTGTCAAACCTAGCTAATGTTCTAAGGATACTACAGAGTGAGGGTGAAAATATGACAATTGATGAAATGGAGTCAGTACTTGGTAATGTCCCAGATAAAACCAGTAAAGCGTTGAGTGATTGGAATGATTTGGAGGCAGAGATTAAGAACGAATATCCAAAGTTAATCCCGCATGTGGAAGAGCGAGGCACCAAGTAATCCTTCATTCTTTGTGTATATATAGTTAGTGTATTCATTCATTCTTTATTTACTATTCTTGGAAAGATAAGTTATGATTACCCATTGCCACAAGTGGCAATCCATTTCATGTGGGGTAATGTTGAGGTGAGAAATTATAGCCTATGAATGGAGAATGCATAAGGTTTGGGTGCACAAATAGAGGGCACGTGAGGTGCGCATGAGAATGTAGCAGAGTAGGGCACACCCAGGATCAGGACTTAACCGTTTCCAAAGCATGAGTTCTATTTTTAGGCGCGGAGTGCAATGCACACTTTGTAAAAGACTTGGAGAGCATATAAATACTATTTTGGGATGAATAGAAGATTGAATGTCATGCATAGTTTTGTAGCTATTAATATGATTAAACAATGGTTATTCTAGTAGATAATCTATTATTAGCGCTTGCATGCTTTCGTATTTTCATGTAAGGGCACATGGTTATTATTAGCATGTATTCTATTTTGAAAAGGTGCATGGGTGGTGAAGGGAAAGTCCCCACCCTTATAAATATGTATTGATTCGCACGGGTTTAGATATAACATTTATTGTAGAGTTATGTTGTGAATTTGTATACATGCATGACCCATAGTGACATTGTTATGATATATGAAGCTTTTGTGTTTTACAATACTTAATATAATGGATCTTATTGGTTAGATATTGGTGTTAGATGTAATTGGACATGGATCTTATATTGTAAATTTGGTTATAGTTGTTGTTTAGTTAATATTTCATATGCTTAAGTTCTAGATTTGGTTTATGCACTATGGAATACTTTGTTATTTGTTATGGATCGGAGTATAAATACAATCATGTTAACATTCTGGAAAAGCTTCCATAAAGAGGGACCTGGTACCCTTGTGTGCTTCGGGTGAGTGCTTAGTTCAGGTTGAGTGATGTGCTAACGCACCTTGGGATTTTAGTAGTAAAAACTAGGCTACAACAATATCCATCCCTAGGAATTTATCACTTCTCGGGACCGACATTATCGGAAACCCACCATCCTATCTACTAATCACTTTCATGTTTATCTTCTCTTTGTTGTGCAGGTCATTGAGCTCATTGTGAGGAGGATCTTTTGCGCCCGTATCTTTACCATCATCATCTTATAAAGAAGTATCCTTAAACTTTCTCATCATTTGGAGTTGCTTATTTTCTTTGCCACCATTCCACTAATTTGAAACACAAGCGGAAAATTCAATCAATAAGACCGAGAACAACATCGTCAAGGTTCACCGGAGGTTATGGAACTCATGGATATATAAGATAGAACCGCCCACGGGAGGACATGAGTGCCTAGGCACTAGTGTCTAGGGAAGTGCTCGAGTTATGATATTTTTAGGACAGGAGGAGCTTCACTGTTGAACTTTGTTTATCTCTCTTAATTTTCTTTAATGTCAATTATTGTGCATGTAGCCTAAAAATAGATACCTAGCTACACATACCCATAAACCACATCAAACCTAATACGAGAAGATGTAGAATGGGGAGTCGTACTAACCTTGACGATCACCTGAAGAGTGAACTTAGTACCAAGTGTTGTACTATATCTCGAGACTCCATGTAGTTCTATGTGAGTGTGTGTGAAATGATACTTTAGGTTACCCTTGTGCAAGTTAAACTCGATAGCAGGATATATCTAGAATGCTCTAAGTATGTAAATGTATGCAATGGAATAGAATAAAATTCCCCTCTTGTGTTGTGTATACCGAGTGATGTAACCCTTGTCCCTTAAGTGAGTGTGTTAGATGAATGATTTGTAATTCTCTCATGCCTTTGGATGCAATCTTAGGTGATAGTAGATAATGCTAGTATGTGACCCTTGATTTGGAAGCAATAACGAGTATATATGATTCCATTGTTTGAATTTCATAATTAACAACTGAAAGGCCAACCTAAAGTGTAAAAAGGTGACCAAGAGGTAAAAGAGGCCCAAAAGAGTAAGAAAAGGATAAAGAATATCATGAGCACCAAACACTACTATCCTAGTTTGGCACTAGTGTCTGAGGCCATAAATGATAAATCAATCAAGTTCTAGAAAGGTTGTAAGATGTGTGAGGCTAATAAAAGTGTAAGACATAAAACAAAGGCCCAAAATAAGTTGTCAACCAATAGTTTTCTTACTTAGGAATCATCTATTTATTAACATGCTTTAGGACCTAGAAATATACCCACGTGCATATGTTTAAAGACTACATTTATGCCCCCACTTTATGTTGATGAATGAATACTTGATAGCATAAAGTAGATAGAAGATGTATACCTTATAATCAGAGAAGAGTGTAGGCTGATAGCGTCTTTGAGTGGACAAGTGAAATGTAAAGTAATTGCAATGTGAAGCATGAAGACTAGGAAAGGGAAGTGGACCCTAAGGGTGAATCATGTGCATAGCTTATACCTATTATTGTGATTGTTGATGTGTGCTACTTCTTGTTACATATTAAGGATGAACCTACACAATAAGAGAGAGAAAGTAGTCAAAGTCCTATATATGAAAAATCATAGTAACATGTGTATAAGTTTGTAAAAATTGTGACAAAGTAGTAAATAAGGAAAGAGTGCACCTGATGTATAAGAGAGTATAAGATAGAAATTTGTCTTGTTTGTTGATGGTGAGGTTTTTAGGTGATCTCATGCCAAGAGTGAGTTTTGGGTAATCTCATGCCAAGGAGAAGAGTGTTGGGGAGAGAGGTCAAGTTTTTATCTCCATCCATGACGGCTTCGAATAAGCAAAGCAATACTGAGATGGTACGTCCCAATATGTATCATGTTGTTCTGTTGTTCTCATTGTGACCTTTTATGAATGATATAATGTATTTTTAACTGAATGTAAGTTCCTACTACTTGTGAAACTCATCAAAAAATTGCTAGAAACTATTATGAACTAAGAAATTGATTGTTTTTCCCCCACGACACTAGCACCCATGGGAGCACGCAAGCGTCCACCTCTACTATCCAAGGTAGGTGCTATTGTTTGTTCTATTTTATTGGTCCAAGTTAGATTTTGAACTCCGTTAGTGTAAAATCACAAAGACCCCCAAATGAGTTCTAAAAATCTACTTTTCTAAGGGGGGGGTCATTTGGTGTGATTGTATAACATTGAACTTTCCCCAGGTGTGGGACTGACAAAATGGAAAGCTCTCCGAGAGAAGGTTGGTTCCTCTTCCTAAACTACCTGCCACAAGCTACTCCAGTGCAGGCAAACTAAATCTAACCTAATCTAACCATTCCAAGGAACCAAGGAGAGAGAAAGAGGGAAAAATAGAGCCTACACTAAAGCGGTGATACACCAACAAAGGAAGCGAGATATTCTGTTGAGGGAGAAAGAAACAGAAAAAATGGAGATGAGGGAGGTCAGATAGAAGTAACACGACCCAAATCTTCAAATTTTCCATTAAAATCCATGAAACACAACATCTTGCACCTATAAATGTGAAATACATGCACAGAAAAACAAATATGGAAGGGAGAGGCATAGAGAAACAACAAAACGATGCAAAGGGTTGAAGAACACCACAAAAACACGTTTTTATTGCTCTAGAAGGTGCACAAACCATTACATTTTTGGAATAGAGGCACAAATACATTTTCCAGGCATAGGAGAAGGTTCGTTGCTCAAAAATGGCGTTGAGAAACAAATTTGACAGAGTTTCTCTATGCCTAGAATGTCTCTCCTTTTCCAAAATGAGAAGTGTTATAATATATAGAAAGAATAAGAGAGAGAGAAGAGGGAAAATTTGAATCCTGCTCCAACCACCATGAGATACGCATTGAATCCCGCTTTGAAAGTTCAACCACTGAATATCAATGCCTTCTGTAAATTCACCCACAATATGTCACTTTTGGTTCCCCAGCAGATTGAATTGAATCGGATCTGATAGTTGAAGAGTAAGAAGATCCTACATTAAAGGCCTGAAGACGTTTTCTCCATTTTTTACCTACCGGGCCCCAAAAATGATTTTTTATCTTTCCATGGCGTAGAGGACGTCGAGACATTTCAAACGGTGTAAGATTCGCAATATTTCAAGCCCTGAGTCGAAATATATTCCCCTTTAAATTTTGTATTGAGTCCATACAAATGGGCAAGAAAGCAATTTGAAAAATGGGTCCCCCTTTACATATGGGACACGTGGCATCCAGATTAGGGCAAAAATTAGGTTCACGGAGTCGTAATTTATCCTTTTCCCTTTTTCCGCAAAAATGCAAAACTCAAAAACCTTGCGCGGCCCGCTGCTCCACTTGGACACGTGGCACTCGGGTGCTTGTTCGAGCCTCTCCTTTTTATTTTAGAGCCTGCCCAAGTCTGTCAAATAGATTTAAGACACGGATTCACGTGACAAAGTTGTTTCTTCTCTTTCTTATCGCACAGGGTCGTTTAAACTTTTGTAGGCCCTGCCATTCCATTGTAGAGTCCCTCTGCAACCAATTTGCAAAATTTAAACGTGTTTTCTCTGATTCTTTCCGTGCGGGGTCGTGGCTGATCCAATATTTTACTCGGGGTGAAATATGGATAACAATTTGGTGACTCACGGGGACATCTTGCCTACTAGATGAAGAGACTAGTGGCCTTGAAGCATCCATTGGGCATGGAGTCTGCCTGATAAACACGAAACTGATCTGAAATTTTGAAGATCTAATCCCTGAGCCACTACGAGCCTGACTGTATGCCTTTTCTATGTTTTGTCTGACCCTGAGTCTACACTCTCAATTTTCATAAGGAAATCTTGGAAATGGAATTTCTAAGAGTAGAAAATTGTTTTAACTCTGGGGCTTTCATCTGTCCCTAAAATGGATTGTTTTGAAACAAATTTAGTTGCTCTATATTTGTTTTCTTTTAAGATGGCAACTATTACAGGTAACTATGAGTTTCCTGCTATGAATACTGAAGAGCCTGGCTTTATGCACCTTTAGAGCAATGCAAACAAAACTTATATACAGAGACCAAATCATACATGCCTCAAATGAGACATGTAGAGTGTGCATAAGCACTTCTTCTACTGAAAACAAAGTCTACTCCTACTCCTACACTAACCAGAGAGAAAGAATGCTAAACAAATCCTACTATAGGCAGGGAGAAGTAGCTTCCCTTTCTCAAGAGGGGATGCCATGTAAATGATTTGACACTAAATATAGCTACCTGTATGAGTGAAAAACTGACAATAAGTCGGTCCTCCACCCAAATCATCAAGGTATCAACATTAATGGAAAATACCTCCTCAATCTGACTTGCATTCGACTCCTGGAGGTATTGATGATGACCCTTGGTGCTTTGGTATTCATCCTCATGCCCTGAAGTAGGCATGACTAGTTTCGCTTCTCCTTTGGCTCCAATGAAGCCAAGTACCTGATTGGGCATGGTCTGATCCTTTGAATGTGCCCCTTGTTCTGAGTTTCAACTCCAAGAATGGATTTTTCTTGTGGACCTTCTTGGATGAATGGCATGGGAGAAATGGTGATATCTTTCTACCCTTTCCTTTCTTCCTCCTGTGAAGAGCATGGAAGGTTTAAGTCTCCCAAACTTGATTCCAGAGGGCTGCTATAAAATGCAGGCTGCTGCAATTGAATGCTCTCCTCCATGACAAGCGAGTTCATATGCTTGGAAGGTGGATGAAGGAGGAGAAAACAATAGAAACTCAATTGGTTCTTCTCCATCAAAACAGTCCTCCAAATCAGACAAATAAATTACCTCATTGTTGTTCTGCTGCAAATGTTCAACCTCTTCCATGGTGTCCTCTTGGTCTGTAACTTGTTCACCATGTTTTCCCTCATTCTCAAACATTGAGTTTGAAAGATCAAACTCTTCTTCAACATTAGAGTTCGAGAGAGATGAGGTGAGAGGAAGAACTAAAGGTTCTTCTATGGCCTATTTTGTGCTCAAAGCTTCTGGGGTTGCATTACTCTCCTCCTCAGCTAGAATGCACTCCTCTTCTTTTGGATTTGGAGCAGCTTCTCCTTCCTCTGCTGCAAATTTAGTTTCAGTCACCACTGGCCCCTCAACATTCACCTCTTCTGTAGGCTTAACCAACAAGGGAATATTTTCAATCCCATATCTGAGAGCCAAGCTTACTAAGCTTTTGATCATTTCTTCTTTTCCTAGCTCTTCTTCTTGTTGTCCTTCTTGACTATTTTTTTATTTTCATCTCCCCCACATGGAATTGGGAAGACAAGAGGAGTGGGTTGGGATTCAACTAGTTGTGCATTTGTTTGTGGTGGTGGAGGAGGTGAAACTTCTTGTTTCTTTGGAGGGGGAGGTATTTCATTTGGCTCTTGTGGAGGGATTTGGATTTGGAAGAGAAGAGGGTGGAAAACTGAGATGGGATGGAAGACTAGGGGATGGAGGGATGGATTTCACACTTGGGGCAGCATATGCTGGGCTTAAAACTTGGTACTGCTGCAATGATAAAGCTTGAGAGGGAGAAAAATAAAGACAAGGAGTTGTTGAATGACTTACCCATTGACAAGGTTGATTCAGACTTTTCTCATATGCTTCTATCCCCTCAGTCCACTTGTGCAAGTTGGGGCAACATTCCAATCATGAAGTCTAGCTTCTCCTGAGGGTTGTAATGTCTTGGAAAAGGGCCTTCCCATGGACAAGGTGCCTTGCAACCAATCTTGAATGCCTTCATTTGTGTTATGCCCCTTGACTGAACCATGCCAACCTCCATTTTTGAATCTTCTCTAGTAGACCAAGCATCCTCTGCATAACTATCACCATTATATGTGTCCCCTTGTCCTTGATAAGCTTCATAGTCAAACTGGTTTTGACACTGCTCATATGGGTAAGCATAATGGTTCTGGATCTGATCATAATGTTGATCTAGAGGAGTTGGGAAATACATTGGAGGTGGATTGTATTGTTGTAAGTGTGAGTTCCATGAAGGGAATGAAGTCATGATTGTACAACCTCATGGAATGGGAGAAAATGGAAGAGATGGAAGAGGAAAATGGATGAAAATGGATGGAAAAGGTCTGCAACTCAGAGAATGGGTTTTTGACCAGATGGAGTCACCAGATGTGCTTGTATGTGCCTCAAAAGGCTGAATCCCACCAAGAACACATCAAATTGATGAAATAAAGTGAAGACCTCTGGTCCCATCGCCAAGCGTGCCAAAACTGTTAGTGTAAAATCACAACACCCCCAAATGAGTTCTAAAAATCTACTTTTCTAAGGCAGGGTCATTTGGTGTGATTGCATAACATTGAACTTTCCCCAAGGTGTGGGACCTGACAAAAGGGAAAGCTCTCTAGAGAAGGTTGGTTCCTCTTCCTAAACTACCTGCCACGAGCTACTCCAGTGCAGGAAAACTAAATCTAACCTAATCTAACCATTCTAAGGAACCAAGGAGAGAGAAAGAGGGAAAAACAGAGCCTACGCTAAAGCGGTGATACACCAAAGAAAGGAAGCAAGATATTCTGCACGAGGAGAGAAAGAAACAGAAAAAATGGAGATGAGGGAGGCCATACAGAAGTAACACAACCTAGATCTTCAAATTCGCCATTAAACTCCATGAAACACAACATCTTGCACCTACAAATGTGAAATACATGCATAGAAAAACAAATTTGGAAGGGAGAGGCATGAGAAACAACAAAACGATGCAAAGGGTTGAAGAACACCACAAAAACATGTTTTTATTGCTCTAGAAGGTGCACAGACCATTACATTTCTGGAATAGAGGCACAAATACATTTTCCAGGCGTAGGAGAAGGTTCATTTGCTCAAAAATGGCGTTGAGAAACAAATTTGATAGAGTTTCTCTATGCCCAAAATGTCTCTCCTTTTCCAAAATGAGAAGTGTTACAATATATAGAAAGAATAAGAGAGAGAGAAGAGGGAAAATTGAATCCTACTCCAACCACCATGAGATACGCATCGAATCCCACTTTGAAAGTTTAACCACTTGAATATCAATGCCTTCTACAAATCCGCCCACAATATGTCACTTCTGGTTCCCCAACTGGATCGAATCAAATCGGATCTGGTAGTTGAAGAGCAAGAAGATCCTACATTAAAGGCCCGAAGACATTTTCTCCATTTTTCACCTACTAGGGCTGAAAAAATGATTTTTTATCTTTCCATGGCATAGAGGACATTGAGACATTTCCAACGGTGTAAGATTCGCAATATTTTGAGCCCTGAGTTGAAAGATATGCCCCTTCGAAGTTTGTATCGAGTCCATACAAATGGGTGGGAAAATAGTTTGAAAAAATGGGTCCCCCTTTACATATGGGACATGCGGCAGCTAGATTAGGGCAAAAATCAGGTTCACGGGTCCGTAATTTATCCTTTTCCCTTTTTCCACAAAAAATGCAAAACTCAAAAAACCCCACGGCCTCGCTGCTCCGCTTGGACACATAGCACTCTGGTGCTTGTTCAAGCCTCTCCTTTTTATTTTAGAGCTTGCTCGAGTCTGTCAAATAGATTTAAGACACGGATTCACACGACAGATCCGTTTCTTCTCTTTCTTCTCACACAAGGTCATTTAAAATTTTGCAGGCCCCGCCATTCCATTGTAGAGTCCCTCTGTAACCAGTTTGCAATATTTAAACGTGTTTTCTCTAATTCTTTCCATGCGAGGTCGTGGTTGATCCAATATTTTGCCCGGGGGGAAAATATGGATAACAAGACCATGTTGTGACTATATACTTGTGTCAATTTTGTACTTGTGATGTGTTGTTATGAAGTTATGAGTTGTTGTAAGGGTGATTTGTTTACCCAATGTTTTCCCCCTCATTTGGGGTACATGCAACGACTGTAGGAGAATGCATCCAAAGGAGAGTAATCGAGATTGATATGCATATCTGAGAGTGAATACCTACAGGGGGTAGGGGATGTGCATGGTAGAAACCACAACACATAGAAATAAGATGGGTTAGTAACAAGTGTTAGTGTAAACAAAGATAACACGCAATAAAAGAAAATGTAGCAAGCACTATGAAGGCAAGATGGACTACAAAAAGTGGGTTTCATTCATGGGACATCGCTCACAATGTCACAAGACAATCAGGGCCAAATCATCCAAAAGCAATCAATGAACAAGCTTGACATAGGGCATAGCCTACAAATAATATCAAACAATAATAATCAAGCAAAGAATAAACAACCATAGTTATATAGATCTTATAAGGTAAATGCTACACATGAAGCACCCATTAGCATGTTAGAAAGATAAATAGTATGTCGAGCATGTATATATCAATGAAAAGGTAAGCGATAGTAGCGAAGAAGTAATGAATAATGTAACAATAAAACTTGTAATGTGTAGTAAGAGAGTAGAAAAGGTAGTAATTGCCCCTGGAGCCTCAAAGGGGACCGGTGAAGATCAATGTCGAGCATCATGCATCGTGTAAGAATCGATAAGAGATATGCATTCACTTCCGATACCATGTCAACATGTACATGTGTATAGAAAAATAATAATGACATATTAAGAATTTGTCTAGGATAGTAAGCAAAGTGCAACATGTAAGTAGTATAAGCGAGACAAGAGTAAATGTAACAAAGATATGCAAATGTTGTGCGAGTGTGGTGATGTGTTGCGATGTGTGAGATGTGAAGATGAAGAGAGCCAAATTGTCCCCAATGGTCAACTCGTGAGATGAGTTTCATTTAGAATTGTTCCCTCAACACTCACGAATGAACCATAGAACAAGAGTGTGTCATTAGGTAATGAAGGTGTTGTATGTGATTGAGAATAGATGTTAGGAAATATGTATCATGAAACACTGAGCATGAAGTGTAGAAAAAGTGGATGATGTGATGTTTATTCAAGAGTTTCTTCCTCAATAGTCGTGCAAGAGTGAGTCATCGGGTAATGATGGTACAATGTGTGCACTAGAGATGTGAGAATGCTAGGAAATATGTGTCATGAAGCACAGAGTGTAACATGTAGTAAAGAAATGATAAATAGACACTAGAGATAGTCGATAGTGATGGATGAGGTGGGGGAGAAAGTGCGATGCCCCCAAGTGTGTGTATCAAGAGTCTGTGGCAAATAGATGTGATCATCATGAGCAAGAATAGTGAGAGAATGTATAGTGCACAAAAGGATGTTTACCATATATAGAAAGTAGTATGTGCATCATGAGTAAAAGGATCCATACGTCGGCATGAGTAGCAAATCATATATAAGAGCATGGATATATGTAGCAAGGTGTGCACATAGTGCAGATAAGAGAAAGTGTTGCTAGAAAGATTGACATGAATGATAAAGCAAGAGTAATGTGTATATGTGTATGTTAACAATATGGATAGGAAATTATTGATTACAACATGCGACTATGAAGGGGGAGTTTGATGCCCCCCAAGCATGCAAGTGATGGAGATCTAGGTGATGATGTGAGAGATACCATGCCATGGTGGTGTAGTTTGAAATGTGTCATAAGAAAATATATTGTCACCATAATGGTAAGTAGGAGTGTAGATGAAAAATTATGTTAGCATGCACACATGAGATGATTATAAAACCAAACCAATGCAAAATCCAACACAATTAACCAACTACCTCAGATTGAGCAAGATGAAAAGAAGGAGAAAGTAATTTACCTATACTTACCTACAAGTGAATTCTCCTCCTTTGATGCACTTGATTTGCTCCTTTGATTTTCTTTGTTGAATGGATGCAAAGATGCTTCAGATCTTGGAAAAATTTCAGCAACACCTCCCCTTGATCAATTGCTTGATTGAGCTTGATAGATTGTTATGAAGATTGCTTGGATGGCTTGAAGATTGGGCAACATTTACTTGCAAATTTCTAAGGTGCTTGCCATGGAGGGTGACACCTCTATTTATAGTTGGAGGAGGTAGAAATCAATGGCTAAGATCTTGCCATGGTGGATTGAATCAATGGTTGAAATTGGATGAGAGGAGAGAATTTTCTAGATGTAGAGAATTCTAGATTTCTTAAGAACTCCATTGAATTAAAAATTCAATGGAATAGTGTATTTTTAATTGAATATTTGAAAATAGAGGGAAGAATGGAGAGGCTTCTAGAATTAGAAGCCTCTAGATTTGGAGGGGCATTTAACTTGTGATTAGGTGAGATTAATTATGTTTAATGGGGTGATTAGATGGAAAGGCTAGGCATAGGATAGGTATAGGGTAGGTGGTAGGTGGGTGAGTATTTTTAAATTAGTGGAAAATAGTTAATGAGGATTAGTTAGTGTAATAAGTAAAATATTAATAATGTATTAATATTTCTAAGGGTGTAAATGGGGTTTATGGAATATGAAATAATTGGAGTATGGTTGTATATAATATAATAATTAATTAAATTTATAATTAATTATTATAAGGTCGGTGGTGGGGATGAATGGCTATTATATGATTGGTGAATTATTTGCTAGATGACCATGTCGACATTTTACATGTCTACATTTTACCCCTCTTTGAAGTGTTATTACGTAGCAATGACAGTTCAAATAAGAAGAAGAGAAGATGTGTGGATGGTGATATGATGCCTCCTCGAGGGGTTAGGTGGGGAGGAACGAGGCGGGTAATCGCTCAAAAATAGAAGAGGCCCGAGTTAGTTGATGAGGGATGATTAGATGATGAGAAGATTTAGAGGATTAGATGATGAGAAGATTAAGGATGAAGATGCAGGATGAGAGGATTAGAATATTTGAGGATAGAGGATTAGAAGTATAAGATTAGAGGAGAGGAGAGAGAATTAGAAGAAGTAGAAGAGTAGAGGAGAGGAGAGAGAATTAGAAGATATTGAATGCCCAAACAACGATGTAAGATGTATGATTTGGGATTAAGATTTGGGGATTTTAGATTTTAGGATTATTGATTTGATTTAAAGGATTAGAAGATTGAGGATGGTTGTATGTGAGAATGAGGATTGATTTTGGAGTGAAGATACCCTAGCTAAGGGGTGAGGATTGTGAGAATGCCCTAGTTAAGGGTGATACTTGGGATGTGGATTTTGAGAATGCCCCAATCAAGGGTGTATGACATGGGTGATTAGAGGTTGTTGGATTTGGATGAAGGATGGGATTGATTTTTAAATGATTGATTGGATTGGATGTTGATGAGATGACATGGATGATAAGGGGATGTGTTATCGTATTGTGTCCATTGTATCATCATTAGCAGCTATGAGTGATATGGCATAGAGCAAGATGCACCAAGGTATAAAGATCATGATGACTGGATTTGCCAAATGCCCATGTCCTCATATCATAAGACAAATTAATAGTATGAGGGTCCTCATATCATAGACCTAGTGAAAGTGGCCTTATTTCATTGGTCATGTAAAAAGAAAGAAAAAGTGGCCACATATCATCGGCCAAAATAAAAATGCAGACAAAAAAAACACGTAAGCAAAACATATCTAGTGTATTTTTGGTTAGGTGAATTTTTTAATTTTTTTTTTTGAAATTTTTTTTTTCGGATTTTTTTGAATTTTTAATTTTTTTGGGATTTTTGAATTTTTGGATTTTTTAATTTTTGGATATTTTGAATTTTTGGATTTTTGGATTTTTGATTTTCTATTTTTTTTTTAGATTTTAGGTGATAGAGGAGGAAATTTGATGAAGGTAGGAAGAAACAGGAGGAAAAATAGATACACGGGGTGAGAGAACGGGCTCGCGGCAAGTTGGGGGCATCACAATGGGTATAAAAGGGTTTGGGACCATCGTGCATAGTTTGAAAACGAGAGATCGAGAGAGGATGAGATGGCATACGATATGATTACAAACCACCGAGTGGACCTCATGAGAGAGTATCAATGGCCAATAGAGGGGGACTATCGTAAGTGGTTGAGATTTGATTTTTTTGTGAATTATTTTTGCATTTTTCAAGGTTTTTAGGGCGTTTTACGGCTAAATTCACTCTTAGGCACACTTTTCATCGCGTACGGGCCTTAAAAAACACGTGCACGATGTAAAGTGGTGTGTATGGGCGATTTGGGTAAAGGGGCATGGAAATGAACACATTTGTGGGTGGGTAGGTTTATGTTATACCACATTTATTTTGTTTTGGAGCGTATATTATAGAATAACACATAGATAAAATAATAGCACATTTGTTGTTTCGTGGGAAGAGGTGTGAGGAATAGCACATATGTTCAATTGTAGCATGTTTAGGAGATGGGTGGGTATGTGTATTAGCACGTATGTTTAGTTGTAGCACCTTTATCATATAGAGTAGTGCATTTGAATGCAAGGTTGTGGTAGGGTTAGTTTGGTGCATATAGGGTATGGATTGGCGTGTTTAGAGTATAAGGTAGCGCATTTAGTTTGTATAGATGGGGTTGGTATAGTGGCGCATTTAGGGTATAGTGGCGAGTATGGGATGTAGTGGCACGTATGGGTAGAGAAGTGGCACATTTATGTAGAAGGTAGAAAGTGGTAGTTTTAGAAGAAATGTGGAAGGGGGAGGGTGAGAGGGATGTGTGTGTTAGTGATTATATGTAGATACTAACATGTTTGATGTGTGCAATGGTGTTTTTACCCGTCTCAGTGAGACACCATCAATCGGCAACTTTACAAAGATTTGCTAGGAGGGGCAAATGTAGAGGTAAAGGAGGGGAGGAGGCATCTTTGTTACATGTGTTGGGGTTTCTCCACATAATGAGGATGTCGGTGATGCACGAAGATCGAGCTTTGTTGATACGCTTTCGTTGAGCGATGGCACTCAGAGACAGAGTACCTTCTCACAGTTACCAATGATAGATGAGAGATGACTATGATGTTGGAGGACGTATATCGTATCTATTGGTTACCGATAGAGGGAGAGCCTGTAATGTGGTAGAGATCAAGACCAAGGGATAGTTTGAGGTTATTGACAGATGTGGAGGATACATCACGGATGGTATGCGAGATAAATCCTAAGATGTATTTCGAGAGATGGGTCGATGGAGCAGTGTGTCATTATTGTTGTGTTCATTGATTAGTTGTGTATTATTCCCAAATGGTGGGGTTCAGGTGGTTCAACATCAGCTTGGCAGGAGTAGTGCATGCGATGTGGCAGCAGGACACCGTATTTACATGGGCTCCAATAATATTGGCTCGATTATATCAAGATTTACACATAGTGGCTTATGGTGGAGGAGGGAGTATAGGAGCAGGGATCTTATTACAGGTATGGAGTTATGACCATATTGTTATTGGGAGGAAGATTGGGATTAGAGAGAAATGACTAGTGGGGGAGCCTTCGATTTATGGTTGGCGGATGGTGAGGGGATATAAGATCATTTGGGAGAGCTAGACTGGTATTAGTAGTGTATTGATGAGTTACAGGCAGGAGATATCACGTGGAGGCCATATCGGCAGTACAGGTAGGTGCAGGAAGGAGATCAATGCCATCTAGGGAGGATCCAATCACCATATTATTTGGTTGGTGGTTGTCCATATATAGTAGAGAGCGATACCAACAGATCGGGTATTGTAATAGTTTGGTAAAGTACAAGGTATACCAGTGGGTTGACATTTGCTTGCTTCATACACACAGAGATAGATGTCTCGGGTGTAATGATTCTAGAGTCGGTAGTCATACCCAATTTAGACGAGGTTCATTGATTACATGGGCACCATTACCGGCGATAGAGGATCTGGGGTAGCATTGGGATATGCAAAGTGGTGGGCTGAGATTATACCAGTACGGTTGTCACATCCTCGAGGGGGGATGAGATTTGTGCATGGGCGGTGACAGGTCTATAGAGGGATGCCCCAAGGATAGGCATTAGTTGTTCATCACCACCCACGGCCATGAAGATAGGGGGAGGAGAAGGTGCAGAGGGCACCACCTATTACCATTTTGGGTGGCCCACAATTATAGTAGCTTGTGTTTTGTCTCCAAGACAGAGAAGAGATAGATGATATAGATGTGATGGAGGTGGATGATACTTCGGTGTCATTACATACAAAGTGGACGTTTGCATCGTAGACATATATGGTAGGGGGGAGTTGATGGATCTTTAGGTGGGAGTGGAATAGGGGTGGGGAGGAGATGGAGTAGGAGGGATGGATGGAGGAGGTGTCGATTTATAGGCACTAATACACATGTTGGAGAGGGAGGCACAGAACAAGCAACGAAGATAGTTGGACTATGGGTGAGAGATGCAGTGAGGATGAGAGATATTCATGGTTTTATAGTGGTGGTGGGACAAAGGGAGGGACAAATTGCATGGTTGCGATCGGGATATCCCGATAAAGAAGGATCGGATCATGTGATACGGCGTCATGATAGATATTATGCAGATCGAGAAGCATACATGGCGAGGTATGGGATGTGGATGGAAGAGTGGGGGGAGTGGTACTTAGAGTGGTTCATATGATGTAGTGGGAGTGGCGCCTATTACCTCACAGAGATCGGGACAGATGGGGCCACCTAGGATAATGTCATTACTGCAACAAAGTATTAGGCAATGATAGTTGAGATGAGATATTATGAGGATATGGTGAATCATGATGACCCGACCATATTATGTATGATATGTGGATTATGTAGCGAGACGAGAGGAGTGAGGTTAGGGATCGGTCGGGTCAAAGACCATGCTAATCCATGGCTTGTGGGAGCACATGCAGTATTCCACAAGATCCTCCTCTAGTAGGAGAGGATACGTGTAGTTTGGCACCATGATGAGTGTCAGTTTATCATTTATATTTGTTGGATCGATATGTACTTTAGTGATTTTTATTTTGATGACCAGGTGGTCACAATTTTGATGTATGTATGATATGATCGATTATTTTGATGGCCAAGATGGTTATATTATAGATGTGATTTGTACATTTGATGATACATGAGTACTAGTTTTTGGGTGTATCTAATTATAGATATGATATGGACATTAGCATATATGCTATTATTTTTGAGATGTTGTTTGATGACGTGGAGTATATGATGATATAGTTTATTGTGATGTATCTTGATTTATGTTATGATGTGGATGCCTTATGATGATGGTTTGGTTGATTGATCATGGTTATAGATGATGTTTGTTTTATGGTTAAATGATTTATGTGTATGGATTAGTTGTGTATGATGAGATGATGTAATTTGTGATATGATGTTGTTGATATGTAGTGAGATGATGATCGATGATGTTACTTTATTATGATGTTGAGAATATTTAATGTTTGATTGATTATCATGATGATTTGTGATGTGATAATGAGATTGTGGTTTCATGATGATACAATGTTTTCTTTATTATGGATGGTGTATAGATGTGATGAATTTTACATGTTTTATATATATGTGATGAAAATTTATTTTATTGTGGTTAATTATAGTAATGATGATGATGGATGGGAGTAATTTGTAGTATTATTTGATGATTAAAATGTGAATGGGATCATACTCATTGTGCATTATTATTGTGATGACATGAAATATGTAGATGGTTTAGTTATGATTTATTTATGATGTGATGTGTTCATGTTAGAGATGGATATGAGTAATGGTAGTATGGATGATTGATGAGATAGTGATTATGTGGTAGATATAGATTAGGATTGTGGTCATGTATGTTGATGTATGGAAATATAATTTGTTTAAGCTATTAGTGCAACATATGGTATTTACAAAGGAAATGAGTACAAATTTTATACAAATATTTACAATATAATCAGGATGTTGATTATTGTGAGAATAACATAGAGAAAAAGGAGAGTGATAGGGAAGCAGTAGCGAATGGATGGGAAAGGAGGGGGATGGAGATAAATGAAGGTCTCAAGATCTTATAAGGGTTACATTTCTCAATTTGAAGTTGGACTCGAGACTCTATTTCTTGGGGAAAAGATCGGGGTAATACAACCTAAGTTGGGATCGGGATAGATATTCCTAATCATGACAGATCCATCCTAGAGAGGATCAGAAGAAGTATGGATTTTAGAGAATGGATAAGGTAGATTAGGATGAAAATTGTGAATAGGGATACAAGGGATGTAGGGATGGAAGAGTAGTTTTCCCCTAGTGTGTATGTGCTAGTTTCATAGAGTGCTAGTAGAGGCGAGGATCAAATCTACCATAGTGTCGAAAACCGGTTTTGACCATGGTACTTGCCCAAGGCACCACCGAAGTGGTTTTCACCTTTGGATGGATTTTTTTACATGGAGCATTAGGCACTTAAGCATAGAAGTGGTGAAGATGCATGATATTCATGGGCTCATCCATCTCGTATTTTTTGGAGTAGCAAGCTTATAAGCACCTGAGCTGAATTTAGCTATGATGACATATGGTCTGAGCTAGTTTGGTTCAAACTTGCCCTTCTTTTCTCGATCAACATTAGTGTTGTGTTGATTTTATTTGAGGACTAGGTCACCAACTTCAAATTCATAGTCTTTTACGTGCTTTGCTATAATGATGGCGAAGGCGGTTTTGATAGGATTTGAGGTGATCCAGGGCTTGGAGGCATTTCTCATCAAGGATCTCGAGTTCTTAAAGGTGATGGACACGGTAGTCTTCGTCATCAATAAGGTGTTTGAGGGAAATGCATAGGGATGGGATTTCGATCTCAACGGGAAAAATTACTTCGGTGCCAAAGACAAGAGAGTACGAAGTAGCACCAGTGGGAGTGCGGATGGATGTGCGATAGGCCCACAAGGTGGGATATATTTGTGTATGCCAATCACATCCTGCTTGATTTACTATTTTTCCAAGGATGCGCTTTAGCATCTTATTAGATGCTTCGATTGGTCATTGCCTTATGGGTAATATGAGGTGGAAAATTTGAGCTTGATGTGGAATTTTTCACAAAGTTCATGAATGTCTTGATTTTTGAAGGATTTTCCATTGTCCGTGATTAGTGTGGATGGGACACCATAGCAAAGTAAATGATGTGGTTAAGGATAAATTTAGATATTTGTTTGCCTTTGACATAAGTGAGTGGCATGGCTTCACCCACTTAGTCAAATATTTTGTAGCTGTGATAATGAATTCATGGACATCAGAAAAAGTGGGATTTAATTTTCCCATGAGATTTAGACCCCAAGTAGAAAAGGGCCATGGGGTTGTAATGGGTTATAAGGCTTGTGATGGTGCGTGGATGAGGTCAGCATGCTTTTGACAAGGGAAACATTTACGGACATAGGAGCATGCATCCTTTTGCATATTTGACCAATAATATCTGGTGCACATAAAGCTTTTAAGCAAGGGCCGATCACTGGTGTGGGCACCGCAAGTCCCTGTTTGAACTTCTTGGAGTGTTGGTTGGACTCTTGGGAATTTAAGCATCGTAGTAGAGTTTCGTCAAAAGCTTCTACGATAAAGGGTATCACGAGGATAGTGAAGTGGGAGGCTTGTTGGATGAATGATTTATAATGGTTGCGAGGAAGATTTGGTGGAAGGGTATGATCATGTAGATAGGTGTAGATGTCATGGTACCAAGGGGAATTAGGACCAATGATCTCACAAACCATCTCGACTCAGAGTATCATAAGAGGGGATTATTAATTTCTCGATTAAAAAATTTGAATTAGATGCTTTTGGAGGCATGTCTAAAAGTGAGGCGATGGTAGCCATAACATCTACTAATTTATTACTTGTACGAGGACTTGTTCAAACTGAATATGTTGAAATAGGCCTTAAAACTGTCAACCATTATTTTATAAGGAATTAATTTATCATCCTTGGTGGCATATTCATCATTGACTTGTTTAATGATTAGTTGTGAATCACCAAATACATTGAGATGCTTAATATTCCATTGAATAGCCATTTTTAAACCAACAAGAAGTGCTTCATATTCAACAATATTATTGGTACAAGGAAAAGCAAGCCGAAATATTTAGGAATTAAGTCACCTTGAGGAGTGATAAACATGATACCTACTCCTAAGCCATGATGTGTGAAGGAGCCATCAAAGTATAATGTCCATATTTCTGATTTTGCATTGTATATATGGATTCATCTAGGAACCACGTGGTGAGTGGTGTAGTATCAGAAATGGATCTTCTACCAACTGGTCAACTAGTACTTATCCTTTGATAGATTTCTGATTAACATATTCAATATCAAATTCACTGAGAAGCATGATCCATTTAGCCATCCGTCCTGTGAGAGTCGATTTGGAAAGTAAATATTTGAGCGGATCGACTTTAGCTATGAGCTTAACAATATTATTGAGCATGTAATGTCATAGCTTTTGAGAGGCAAAGACTACAACAAGACACAATTTTTCCATGGGGTGTAGTTGAGCTCATATGCAATTAATGTTCGGCTTAAATAATAGATGGTTTGTTCCTTTCCTTGACTATCATGTTGTGCTAGAAGGGCTCCCAAGGCATGTTACATAGCTGATATATAAAGTAGAAGAGGAACTCCTGGAGTAGGAGGTACTAAAACAAGAGGATGCATTAGATATTCCTTAAGCTTATCAAAATATGCTTGACATTCCTTATTCCAGTGAAATTTTGTTCCCTTTTTAAATAAATGATGGAATGGATGAAATTTGTCTGCTAGTTGTGATATAAATCTTTTGATGGCTTGAATCTTTCCCTGTAGGCTTCGTAAATATTTGAGATTTTTATGCGGAGGCATTTAGATTACAACATTAACTTTATGTAGATCAATTTCAATTCCATGTCTTGAGACAATAAAACCTAGGATCTTGCTAGATGTGATTTGTAGACACCAAAACATGCTTACACTTAGCATTTCATCCAATCCAGGCAATTAATGACACTTCGTTAATTCCCCATTCTTCGATCCATTCTTGATGCCCATTCATGACACCACCTTGTCGTATTCTTCCCATATTCAACTTGTTTGGCTAATATCTCTCTTATTAGCTAAACATTCCTCCTTTCGACCATTCAAAACCTCCCATAGTTCTCTCTAGACTACTTCTATTGGCTTCGTAGGCTATCTATCAGTCACAATTGGTTATCCAAACCCCTCCCAACTCTCAATGAGTCTCTAATCACTTGCTAATCAAAGTTTAACTAGCCTAAACCCTAGTTAACTATCCTAAATCAAGCTTAACTAAGCCTAAAGCATGTTTATCCTAATCTAATCCTAATGTGATTTTTAGAATTTAGTCCCACATGCACCCAAATTCCAAATTCTTCCAAACCAAAAACTATAAATACAAGGCTAAGCCTACCCATTCAAACACACAACTTTACATAAGTTAAAGCCAAAACAAGCCTAAGAAAGCTTAAGAGCTCATTTGCATTAGCCAAGCTAATAAGGCATTTGATCTTGGGTCATCCACCATTAAAATAACTTCATCTTGTACCCATGTTAGGTTAGTAACTAATAGCTAAACTTGGCCATGTAGCCATTTAGTGAGATTCATTCACCCTCATGGAGTAAACAACAAACCGGTTGCTTAAGTCTTTAGTAGGAATATTTTTTTAAGCTTTCAAGAATAAAGGTTAATGCTATTTGTTAGATTTCTTGTTTATTTCAAAATTTAATACATGCAAATAGGATTCCTTGCTCATTTCTTATCCGATGGTCCATTGAGGGACTTTGTACAAAGCTTTGGGGTTCTTACCCCATATCCATAGCTCTTTGCAAAACCTTTCCTTGAACACGGTGACACCGAAAACACATTTCTTGGGAGTTAGATGGACTTTATATTCTCAAAGTCGTTCAAAGATTCAACATAAGACTGTAGGGTGTTCCGCATGAGTTTTAGATTTTCCCATAATTTTGTCGATGTAGTCTTCAACTATATCATGCATCATATCATGAAAAATGACATTGTGACACTTTAGTAGGTGGCTCCTAGTTCTTCATTTAAAGGGCATGACTCGATAACAATATGTGCCAAGGTGTAGTAAAAGTTGTTTTATGTTGATCTTCTTTGGCAATTTTAATCATTATAGCTAGAGAATTTGTCCATGAGAGATAACATCTCGTGCCCAACTATAGAGTCGACAATCATATCAATATTTGGTAGCGAGAAATCATCTTTTGGGAAAGCTTTATTGATGTCATGGAAATTAGTACAAATATGAATGCCCCGCTTTTCTTGCCTATTGGGATGATATTGGAGATCCATTCAGAATAATCAATAGGTCGGATGAAATCGACGTCAAACACCCTCTATAATTTCTCTTTGATAAGCAACACAACTCTTGGATGCATTTTTAAAGTTTTTTTGCATGGTTTTGCATCTTGGTGCACTACAAAAACTATGGACCACATGAGAAGGATCTAGACCAGGCATATCCGCATAAGACCATGCAAATATATCTAAAATTATCTTAGGAATGCGGTAAATATGTTTTGTTCTTTTGTAGATAAAGATGACCCCAGTTTGAGAATATTGGGTTCTTCTTCTGTGCCGATGTGTATGTCAATGGTTTCCTTAATTAAGGATGTTGAACCATCTTGTAGGGATTCAGGAGCTAGAAGAAGTTGATCGATGACTTGATCATTTTCGGGATTTGGGGATTCTTGGAAGAATTTAGCGAGGGGATATTCTTTGTCAAGATGATAAGAGAAGTTGGGATGAGGGATATTAGATTGGGATGGAAGGGAAAGGGAATGCTCCTGTGCCCCAAAGTAGGCATCAACATTTAGACATATTTGGAAACCTTTCTTATGATCCCTAACAGTATATTATCACGAGTTCCCATGAACTCAAGAATTTCTTCATTGTTTTGAAATGAGTCAAGAGGGGGATGCTCTGATCGTTGGCTCCATTCAATGAGTTATGGATAGGTGAGGGTGATGTTGATGATGAAAAAAACAATATTATAGGAGAGGTTCATTCTGATAATGAGGTCTTCGTATTGGCTATAGACGGAACTCGTATCAATATTATCAATGACCTCCTCAACGGTACTGTAAGTGTCACTAAAATCATCATAGATGCCTTCACCAGGTGGTTGGTATCCTATTCCATGTCTATCTCAATGGGGGGAAATGATAGGGGGTTCAGGATGCCTTTCTCAGTGCAACCTAGTCCTTGTTCAAAGTATCCCATATGGGTCATCATCCTTTTAGGAATTAGATATTTATTATCGGAACAATAATAAGGTATAGAATCTTCAATAAGACATGTGAAATCGGATGGCTCGATGTACTCATCAACAAGATACCCAAAATGAATAAAAGTGGATGAGCCTAACACATGTTTGTCATTTTTTTGGACAGATGTCGGGCCTTCCGAGCTATTTTGGTGATAGTGGTAGATGGTCGATGTTGAATGTTTGGTATTCACCACACCCTGTCATTTTTAGCTTGAGTGGTGGAGTGGGTAGAAGGGGAGTAGATACGGTGTGGAGTACATAGAAAATGAGTGGATGATGACAAGGCCTAATGAGATGGGGAAGGAAGATTACAGTGATATGTACGAAGTTTCGGATGATGGTGGTGATGATGCTTGGTGCGAGTTCGGTGATAGGGCAGTAAGGTTCCCGATAACTTTTAGCTTCCAATGCTTGGCAATATTAAAAGGGATGAGGGTCACCGTGGATAGTAATTTTTGTACCAGCATGTTCAAATTTGAGACATTGATGGAGTATGGATGGTACAACATTCATCTCATGAATCTAGGGTCGACCAAACAAGAGGTTATGTGGGAACTAGATGTCTATAACATGGATGAGGGCAGGAGAACGACATGCCCAATGTTGATAGGTAAATAGATGGTGCCAACCGATCTACACTCTATATTGTCATATGCTTTAATAGTGATTATATCTTGCTTTAGATCCAAGTCACTATACCCCAACCAATGAATGAGATTTAGGGTACAAAGATTAAGATTTGATCCATTTTCTATTAGCACTCTTTTAACATGAATGTTGTCGATGTGTACTTTGATGTACAATGGAAGATTAGGGGGGCTTTGTGGTGGCAAGTCTTGTTGGGTGAAGGTAAGTGGGATTGTTGGATATGGATAAAGATGGGTAATAAGGGCTTGAAATTGTGTAGGATCAATATCGGTGGGGATGCATGTCTCTTGGAGGGCACGGTATAAAATGTCTTTGTGGATGGATGAAGTCTTGAGAAGGTCCATAATGGATATATGTGTGGGATTATTCTCAAGTTGTTCGATGATATTATATTATGCTTGTAGTGTTAGGTTGGAAGATGATGGAGCGACTCCTTGAACCACCACATGGTTCCTGCGGGTAGTGACAACACATTGAGGTTTCTGCGAGGGAATTTTATTTTAATGGTGGCTACTTGGTGAGTATAAAGAAGAGTGGATATGACCAATAAGTGACATATAAGGAGGGGGTACACAATGGCAATTGATTTGGTTAGAATGATGATTGGATGATTTGGATTTACTCCCAGACTTTGCTAACCTTGATTAGAGGCATTGTTTTGTCCATGATTAGGAAGGGGATTTTGATATATCCTAAGTTTTGATTTCGAGAAGAAGTGGAAGCATTATCCTCTATTTTTATTTCACCTTGGTTGATAAGGTCTTGAATGTAATTCTTTAACTTCATGTGTCGATGTCTGGTGTGACCCTTGATTTTATGGAACTTACATTATTTGTTTTCTTTGAACCATGAAGATTTGGTTCGGGACTCATCGATGGGCTGAGTTTGAGGAAAAACAACAATATTGGTAGCAATTAACTTATCAAGGATTTCTTCCATAGACTCGCCAACGGGGGTGTACGTTCGTCACCTCGTATCTTAGTGACCAGGTTTGTCCTTTAGGGACAGACATAGCGATTGTGGTATGGATGCGCTAGATATTTTTGGTGTTTGTTACTCCGTCGCTAACAAAAATCTTATTATTATTAAAGTATTTAGGATTTTTATATGTATAAGGTTGGTTGGATTGGTTGTGATTATCATGGGAATATATCTTAATAAGGCCTTTTGCAATAAGGGATCTCTCGATTTGCATTCCCTTTTCAATGATGTCATCAAATGTGTTTGCACAATGGACTTACAAATGAAAAGCCAATTTGTGACTAAGGTTAGTTACGAAGATGGTAACTAGTTGATTTTCAGGTATAGGCCATGGAATGTGGCTAACAACGGCTCACCATTGTTGTAGGAACGATGAGAAACTTTCACCATTTCATTGTTTGGTATTGTACAAATCAATCATTGTGACATCATGTTCTACATTATAGGAAAATTGTTTGACAAATTTTCCTAATAAGTTGGCTAATGTCGTAACAAAGCCTTTGGGAAAATCAAAGAAACCATTCTAAAGTGGGACCACATAGACTTCCAGAGAAGAGTCCTAGCAAATAGGAGTCATCGTAGGTGACTTCTTGGCAAAGCATATAGAATTCCTTAACGTGTTCACAGGATCTCCTTTTCCTTTGTATTTTTCAAATTTAGGTGGTTTGAAATATGGTGGAAAAGGGACCTGTAAGATATCACAGTCAAAAGGATAGGGACAAATTTCCTCAAATTTATATTGATGTCTCTGAGTGCCGAGTTATAACCCTTGAAGTGTTTCCTTCATAGACTTCACTTCTTGCTCCAAGGTTAGTTCTAGAGGATTGAGAGGTTGTGGATTGAAATTGGGCTGAAAATGTTAGGAACCATGGTCATTAGATGGTTGCAGCAGCCAATCTGAGAGGCGAGCTGGGCAATTTGATTACTCATTTGTTGTAATTGAGACAATATGGCTTTGGATACATTGGTGGTGTTCTCTTTGTCATCTCGTCTGTGTACATCACGATGGTGATTTGGGTTAGGATGGTGTGTGGAAGGTGGTCTTTGGCCAATATTATCATTGTCATCCGGGAGAAGACTGTGGAGTTGGTCGTGAGTGTAATCAGAAGGAAGTTTTTCCCCCATGTGATATAGTTGGAGCAAAAGGGCATCCTTATTCTTCTCAACGAAGTGGTTTAGCATTTCTCTTTTTCTTCCTTCTATAAAGTAGGTACTAGAGTCATCGTTACTACTAGTATTAACCATGGTCTCTTTGTCTTCTCCTCTAGGTCGATTCTCTCTAGCATTGGCATCATAATAATTGTGGTTAAATAGATCATTTTCCATGTTGTGGTGATTGTTTTCGTCATCATTTCCAAATTGGGATCGAGTTATTATTCACCTAGGTGCCATTAGATTCTGATGTTGGTGAGATGTGTGAGATGAAAGTGTTTTAAAGTGAAGGATGTCTGGATGAAAAGGGAGATTATGATTCCTTAATGAACTTGACGTATAACCTTAATAATCTAGTCTTGCTTATAGGATGGAAGAAATTCGAGGGAGATAATGGAAGAAGGATGTGTATTGTTATAAGGGCTTAGAAGAATAGGATAGAGGATAAGGATATTTTTCTATTAGCAAGATGTTGATTAATAAGATTAGGTCGATTGTATCAAAAGGGATCGTAAATAGGATGTTTAGGATGTGTATGATGATATAAGGTTATGACGAGATTTTGGGATGGGAGAATTATATGATTGGTATGAGTTTCAGAGTCTTATAGACCTAGGTTGATTAGGATGCTAATAGGAAATGCCAAGCAATTAATAGGGTAAGTCTTATATGGTTTAGGATGATAATGTGTTTTGCTTTGAAAGTGGAAAAGGTATGGTAGTGGTTAACGAAGGATGAATGAGCATGGGATTATGAATTTTACTTAATAAGATGGGAGTGTTGATTTTTTTATTAAAAATTTGGATTTTTGTTTTGTTATTAATGTGAGAGGTTTAATGAGAAAATATTTATATGATGGTAGTGTATGTCTAAAGTATTTGAATGGAAAATTCTAACCCATGGTGAGATTTTAAAATTCTTAGGTATTCCCTTTACTTTTCAAGCCTCCTCAACCGAGCTATGGCAATATGTCATTAAACGGGTGGCAAAAAAGTTGGAGTATTGGATCACTAGGCCTTTATCTTTGGCTGAAAAGTTTCAAATCTGTTCTAAAGTTCTTGTAGCCACTCATGTTTATTACTCGTCATGTTGGGTTCCATTCGGAAAATTCGGAAAAATTTCTCAAAGCTTTTTGTGGGCTAATGCTTTTATAGGCAAAGATTTTCATCGGGTAGCTTGGGACATTTGTTGCTTGCCTCAAATTTTTGGGGTCTCGGCCTTATTCACATTCAACGCCAAGGACAAGCTCTTTACACTAAATGGATTATCAGAAGCATTACTGGCCAAGAAGCTTGGAAAAATCTTATACGACATGGTATTGTTGAAGGTTCTCCTTATCGATGCCCTGCGTGGAAAGGTTTAGGGTTTGTCAATCTATCATCACCCCAGTTCTTGTCAAAATTGTTGGCGCCTTTGTGCTTAAGAGCATCTGGAAATCCTAGGAATGTGTTAAACCCTAGATTTTGTGGAAAGGGGGATAACTTTCAAAATAGGATTTCACAACCAACAATCTCTCTCGGTGGTGGCGATTTTTTAGACACGGGAAAAGTGTTTAGCAGAGGTCCCGGGAATCTTTGCGCTCAAACTCTTTAAACGTGAAATTCGCACCATCAAGTACTTATTCTGTAAAAATGTTCAATCCTGGTTCTCTTGGTGGTATTTTAAAGTTGTATATTAGCTTTCCCACTAAGACCAGGATACTTTCACTACTATCATCAATTCAATTCCTGACCACATGTTGCATAAGATTGTTGTGCATTCCTCTCACCCATGGTGGATGGATTGGAAGTGGTATGTAGATACCCCATTTTGTAATTACAAATCCAACAAAGGATATCGTTGGCTTTCGCCTCATTTTCCCATGGTGGATAAACTAAATACACATTGGGGAATTCATTCCACTTTGTCTACCTGGAGTAGGTGATTTGAAATTGTTTGGACTCTATGTGTGGAGCCCAAGATTTCTCATTTCCTTTGGTGTATTCTTCACCAAGGCCTTCCTATTAGGGCTCGTCTTGTTCAAATTGGGATCCCAACTCCCACATGTCCTTTTTATGGCCATCTGGAAACAATTTTACATGTTTTCTAGTTTTTCCCAAAGCTCAAAATGCCTAGAACTAGATCCATTCATTTTTCTTTCCTTTACGGCCTCATTGCTTCACTTGGTAGCATATCCTCTTGGGAGACAATCCCAAGCTTCTACCTATGTTCACCCAAATTTGGCATGTTTTCAGAGGGGAGATTCTATTTTGGATATGGAAAGAAAGAAATGTTTTTCTTTGCTAATTCTACAGTTGATCAATCTTTCTTAGTTTATAATAAATCTATGGTGATCTCCAATGTGCTTCTATAGATACAAGTTTAGGCCAACAAGGTTGTGTTAGAGGTGGACCACCTCTAGACCCTGTTGCGCCACTAGGGGAAGCCCCATGTAATGTTTCTCGAGTGCCTCTGTCTCTTACTAAGTGATCCTTGCCTTCCACCCGTGGTGGCCGGTGCAATGGTCTCAACATTGTGCTTTCAATCACACTTTCCGCTCCCGAGCCCATTCCATCAATGCATTTACTCACCTGCTTGCCGCCATGTCCAGAGCTCACCACCTTCTTTAGCTTGCACGGCGGGGTCGGGGCTCACCACCCCGTCAACATGGGTGGGGCTCTGTCCCATCACATTACTTCGCATCATGGTGCTTTGAACCCACCAACACCACCACCACCTTCAAACAAATTCCCTTGCCTCAACCTCGTCATTCCTACTCGCGGGTAAGCGGATCTAGAGGAAGAAGTTATTGTTGGTTGGGAGCCTCCAGATGTTGGCAAGAACTTGCCCAGTTTGGGGTGGTCAGATCATCATGATCCGCCCACTTCGGGCATGTTTGATGTTGCTTCTTGATTATTTTTTTGTATGATCTTAGGCGATGCCTATATATTTTGTACTCTCCTAGGCTCGGCCTAGTTTGACTCTCGTTGCTCTAGGCTTGGCCTAGCTTTGTTTGTGGTTTTGGGGTGTGCTCTCATACCGCCTGCTTTTTTGTTGAAATCTATCTTATATCATATTGAATTAATATAATATAAGATCCTTTTCATCAAAAAAAAAAAAGTCTAAGGTGACAAACATTTGATTTATTATTTACAAAATGTGGGTGTAATGTTAAGGGAATAATTTATGGTCAAAATTTGGGTATTATATGGAGAAAAGGATAATCAAAGTGAGTGTGATTAATGGTACGTAATGGGGGATTATGATGTTGTATATTTTTTAAAATTGAGGTCAAAAGATTATGGTCAAAATTGGTGGGTGATAGATGTATGGTTTATTTACGAGGATTGGTGTGAGGGTTATTTCACTGGTTTCAACAAAACACCAAAACAAGTACTCATGCATGCACAATCCTAACTAGTCAAGTGGGATTACAATCAAGCTATAACCCACTTTCAATACCACACATTGATGGTGGTGCTACAAATTGGCTCTCCACCTATGTGTCAATGTGGGGTCGGCTAGCGAGTGATCTTCGGTGGTTCCTTCCTTGCACTATAGCTTGGTTGCGGGCAAAGGCTACCTATGCTAGGATAAACAAGCTCTCTAGGGGCATCCCCTATATACCTTATGGTACGTGGGGCCCAAATTTGTGTTGTAAGGATGTTGTCTAAGGTTTGGGTATTGGGACGTGGAAGCCCCTCACTTCATGCCACTCTTAAAACAAACAAGTGCTTAGCCAATAACGAAAACTCTCCAAGAATTTATATACTTCACTAGAACATGGGGTGTGTCTATGTGTGTGGAGGTGAAGCCCATGGTCACAAGACCCTAGGACTACGGTAAGTGCATGGATGTCACTTCCATGTCACGTTACCCCTATAAAAGAAAAAGGGAAGGAAGGCTAACCACTTTTGATCCTCAAGATCATCCTAGGACATGAGAGGAGAACATATACAATGTTACCTTTGACTTTAAACAAACAAGCACACAAAGTACAAAAAGGACAACACACAAATTTAATAAAAAATGAGTTATTTGAATGGGGGTCTTTGATGAGGGAACTTGTAAACAAAAAGGTTAGTAGTTTTACTTAAAACCCCAATATTCTTAGACCGTTCTGGGCTACAAAATAAGGGTTAGTAGTCTAGATATAATTGGTACCCTACAACCACAAATGTTAGATTAAATGCAAAATAAATGCCAAATCCGACAGAGTTTCCCCTTGTTTCTGTAATTTCTCTACAAAAACAGAATGTTAGTTTTTAGAAAACACGGCAAAAAAAGTAAAATATGTGAGTTATTAATCAATATGAAGACAAAATATATTATTCGATAAATGCACTACTATAGGGTGAATGCGCTAAAATAGGGTATACACGTGTTATTTCAGGATATATGCGTTGAAATATGGAAACATGCAAAGATAGGGTGTTAGGAATCAAATGCATTATTTCAGGAGGTATATGCGCTAAAAGTTTAACAAACACGTTGATAATTAGAGAAATGCACTAAACTTTGAATGCATGCAATGTTAGTATAAACGTGCTAAAACAAGAAGTAAACACACTAAAAGTCTCGTTAAACGCATCGATATTGTCCCAAAGCAGTGGTAAACCTACACGCATGCAGTATCGTGGATATAAAAGTGCTAATATAGGAGAAACACGTTGAAATTAAACAAACGCGTTGATAGTTTGCACAAACACACCGATCTTGTACAAACATAATATTAGTACAAAAATCACTAATACAGTGCAAATGCACCGAAAATACAATAAACATGCTTTGAAAGTATAGAAACACGCTAAAAGGTTTCTGCACAACCAAAGCTAAAATTGATAAATAAATGCACTGCGCAATAGGTGACAAACGCATTGTTTCAAGGCGTACGCACCGATCTGACTTAGAGACACGAAAAATAAAAATTTGAGTTTAAATCTCATTGAAAAATTTAGAAATTTTAGGAATTTGTCCTTAGTCCTTAATGAAAACAATTCCAATGAAATTCTAGGGGGGTAAACCCCACAGTGGGCGCCAAAATGTAGATGAAAAATTATATTAGCATGCACACATGAGATGATTATAAAATCACACTAATGCAAAATCTAACACAATTAACCAACTACCTCAGATTGAGCAAGATGAAAAGAAGGAGAAATCAGTTTACTGTACTTACATACAAGTAAAGTTCTCCTCCTTTTGATGCACTTGATTTGCTCATTTGATTTGCTTTGTTGAATGGATGTAAAGATGCTTTAGATCTTGGACAAATTTTAGTAGCACCTCCCTTTGATCAATTACTTGATTGAGCTTGATACATTCTATGAAGACTGCTTGGATGGCTTGAAGATTGGGCAACATTAACTTGAAACATTATAAGGTGCTTGCCATAGAGGGTGACACCTCTATTTATAGCCGGAGGAGGTATAAATTAATGGTTAAGATCTTGTCATGGTGTATTGAATCAATGGTTGAAATTGGATGAGAGGAGAGAATTTTCTAGATGTAGAGGATTCTATATTTTTAAAGAACTCTCCATTAAATTAAAAATTCAATGGAATAGTGTACTTTTTATTTGAATATTTGAAAATGGAGGGAAGAATGGAGAGGCTTCTAGAATTAGAAGACTCTAGATTTTGAGGGGTATTTAACTTGTGATTAGGTGGGATTAAATATGTTTAATGGGGTGATTAGATGGAATGGTTGGGCATAGGATATGCATAAGGTAGGTGGTAGGTGGGCGAGTATTTTTAAATTAATGGAAAATAGTTAATGAGGATTAGTTAGTGTAATAAGTGAAATATTAATAATGTATTAATATTTCTAAGGGTGTAAGTGGGGTTTATGGAATATGAAATAATTGGAATATGGTTGTATATAATATAATAATTAATTAAATTTATAATTAATTATTATAAGGTCAGTGATGGGGATGGATAGTTATTATATGATTGGTGAATTATTTTCTAGATGACTATGTCGACATTTTACATGTCTACAATGAGCAAGAGTATGACCAACATTAGATTTTGGGTCTAGCATAGGAAATACAAGTAGGTGATTGATCGTATTTTGTGGCAAGTGAATTGGTTGTTCATCCTTTAATGGTTTGGCCTTAGATTGAACTTGTGAAACACCATATGATTTAATAGGAGGAGAGATGACATTGGGTTGAGTAGGTGGCACTTGGAATACCAAAGAAGGAACATTAGTAATTATGGTGTGATGTTCACTAGAAATAGAGGGATTAGCTTTGAGATCCCATTGGTGTTTAATAATGGAAGATCAACATGCGACAAAATGTTGTGTAGTAATGAAATAAATCCTTAATGCTCAAGTTTCCTAGATCTCCGTTCTAAAGCATAACATTCATTATCACGATGGCCATTGATTCGATGATAATTACAAAATGGGAGACCTTTATATTTTATTAGCCGATAAGGAGGGTAGTAATGAGTAGGCGACAAGGTGATTAACTGGTGATTGAGGAGATCAGGAAGAATATCATGTTGCTTAGTATTTTTATTAACTTGAGAGGTTTTTGTTGTGGTAAGACCTTGACTTCACTTGTATGAGCACATGTAGTAGACATGGGATTAGGATGAGATGTAAAAGAAGAACTAACATGGACCTGAGAAGCATCCTTGAGATGTTGGATTTCAGTTATGAGGGCTATGATAGTGGATTCCATAGATTGGAATTTATCTTGAAATAAACGGTCGAAGATGAATTGATTGGCTACCCTATCGGGAGTCGAAAGACAATTGAAAATGGCACTTACTTGTGTAGGTGGTGTATTGTAAAGGGAGGTACATAATGTCTAGGGATTTCGGAGAACATCTTTGCAAGGTAGGTGCATTTGAAGTAAGTGAGACAAGGAGACTTGAGGAACCCGAGGAGCCATGAGAGAAAAGGGAATGATAGAATAGACAAAATAGGATTAAAATGATCGATCGCAAGCGGGTTCACCAAACAATTTAATCTAAATTGAATTAAATATTATTTTAGAGTAACTAATTGTAACTAAATGATATACAAGTGATAAACTATAGTAATTTTCAAGCAACAAGCAAGAAAAGGTATAAGACCCTAAGCAATAGAGAGAGAGAAAGGGTGACTTAGCTGATGTCGTGTGATCTGGAGGTGATTTAGGCTAAGGAACTATTGTAGTAGACTAATAATAATGTTGTTAAGGTTCAATGGAGGTTCTAGCACTCGAGAGATTTATAGGATAGAAGCACTCACGGGAGAATAGAGCACCCGACACTAGTGACTAATTTAGGCGCTAGTGTCCAGGGAAGTACTCGTGTTCGATATTTTCAGGATAGGAAGAGCTTCGTTGTTGATCTTTGTTTCTCATTTTGAATTCACTTCAATGTCGATTGTTGTACCAGTAACATGTGAAATATATACCTAGTTGAACACACCCACAAACCACATCAAATCTAATAAAGAAGATGCGAATGGGGGGAGTCGAACTGACCTCGATGGTCACACAAAGAGTGAAATTAGTATCGAGTACTGCACTACATCTCATACTCCATGTAGTTCTATGTGAATGGGTGTGAAATGATGCCCTAGGTTTCCCTTGTGCAAGTTGCACTATGATAGTGGGCTAGATCTAGAATGCTTTAAGTATGCAAATGTGTGTAATGGAATAGGATAAACTTCCCCTCTTATGTTATGTATATAGAGTGATGAAACCTTTGTTCCTTGAGTGAGTGTGTTAGATAAATGTTTTGTAATGCTCTTGTTCCTTTAGATGTAAGCTTAGGTGATAATAGATCATGCTAGTTTTAGGCCCCGACTTGGAAGAAATAAATAAGTATATATATATATATATATATATATATATGATTCCCTATTTGAATTTCGTAATTAACAACTGAAAGGATGAACCAAAGTCTTAAAAGATGACCAAGAAGTAAAAGAGACCCAAAAGGGTAAGAAAAGGATAAAGAAGGTCGAAGCACCTAGGGGGACATGAGCGTCGTGTTTATTGTCCTAATCTGGCGCTAGTGTCTCGATGTCATAAATGGTAAATCAATCAAGTTCTGGAAAGGTTGTAAGATGTGTGAGGCCAATAAAAGTGCAAGATATAAAACAAAAGGCCCAAAATAAGTTGTCAACCACTAGTTTTCTTGATTAGGAATCATGTGTACATTAGCATGCTTTAGGACCTAAAAATGTACCCAAGTGCATAGATTTTTTTACTACAAAATACTTGAATAAATATTGGAAGTTCATTTCATTTGTGCCCAAGGTTGTGAGCCATTGGAATCCAAAAAATAATATCTGTTACACCCATGGTAATAAAAACATAGGGGAATCAATCTTGTAATCTCCCATTTCAAGTTTCATACTATGATATTTCCTAAAACATTTAATTGTGTCCTCATATGCAATCACGACCTAAAATTCTGGAGTTAGAAAAATAAAAAAGTCAAACGTGTCACAAACTCTTTATTGATAAAATTATGTGTACTCCCGAGTCAATCAATATTGTTACCTTATGTTCTTTTAGAATACCCCTTACCTTGAGGGTTTATGGGGAGATAACACCGACATTGCATGGCAATAAATAGTTAGTTGGGAATCTCCAAACCATAGTTCATCCACCACCTCTACTTTTATTTCTTCATCTTTGACTTCATCATTAATGGCCTCAATGTAAAAAAACTTATTTTTAGCAAATGTTTATGTATTTTACGGTATTTTTATCACACTTGAAACATAAGTGTTTTTTCTCGTTTCTTTTCAATTTTTGAGCAGTCGGTTTAGTAGGCCGAGGTACCGTGTTGGAACCATACTCTCTTTTCTAATAGTGAAATTCCTTTATTTGATCATCTCTCTTTCCTTCAACCGACGAGCAAGTATCATGGGTTTTTATATAAAACTTAGATTAAGCAGGTGAACATCAAGTTGGATGTTATCCTTGAGACCACCCAAGAACAAATCATTTAGATGATCCTTTGAGATGCTCTCACATGTAAGGACATATTTTGGAACTATTAGATATAATCCTTGACTATTCATGTTTGATGTGACTTTGTTACTTGATTAGAATAGTTCTTTGTAACATTGTTAGAAACTACAGCTTCATTTGAAAACATTGACTGTGTAACATGGAGACCCTTCTTTTTCTTCTACTTGCACATCCATATATACCAAATGAATTGTTCTAGTTCCAAAAACAAGGATTTCAATACCACATGTCCACTTAGAACTTGATGTATCTAAAAAAAATCTTCATTTCGTTGATCCAAGTGATTGGATTTGTACCATCAAATTTCCTCATCTCTACTTTTAACATCATCTTTCTACTCTTTGCATTATAACAAGACAAGTGAGGTAACTTGCTAAATTAGATACATGGTTAATGGGTGATCCTAACTCGACTTTGGTTTGGAGTTGGTGGCTTGTGGTTGCAGAGTAGAAATGGATGCCATGATTTTTGATTCCATTATTTTCAAGTGGGCATCGGGAACATCTTTTGTCATTGCTATTGATTGCATATTACACAACTCGCACTCAAGTTGAATGACTTTATGATCTATTGAGGAAAACCCTAGGTTTGAGGACTCAATAACTCTTCCTCGCAAATCCTTATATTGAACATTCTTTTCGGAGTGGTATTACCCTTGCCTTTTCCTCTAGTTTGTGGACTTGTCATGGCTTTTTTGGATTAAGGGTTTATGCTTAAGTTTTAGGGTTCGAGCTTAGGGTAGGGATTTAGGATTTCAAATTTTAGATGGATTTCAGCCAAATAGACAAAAACCTAAGGAATAAACCCCTACTAAGTTTTTTTAAGTTTTCCAAATATTTAAGGAACTTAGATAAACTCCAAAATTTGCACCTAAGAAAATTTATGAAAAATATTAAAATAATGACGAATTTTGTAAAGCATATCAATTTTTAAAAATTTGGAGCTCTTAGAAGATTACTTGATTTATGTCACAGTTTCAAAAAATTTAGTATAAAAATTCACATCCTTTTGTGAGATATGGCCAAAACCTCAAAATTAGGGTTTTAGCCTAATTTTGGCCCAAATTAAGCTTTGATATCACTTATAATGAATTTATTAGATATACCTTAATATCAACAACAATAGAACACCAAATAACACCAAAATAGAAATAAAAGATCACAATATACATTTAGAATGACTTAGCCACTTCAAAGGGACAACCTCCAATCCATAAAATAAGACTTAAGTGCTCAATATAATGATCATCTACTAGTTACTACCTCATATATATGCCCTACTTATGCTATGTAATCCACTTAGGTCGACCTACTAAACATACGAAATCAAAAATACATGTGATATGACATGCTTTAGGAGATTATATTAACCACAAATTGAATATACATATTCGATATATAATCTAACATTAAGAGTTTAACATAAAAGAGGAAAACGAGAAAATAAAGAGAACACATACCAAAATTATTAGGGGTCCAACATCTAACATCTAACCCTTCTCGTTCCTTGAGCTCTCCATGAGTTCTCTTTCCCGCACAAAAAAATACAAAGCAAAAGAAAACTAGGGCATCTGGGTGAAGGAGATGAATGAAAATGAATAATAAGATTTTAGGTTTGATATTTTTATCCTCATAAGTTTTCAAATTTTAGGGTTATGATCTCACTATGTGGAGATCTGTTTAATCCTAGGGCTCTTGTTTAATTTTAAATTGACTTAAGTTGTATGGGTGCAACTTTAATGGGGTGTAATTAAATGTTTTATTTTGGGGAAAAAACCTTGGTTAAATTTAATAAAAATGATGTATTGTTTAATTAAATCCAATATTAATATTTGTGGAATAAATTCGAAGGCATGGGTCCATTTCGGAGATGAAATGGGACCCATGACCATGATATATATATATATATATATATATATATATATATATATATATATATATTATATTTATTTATTTATTTATTTATTTATTTATTTTTCTTTTAAGTAAACCTTTAAAAAATAAAAATAAAAATATAGTATTTTTAATCGTTCTCAAACGATTGCTCTCTTAATTCGTAAATTTGTTTTAATCTTCGTAATTATTGTTCCCGTTTGATAAGTTGTATTGCTAGTGGGGCATTTTTCACTTTACCTTCATCATGATAAGGTTATCGCCGACGCCTTTAAAAATAATAATTATAATAATAATCGTAATTCATATAACTTGCGGGAGCGGTGTTAAGTTGACTTCTTGTCCCAAATGGCCGTTAATGTGACCATGTATTAACGTTGTAAAAATTGTTATAATTCTCCTTGTCCTTCGTGGTTTTGATTTAGTGTTGCTTCACCGTATGTGTGAATTTGTCACGTTACTTTTGTTACGAGTAATCGTAATTGTCGTATAAGTAAATTAAAAAAATTATTACCACCTTTATTATTATTTTCAACTTCTATCAAAATTCTTGGTTGCATTTTTTCATTTTTTAGGAACTTGCATTGAGTGGGGTGTGACAAATCCTAAAAATGAGAGGTCAGTATGCCCATCATCTATTGGAGCCTATGTTAAAACATGCATAAAAATAGAGATGTTAATAAAGGAGGCCTTATGTAACATATCTAACCCTATGATTAAAACTAAATTCATACCCCCAGATTCATACCCTCTTCATAGTCGTTATGTGTGTTAAAATGCATCAACAAAATGTCTAATACTAAGGGATCAACAATCTTTGTATTCCATCTCTTCTTACAAGGTCTAATATTATTTAGGACTATTGTTGGCGAAAACTTTATATTTTCACAAGAAACCCTGGATCTAAGGAGGGAAATACCAAAGCTTCCAAAAGTGTGCCTCATTCTCCAATTGTTATCCCTCATATTATTTTTCTTCTACCACTCACACCATTAGTACATATGGCCACCCATTGGTTAAGAGGTACTACTCTTGATGTAGTTGGAATCATTCTTGACTTTCTAAGGAATCTTGGGAGATTTTTTTCCTGAGTATAAGCATTATGGTAACCAAAAATTTGATGAACATATCAATTATTTTAAATCATATTTGAGTTAACTAAATGTAGAACATGATTATGTTACTTTTAGGTTATTTCCATATATTTTGCAAGATGTTTCCCATTATTGATTTCTTGATCCCATTCCCTACTCAATCATGGGATTGAATTATTTTCAAACTATCTTTTAACACAATTTGGTAAATACAATTATTATAAATGCCGTGTACCAATAGTTTTATAGGGTAAAAAGAGAACATTATGAGCCAATTAAAACTTCCAATGCTAGGTTTCAAAGGACTTTGGTAGAGTTATAACCTTATAATAACCCACAAATGATTTGTCATTATAAATTTATAATAGTGCCTTTGATCCTACAACTACTATATTTATTAGAAGAGATGTTATAAGTACTTTTCCTTCTATTTATGATAAAGATATTTTAATGCATAAACACATATTTCCTCAATGATATAACAATAATAACTCCCTAGGTTAGTTGAATGTTATATCTTTGCATTTAATGCCTACATTGAATCATTTCTCATTTTAACCGATAAAGTTTCAAATTGGGGGCATCCAATCCCCCACACCACCCAATGACACACTCTTGTTCTTGGTTCATACTTGACTGATGAGGTCATCCTTACCTACACATAACCTCACTTTACATACATACAATGGGGAGACATATTTATTCTTCCCTTCTAGATGTTATCTTTCACATATTTGTAATTAAAAATCCAAAAACATGTTTACTTAGATCTTGAATATATATACTCTTGCTTTCTTATACTAGTATGTGTTACACATTTGTTTATCATGATACTACGGTTCATATTATGCTTTGTCTTTTCTATACACACATGCATGTTCACATGGTATCTTGAGGTGAATGCAAGTCACTTACAAGTTATTACATGATGTATGATGTTTTTCCTTGTCTATTATCAGTCCCATTGAGGCTCTTGGGGGCATCTACCATTTTCCCACTTACTATCAAGTTCTATCATTGCAATATTTCACATTTTCATTCATATATTCAGATCTTACATTATGGCATACTATTTATCTTCTATAACATGCTAATGGGTGTTTCATGTGTAGCATTTTCCTTGATGGACTCTTTCCAATCTTCGTTGTCCTGATTTGCTTGTGTTTACCATTGTTTGTGGGTTATGACCTATGTTTACTTGTTTTCTTGTTTATGAAAGTTGTGTTGGTTTTGATTGTCTTGTGACATCCCAAGTGATGTATCGCGTATGCAAAGATCTCCTCATTGTGTCATTGTTGGTTGTTTTCCTATATGATTTTATTAGTTGTTATTTCCATTTGCATTGCTTATTTCTCACTAACACTTGTGTGCTAGCACTTTCCAATTATTTTCCTTGTTATGGTAACTACCATGCATAATTTGTATTCCCCCTGCAAGTATCCCCATATCATATATGCATATCAATTTCATCCTTCCTCATTTGGGCTTTGTTCATTTTTATTCATCTCATGTACCCCCAAACAAGTGGGAGAAAACATCGAGTGAACCCTTTCATCCTCCCAACAATTACAGAAAGCGCTTCTGAATCACAACCAACATGAACAAAATAGAAATTAGTTACATAATAGGGCCGAAAATAGACTTGGACACAAAACTCATCTTGGATAGAACTACTTAGTACAAACAAGAATAGTGGACACTAGTTTCCCACTTAGGGGAAAAAATAGTTACATAGCAATTTTCAGCAATTGCACAATCACAATCTTCTCTAGTTTTAGTAGTTACATAGTTAGTTTCAACTTGCAATCAGTTACTAACATGAACTAAATTCAGTGGCATATCATAAAACACTAACTCAGAAACTAAAACATAAACAAATAAGGAAGTGGCACCTAGGGCATATGCAAGACAACGATATTCCTAAAACAATGTGTCACCCGAGGCAAGTTACAAATTAGGTTTGTGATCATCTGTAGTGGCACTTATCTATGGGGAAGCATTAACGATTGGATGGAAAATCCTATGAGATATCCTAGTACACTTTTCATTAGTGACAACATGATGCCAAAATCTGAAGTTTAACGTCATGATGATCAAATTCCTAATTTGGCGACATGATGCCCAAATCCTTCATATTATTCTAACCAGCTCCTAAACAACAAGTCTACAAACAAGAACAAATTTCTACCCCTTTCTCTTTCAACATTTCAGGTGTACTCTAACCCCTTGGTTTAGTTTTTTCCAATATGCATTTCCAATTTTACATATTGTTCAAGTTAAATTTCAATTGCATTTACCTAGAGCATTGACTACACTTGTTTTCTTTTGCAGTCCTATCTTATCCCAACAAAGGCAAAACACACAAGTAACCATGAAGAAAATCTCAAGCATGCTCCTACAAAGATGACACTCTAAGGAACTACACACACATCATCATTCCACAGATGCAAAGGTCACCCCTAGGATCTCTATACTTCCCTTATTTTATAATTCCATGGTACACATTTTGCACTATTCTATTCAAAGACGCTACAACATTCATATGACACACTATTGGGCACGATCTTATTTCGACTCCCAAGGTATGTTTTTATTTTGTACTTTATGCTACCGAATCCTTATTCACTAGCATAAAGTGGGGGAAATGTAGTCACTAAATCACACACTTACTATGTACATATAGCCTCTAAATACTTCATTTATATGCATGATTCCTAAGCAAGAGAGCTAATAATTAACAACACTTGTTTTACATTGACATTGTTTTTATCTATCTTATCTTCATTATTGTTTATAGACTTACACCTTACAATTTTGTATACTAGTCGACATCTTATTTAGCTTCGATTCCACTATTTTATCTTTCTATTAGGAAATAAGGGATAAAATATGCAAAACTATCCCACACGTAGATCGCAATAGTAGAAACTAATATGCAGAAAGATATTACACATCTGAAATAAAAGTGCAGAAAATAAAAGAACACAACATAAAGAAAACATATAACGCGGTTCACCCAATTTGGGTATGTCCACTAAGAATCGCTTGCTCAAATTTTTATTACAAGCCACCTTTTTCTCTCAATACAAGACCCAGATCTCGTTGGGAGCCGCTAAAAACTCTCCGAATTCATACCTAAACTCACACACATCTATAATGTACCATCAACCCTACCATATGCACAAAAGCACATAAATAGGCAAACGCTGCAGCTTTACAATGCCATGGGTATCAAAACCATGGGCCAAAATTGCCCCATAAACCTATGGGTCAAAAATCCCACCCATATGAGAAGAACACATTTCCCGAGATATCATGCACATTTTTCAAGGCCAAAAATCTGCGGAGAGTGTATAGTCTTCAACACTTCCACACATGAAAACATGCCCCACAACATAACACTTTCTAGCACAAAACCACCCATTAGGGACATGAGTGGCCAAACTCTACTATCCCCTCAGCGTTTATGTCATCCTTCTCCCTTTTTCTAAGTTTTTGGGTGTTACATTTTTCATGTCTTTGCTTATTACCCTAGTTCATCCTTTCACTTGTTAACGATGAAACATAAGCGAAGGCATCATATACATATACATATACATATACATGTTTTATTTAACCTCGTTAGGAACAAGCATTTCAAGAGGACTATACTATTACAAGGAGCTAATATGTTTTATCTACTACATCAAGGTTTGCATTTTGGGACTACATACTTTACTTTGCGCATAGAGGGTTTATTTTGAATTCCATACCACATATTTTGTGTTTGGGAAAAGTAGTTGTATCTCACTATTCTTTGTGTGAGTAGCACTAGGAATCCTAGCTCGAGAAACGTTATTCCAATCACACAAACACACACTCGAACTATAACGAGTCTAAAATCTAGTGCAATGCTTAAAGTGCAATCACATTAGGGTGACTAGAGGTTAGTTCGACTCAAACATATGCATATTTTTATTCATCTAATGTGTGTTTGAGTATTATGCAGTAGCTAGGGTTTTTTTAGGTGTGACAAAGCATAAGTGTAGTAAACTTGACTTGACATTCAATGAACAAGAAGTAGTAAATATCAACATAGAAAGAACCAAGATCGCAACTATTCCACAGCACCAACGCACATAATAAACACTAACGCCTAGGTGGTTTTGTCCCATCTAGAGCGCTCTTGTCCCTAAGATTGATACGATTTAGTTTCGATATAGAGCGTACATAGTCTAAAATTTTCCTTTCTAGCCCATTCATCGGTCCATAATTAGTACATACGTGCTATTATAAGTTAAGTCGACTTTATCTCCTATCTTTCACTCTTCCTCGTACTTCTTTATCTAGATCTTGCTTGAATACGTTATATTTATCTCATCAACAATGTCCTTACATAAATTTAAATTTCATTAAATCGCTTATTTTATTTGAAAAAATGATAGTTGCATGAGTGGAGGGTTAAAACTCCGGCCTTAGACAAAATCATCGACCAATTTTGACCCTAATAGGAAAATTTTTCCTAGAAAGTCCAAACTCTATTCTAAAAATTGGAGAAGGTGGCCATAAGGCCAAGATTCTTTCTATATATAGTAAACAATGTGTTTGTGACATGTTAATAATGAGTAACAAGTGTGACTTAATGGATATGGAGTGTTATATCGAGTGAGATACATGTAGAAATAAGTCAATTAAGTGAAAAATGGGAATGGGTTGAGATAAATGCCAAGGATAATTGCCAAATACCATTGGTCCAAATTTATGGTAAGTTAAATAAATAAGGTTTACACCATTCTACTTGATCCAACAATGAAACTTATGTTGTGGAAAAAGTAATTGGGCGAGACAAGAGGTAAATGTATGGCAAAGTTACAAGAGTGTGATATTAAAATTAATCCAATAAAAATAGTGAGAGGCAAAGCCTCATTTTATTAATTACGAGTTTGATTTAAGGACAAAAACATTCCAAGTGGACAAATACCTAGAAACCAAGATAGTTGGTAAAGTCGCATTATTCATTTCTTGTTATATAAATGTTTCCCCAAGAGTTAGACAATGTTTAATGAATATCTTTAAGTCTCAAGGTAACTCACCATATGCTCAAGAAAGGAATCTTATACTACAATAATTATCAAGTCATTTACCTTAGGTGTGTGAACATGGAGGAAGTAGCTTAAATAATGAGTAATTTACATGAAAATTTGGGAAGTGGACACCCTTTTGGAAATACTACAACTCATAAAATCATGAGACTAGGATATTATTGGCTGTCATTTTTAAGGTTACTCATGATTACACGAGGGCATGCCATGAATATCATACATTTGACAAAAGGTAATTTAGAAAGTTGTTATTACATTACAACTAGTAATTGAAGGAAACCATTTTGCTTAGTGGGGTCATTAATCTTGATTCTTTAAATTGACATAAGTTTGTGTTATCCACCACTAATTATTGCTCCATATGCTCGATGTAGTTTTATATTATTTTTTGATAGTGTTTGCAACTATGTGACACCTTCCTATAGTGACTTGGAAGGGATAAAAACCCTAAAATACCCACATTAACACTTTATGAACATGAATAGATAACAAACTAAAATATGTGTGTGTGTGGAGTTGGATTGACTCGATAAGTCAACCCTTGTTGAACCAAACTAGGTGTTTCACTACATCCATTCACAAGAATGAATAAAATCCACATAGTTATCATAGTGTAGGTGTGGTTGTATATGCAAATCTAAGCAAACACCTATGTTGTCCTTGTGTCTCTTCACACAAAGAATAATGGGCATAACTATCAATAGAATAGAGATGTAACATGTATGGTAGTGATGTAATGTGATGTGCTCGAGATGTTAAATAAATTCCTTTTGTCCCTAAAGACCTTTGGTAATACTTCATGTGATTTGTTCTTGCTAAGTTTTGGCTCTAGTATTTATGAAGGCTTGTGATATGGAATGCTAGACTTATGAGCCTAGTTTGAGTGCTTCGTACCTATGTGGTGGCTACTCTACAAGATGTGTTACTACTATAGGAAGGTTTATGAGAGACTTAAGTGTTTTAGGGATGTAATTTACAATATATACTCTTGAGAATGCCAAGTAAGTTCTTAAATGAATTAGACATATATTTATATTGACTTTCACATGTTAGGTATTGCATTAAGGCCAACCTATAGGATATGAAACAAGCCATACAATATATTCAAATTAAGAATATAGTTGTTGGAGAGTGGGAGACAAGACCATACAAGTTGGCCCAAATTGTATTAAGGCATGGTCCCATTTCATATGGTTTTGGACAAATAATTAATGATGTTCAACTAAGATTTTGGGTGAGGTGCTTATAAGTGATATACTACTTTAGATATATGTTATTGAGTGAGTGATAGAGCAACGTGTAGAGTTAAAAAAGTTGTACATGAGAGAGATATATTAATGATGTTTGGTCCATGCAAACACAAGTCATAAGATAGGAAAAAGCCAAACGTGTCATTACCAAATGATATGTTTCCAAATTTATGTGTCTACAATATCTAATCCTTACCACTTTAAATTTTGTATTTATCATTTGATGTAACACAAAAAAAATATTGGATGTACTTCAAATTTCCTTAAATGCTTGTAATCATTTTTGGCATAAGGATGATTCTCTATCTCTTAATAATTTATTCATATTTGTTGTCCTAAATGCACTAAGGAACCTATGCATTTATAGACTTATCGAATTCAAATTAGGACTCCACATTCGTGTATATTGACATAAAAATTTGAGAAAAGTTGAAAAAGAAAATCCAAAAAGGGACCCGAATATGGGTCAAAAGGGCCCATAAAAATAGGTCCCCATAACTACACACAAGTATGATAATGGGTAATTAAAACCACACACATACAATTACGAAGGACCCAAAATTGTAACTATATGTTAGAATTTGTATATTTTCAATCCATAAGATTGAAATTTGGTTCTGGATAAACTACGTAAGTATTTTTAACGACACATTTCAAATCATCACCCATTATTCATCACCATAAAACATCACATGTTTATAAGGGAAAACCTAAAGCATTAGCTAAAATGTAATGAAATTACCAAGATAGATCTAAATATCAACATTAATAAAATATCAAAAACACCAAAATAGAGATAAAAGATTGCAATATGCAAGTAGAATTACTCAACCACTTTGAGGGGGCAACCTCCAAACCATAAAAAAGACTCAAGATCTCAATATGACGATCATCTACTAGTTTCTATATATACCCTACTTATGCTCAGAACAACATGACTTACATACTAAGCATATGAAAGAACAAAATAAATGTAACATGACATGTTAAGAGATTATATTAGCCATAGGTCGGCTATACATATCCCATAGACGACCTATGATTAAGATCAGTAACACGCCTCTTGCCCTCAAGGCAATATTGTACCCAATTCGACCATTTCTAGATGTTTCTTCAAACAAGTGTATTCCTCAATGTCAATGATCTATATATGTCTGCAGACAAGAAATATTCCTCCTCCCATATTTCTCAGTTGCATTGTCTTGATTCTTCAATTTGATTATATTCTCATTATTTTCTCTCTTCCTCAACCTCTCAATGTGCATATGAAGAATTTTCTCGCATTCCTAACTTATCTGGACTTCTTTATTCATCGTTGTTAACTCTATCTAGGCTAAAAAAATTTACATAATGACATTCTCAAAGGTTAGATTATTGTTCAAAAGTGAAAACTATCTTTGGGACTAGAGGGTATATTTTGTTAGTGTTAGTTGTGTTCTTTTGACTACTTGAAAATTTTGTTGGATATTCCCAAATGAGATAAGTGGGTGGCGGCTGTAAATTAGGAGATCTCTAGGAAAAAGTGGCTCTCCTTGGTGGCTTGGTTAATGACATATCCTCTAAAGAACTTGAATATTTTCCACCCTTTCCTGAAAATCTAGTGACATTTTTTGTCCATTGAAAATAATTATGTTACGGGATCCTTGATTATTTATATTTGATGAGAGCTCACCTTTTGAGGTGAATTTAAATGCATACCCCGTGATTCAAACATCTTGTCATTTAAACAAAAATACTTGAATAAATCTTAAAAGTTCATTTCATTTGTGCCCAATGTTGTGAGCCATTAGAATCCCAAAATAATATCTACTCCACCCATGGGAATAAAAACATAGGGAAATCGAGTTTAGAGTCTCCCATTTCAATATGATATTTCCCTGAACATTTCATTGTTCCTCATATGCAATCATGACTCAAATTCGAGCTGGAAAAATAAAATAAAATCAAATGTGCTTTGCCAAGTATTTATTGATAAAATTATGTGTACCGCCCAAGTGAACCAATATTGTTACCTTATGTTCCTTTAGAATACCACTTACCTTGAGGGTTTGTGGGGAGATAACACCTAACATCGTATAATAATAAATAGCTACTTGTGAATTTCCTAACCCTAGTTCATCCACGGCCTCTACTTTTATTTTTTCATCTTTAACTTCATCATCAATGACCTCAATGTAGAAATACTTATTTTTAGCACATGTTTATGTTTGGTGATGTATTTGCTATCACAATTGAAACGTAAGCCTTTTTTTTTTTTTTTTCAATTTGTTGAATGCAGTCGGTTTGGTAAGACGAGGTACAAATTGTGCTGGAACCATACTCTCTTTTCTAGTAGTGAAATTCCTTTGTTTGATAATTGTTCTTTCCTCCACCCGATGAGCAACTATCATGGATTTTGATATCGAACTTAGATTAAGTAGGCGGACATCAAGTTGGATGTTATCCTTGAGACCACCCAAGAATAGATCGTTCAAATGATCCTTTGAGATGTCATCAACATGTAAGGACATATTTTGGAACTGCTCGATATAATCCTTGACTATCCCTATTTGATGTGACTTTGTTACTTGATTAAAATAGTTCTTTGTAGAATAATCCGTTAGTATAATGCAACCAAGCTCATTTATGAACATCGACTGCAATAGGGAGACCCTTCTTTTTTCTTCGCTGCAGATATCCATATATACCAAACAAATTGTTCTCGGTTCTAGAAATAAGGATAACAATACCACCCGTCCAATTTGAACTCGATGCATCTAAAAAAATTCTTCATTTGGTCGATCCAAGTGATTGGTCTCAGTACCATCAAATTTCCTCATCTCCACTTTTAACATCACGTTTCTACTTCGTGCATATAACAATACAAGTGAGACAATCATCTGCTAAATTGGATATATGGTTAATGTGTGCTCTTAATCGACTCGGTTAAGGGTCAGGCTTGTGGGTCACAGAATAGAAATGACTGCCATGAGTTTTGATTCTATGTGGGCATTAAGAGCATCTTTTGTCACTACTATTGATTACATATTATACAACTCGTACTCAAGTCGATCGACTTTATGATCTCACGCTGAGAAAAACCCTAGGTTTGAGGACTTAGTAACTCTTCTTTCCAAATCCATATATTGAGCATTCTTTCTTGGAGTGGTATTATACTTGCCTTTTCCTCTAGTTTGTGGACTTGTTATGGCTTTTTTGATTAAGGGTTTATGTTTAAGGTTTAGGGTTCGGACATAGGGTAGGGATTTAGCATTTCAAATTTCGATGGATTTCACCAAATAGACAAAAAAATCCAAGGAATAAATCCCTATTAAGATTTTTAAGTTTTCCCAATATGTAAGAAACTTAGAAAAAAATTGAAATTATGCGGCTGTAGATGAAGAAAATTTAAGAAAAATACTAAAATAATGACTACTTTTGTAAAACACACACACAGTACGCATACGCATACGCATACGCATACGTATACACACACACACACACATTTTGAAATTTGGAGAGAATATTACTTGATTTATGCTTGTAGTTTCAGAAACATTTGGTATAAAAATTCACAACCTTTGTGAGATATGATCGAAACCTCAAAATTAGGGTTTTGACCTAATTTTGGCCCAAATTGAATCTTCGATACCACTTGTAATGAAATTATTAAGGTAGACTTGAATATCAATAACAATAGAACACCAAAGAACACCAAAACAAAAATGAAAGATCACAATATACAAGTAAAATAACTTATCCACTTCAAAGGGGCAACCTTCAATCCATAAAATAAGTCTCAAGTACTCAATATGATGATCATCTACTAGTTACTACATCCTATATATGCCCTACTTATGTTATGTAATCCACTTAGGTCAACCTACTAAACATATGAAAGCATAAATACATGTGATATGACATGTTATGAGATTATTTTAACTACAAATCAGCTATACATATTCAACATATAATCGAAGATTAGGAGTGTAACATAAAATTAGAAAAAGAGAAAATATACCAAAATTATCGAAGACCCAACATCTAACATCTAACCCAAAGGCCCAACATCTAACCCACTGCAAACTAAGGATTACACTCTACCCAATGAACCACAAGTGTCTTAAATTACATTATGAATATATCTCATTGAAATTTAGACTTGGTGGACAAAGAAAGAACCACCCACTTCCACGCATAAGAATATTCTTGACCTTGCTTGATAAGTGGAGTTTACTTGACGACCTTAAATACATGCAAACTACATGAAGCTCAACTCAAACAAGACATCTACTTCTCATATAGACACATTTAATAATAATGTACGAAATAAATTACTTTAAATTCAATTAAAAATATGGTTAAATTAATTTTTGCAGACCTTGCTCTCTTCCCTAAAAGTATTCGACGAGATTTACTTTTCTAGCACGTTAAGTAAGTAACGTTGTAGAAGCTGGATAAAATGCGAAAGCCGCCGGGAAAAAAAATGCTGTTATGACAGATATAAAAGAATATAACTTCAATTAGGGCACTCATTATTTTTTAACATACGACTGTTCACGAGAGCAACCTGTCTCAATGGCCATGGAATCATCATAATTTAGAGGTGAGCCGACTAAGAGTTTAAGGTCAAAAATGGAAGTTTAAGAAAAAGCGTCTACTTGTCGAAGTTGCTTATTTCGGCTAGGAATTTAGAGCGTTGGATTTTGTCAAGATACGTGGAAAATCAGACACCCAATTGCCCAAGCAAAGCATTTCATTGAATTTAGCCCAAAACAATGAGTGGGTGCTCTTGAATTGGATCCCTAAGCAACACCCACTTCTAAAAATGTAATGGGCAAGCCTTCCTCTGCAAGATTGATTTTCACCCATCCATAAGCTTTTTTCATCATGCTTTGAAAATTAGCCCTGCATGTTGAATTTCTGTGTTTTACATTGATTTAACTCTGATTCAATCAGTGGGCTTTTTCAGCTGTTGATTGAATTGGAAGGGTAAAGAGGTCAAGGCAATGGAATTGAGTCCTAATGATGTGTGGATTCCTGTTGAAGATGGGGTTGAGATTCTCGATTGTGAACCTATAGCGAGGAGGCTGGGTTATGAGGATATTGATGAAGGGGTTCAGATAATTGAAGGGAAGTCCAGGAGGACTAGGAGCGACCATGAATCAGACTCAAGCATCCCCAATAAGAACAGCAAGCGCTATAGGCCTTCGCACACTGCAGGTTATTTTTATTACTTACAGTCAAAGCTGAATGTAATAATGCAAAACCTTTTTTTTTTTTATATAAGTTATTAATTTGACCGTAAACCCTAATCAGAATCTAAAGTGGAATCCAGTGGTGTAATACCCATTAGTTTTTTTGCCTATAAAATGGAATTTGTGTTGGAATCCTAATCCGATTGAAAAAGTTGAATGCAACGACTTAACGCCCATTAGTGTGTTTTATGTGATTAATTTGTCCGGCAATTCAAAGCCTAATCCAGTACCCAGTAGTATGTTTTGTATGATTAAGTTTCCTGCAATTCAAAGATGAATCCAATAATGTGACACTCATTCATTTGGATTTTCTGTGTTTTATATGTAATCTATTTCATTGCTTTTTCTTTTCCCAAATTTGCTCTGGAATTCAAAGCTGAATGCAATGGTGTGATATCCATTAAATCTGGTTGTTTTTGTTGTTATTTTTGGATCTTGTACGTTTCTTTATTCCCAAGAGTTGTCTACAGTGAAGCTGATTCATTCCGGGGTTTAGTTCGCATGGCCCTGTTTATGGAACCTTGGTTGATTCAGATAGGTCAAAGCAACGGTGGCTTTTTAAGTCATAGCTTGGGGGCACCTCAATTGGGCATATGAGATTGTCCTCGTGGGATTGAGGAGACCTTTCCACTTTGCCTAATCTAAAATGGTGAAATTTTGTACTCGATGGCAACGAGTAGATCCCTGTGTTCGACCTTATGATCATGCGCTAGATTAAACTGGGAATTGACATTCACATACACCGGGAGTGCATATATAGAACCACCTTATGTTTTTCCTCCAAATTGTTTGAAACCCTAGGTGTTTTCTTTATTGCTAATCATTTGACACCAAACAGGAGTTGCATGAGTTTTAGGTAAGTAACCATCTTGAAGAAATGGATATAATTTTGGTGGAAAATGTTTTTCTTGACTTTTCAAATCTTTAGGAAAACTGATATTGTTGTGGAAAACTGTTTTTCCTGATATTTTAAAGTGAACTGAGCTAGCAGGAAATTTTCACTGAATGCCAACTGAAGACAATGCTGATGAATTTGGTTTGAATTGAATTGCAGAAGGAAACATCTTTTCCCTACAATCTGTAAAAAAACTAGTCTTGCCTCACCACTATGTCCCTGGTAAGAGGGTTTTCACCTTTCCCTGCCCAATTGGGCATCGGCCTGAAGATCACAAATTCACATTTTAGAGAAGATTCATATTTATGAGATTGTCATTAAAATGATCTTTGATAATGACTTTCGAATTTTGCTGATTGATGAGTATATCGGATTACCGGATTATTTCCTAAGTTAGTTGGGATATATGGATGGTTATCCACGGCTAAAGAATATCCATTGTTGACATTTTCAGAGGAATAGGGTATACCTTGAAAATTTTGATTGTATTATCACAAAATGATTTTGAAAATGACTACTATAGGTAACCTAATGTGGCATTTGGAATGATAAATAAAAAGGTACAGCCATCAAACACATCTACGAAAGGATTTTTAAGGCAATTCCAGCCTAAGAAAGCAAAATTGGTTAAATTAGGTTACCAAGAAGAGGGGAAACTCTAAAAATAATTTTGGTTTAGCAAGAGAAGGGGAAACCTCAAAAAGAGTTTGGATATGTAATAAAAATATAAGTCTTACAAAATAAGAGAAGCTAGATGAGCTCCACCATAGAAGCAGGAGTCAAGCTACCTTGAGAAATTTGTTTCTTTTTATATCATAATTAATTATCTACAGAGGTTTAGATCAAAATTTGATTGCTATATACAAAGATATATATATTTTTAATCATGGAGCATCATGAGGGAACCCATTCTGAAATTGTTGGCAAGATTGTGCAATAGAACATATTTCAGGAGCTTGCCTCTGGAACGCCCTTTTGGAATAGTACTATATAATGAGCTGTTCTTGTGAACATGCCTTTTGAATGATTTTTATCCGATAGGCTATATTATGGGAGAGAAGCCTGCCTCCAAAAAGAGGCCGCACGCTGGAATATAAACAGTGGTAGTGATAGTTAATGGCATTAAATACATTGCGGGATTTTCACCACATGGATGTTATTTAATGCAGTTTGTTGACCATGTTGAAGCGGATGGTTCACTTCCTTCAAAGTATTTTCATTTTGTCTTTCATGAAAAAGCTTAAAGAATACGGAACATTGAAATGACTTTCTGTGGTGGATGAGCTGGCACCACCCAACAGTCTAGATTCTCTATGTTATTTCGCTTATGCTTCAAAGCATGGGAAGGCCGGCCATGTGCAAAAGAGGAGGGCTGTAAATGTATTTTCTAACACAAGGCACTCCCTTGGAAAGTTTTAAGTTGCTTTTTATTTTAATTTATTAGTATACAATTTAATAAGACATAAGGTTAACATGGTTGGTTAAAGGATTCCACGATTATTTATGGAACATGGAGTGCTTGAAAAGACATTATAGAAAGGCATTTTAATTGAAGAATTATATATTGTATTAATAGATTAAATTTTGTTTTATTATTTGTATTTAATATGTTACTTTTAAAATAACAATTGGGGTTTGCAGGTTAATTAATAAGAAATTTTAAATATGTATATTTATATTAAAAAATAACATTGATAATAATGTTAATAAATATTGTTATTGCTCGTTCTATGTTTTTTCCCGGATACATAATTGGGTCACACGAGCAAGAGCTAGATCAGATACAACGCCTGCTCCCCATCTTCAATTCAGGTGATGGCACCGACGTCGCTGAAGGCAGCAGCGGCAAACATAGTTGGTGTTGCACGCTTGGTGCATCTTGGAATTGCTTTTATGACTCTAACGATCCATATTTAGTTAAAAAACAATACCACCTAGGTTGGTTGGCCTTGCCTACGGTAATATATCACGATTCTTAGGCCAATAGGGGCTTAAAGCTGCATGGGAGGTGGCCCTCTTCAGTGATTCTTGGAATTGGCTCAACAACTCTTCAAACCGTACTTACCTTACTACCCAGGTCAAACATACCTCTTTAGTGCATCTTAAAATTGCTTCAACGACTCTACAAACCCTCATATTTTTACTATTGGCGCAACAGTGCGCCTCCTTTTGGTGCAAGTGCTAGTTTTATAATGAACTTTTAGGGTAAACCATGTTGGAAAGATTATGTCTGCGAGGAAGGCATATGGCATCTATCAAGTAGAAAACATTATAGTGTGAAGTCAATTTCATGCATTTACTACAACATACCTTGGATTTTTTTACATCACACGGGCAGCATACCTTGGATTTTTTTGCATCACACGGGCCTTACTTTCTCTCAACACTGCATTTATTTCACCTGATCTTAGATGTAGATTTCTGATATATATTATACATAAAGGAATTACAGAAAATGGACATTATTTCTCGTTGAAGTTGATTGCAGTTTTGTTTCGATAGAGAAATGACATTTTACAAGAAATGACTTTTTTTTTTTTGGTCAGGTTTGTTTAGTAACTGTGGGCATCAGAGTGTTGGAAGTGGTTTTGTCACCAGCTGCATGCATGTCACTTGTAAAGTCTGCTTAAAGTCTTACGTGGAATCTGTAATGGGGAGATCAATGATAACAGTAGAACCCTCATATGATGAAATCAGAATACAATTGCTATGCCCAGATCAGAGGTGGTAATCTGTAATGAACTTGTAAGGTTTTTATTGGAGTCTTTGGGCCTTCCTTTCTAAATTTGACGTTAACATGGTTGTTTGGAATTGGGTAATCTGAATGCAGGTAAAGAGGATTAGAACATTTTATCGTGAGGGAGACAAAATATCTGGTAAGTTGTAGATGTTACATTTTAATTTAGTACTGACTTGCAATAGGATTTTTGTGTGCTAGGTGCGGAATGGAGCTCAGTAAAACAGATTTAATTCATCTACTTGATATGAGTACTGTGGATAGCTATGAGAACTGGTTGAAGACTGCTTACAGAGATCTTTACGGTGCAATGTCGAGTGCTAATATGATCAATTGTATTAAGTGTCAGCAAGGAAAGGCAATAAAATGTTCAAGGATGTCTTCCATTAAAGGAAAAGGTATGTTTCTTTGTTTTAAGTTTAACTAACTTGAGGAATGTTGAAATGTAAACTTGGAGGAATATATCCTTATTTTTGGAGAGATGGATAGCACATATAGAAGATTTAATTATTAATCCATGGTTCATTTAGCTCTAGAGATACTTTTATATGGACAAACAATTGAATTATAAAGCAATCTTGTTTTCCTTATCGCTTTGACATTCATAAGACGAGCTTTGCAGGAAAGGCAAAGAAGAACAATGACACGAATCATTTCCAGAGTGCAGCAAGTAATGGAAATTTTCAGTGTCCAGATTCATGGGTATGTACAAACTGTGAATTTTCTTGGTGTGCAGCTTGTGGGTTTGCATTTGATTCCCAGTGTAAAGGAAGTGGAAGCAAAGGTAATCATTTTTGCAGTGAAGCAAAAAATTACAGAATCAATGATATAGTGACAGATCTGGAATTGATTTATAATGAGTATACCACAGGAGCCACCAGATCTGATGACCAACCTGGAAAAAGACCTTGTAATAATTATAACACTCGAAGCCGTAAATCTGGAAACCAACCTGGTACAAGCACAACCACAACCACTGTTAATTATCATCCTAGTGGGATTAATTTGGGATTACTTACCCCATATGGTACCAATATGGCAAAAACTGTCTGGGGGGCAGGGACTGGTTTTGGTGGTCACAGACATGAGGGTAAGTCAACTGCGGACAAAGTAAAAAAGGTGGAAAAGGAACTTGATTGCCGGACAGAAAGTGTGCTCAAATCTTTAGCAGATGTTTTAGAGAATATAGCTGCAAGCCAGCTTAAACCTATCTTAGGTTTCTCAGCTTATGTTCTTTTTAAACGGGAGAATGTAGTTGAACAACTTTTAGAATACTTAGTGATGAATGATTCCATGATGGACATCTGTGCAAGGAGTGCATTGTATCTTCAGCTGTCAGACCTGTTGAAAACCATGGCAAAATATCCAGAGCTCTTCATAATATTGGCAGGATCTTGCTTCCAAACCGACAGAAAAGGAGTTTCTGAATCTCATGGTAATGTCAGGAGTGATACTTCTGTCATTAAAAAAATGAAGAACATTTATGATCAATCAAAGATTATTGTGAATAGATTCAAAGATGGAAACAATGACAAAAATGTGGAAGCTGATCTTGACATTTCTAGGTGTCTATTGGAGTGCTATGAGAAGCTGGCAATTGCATCTGAGAAGCAGACAATCTCCACATCGTATGTGATTTCTATTTCAGAGGAAGAAGATTCAAGAATGACAGGAGACGGTGAAGCAACTTCAGATCAGTCAACATCTGCTTCAAAGGAGGAAGTTTCCAAAACCATTGAAGATAGTGAAGTCAGTTCAGACCATTTTAAGAAAGTATCTTTGTATAAACAGAGTTTGAAGCCACTCCAATTTGGGGAGTATCCTTTGATTGGGAAAGCTTTTCATCACCATAGCTACAGTTCTCATTTCGATGAGTCAGGAGCAAACCGGCAGAGTATTGATAACACAGGTGTGCACAATAAGAACAGGCAGTTGCATATCGCCAAAGAGGTAGCTTCTTTGGCAACAAATCTTCCTCTGGAGTGGGAATCCAGTATACATGTGCGAGTGGATCCTGTGAGAATGGATTTGTTAAAAGCTCTGATAGTGGGTCCTAAAGGAACTCCATATCAAAATGGAATCTTTATATTTGATATTTATCTTCCACCAGGTATGAACACAAATCCTCATTACATGAAATTCATTGTTTTTAAATTTGTTTAATGGCTGGTACTTTTTATGGTACAAATTTTGCATCCGCACCTCCACCTTTAAAAACCATAGTGGATAAACTTGTTATAGAATACATTTACACCTGATATTCAAAGGAAACTATTGAAACCATACTTGGTTGAATGCACAAAAATGCTAACTAGGTCAACAACAAATCATGAAAATACATTTTTTTAGCAAATAAATGATCTTCCTCGTAGACATGCGGAGAATTTAAGATAAGTCATTAGAAAATAAAGAATTAAGCTTCTCTGGTAATCCTGTGAACAAATTCCCCTAATATGGATATGTCCTTTAAAACTTTAAAAATAACATATAGCAAGGTGCTAAAGGACACTGCTGTGTGTTATTGTCTCACTAATAGAGGTAACCGTCTGCCTCTGCATTTGATCTCGTCTTTTAGTAAGTTTTAGTAAGGGCTAGCAAATTGTTGGAAGCTATTCTGCTAGTTTGAGCCATCTTTTAATTTATCTTTTGCTCTAAAACTTTATCAATTTCCTTTTCATAATCTTTTACTTCCCTATTATGTATAGCTGTCTATTGAAGTTTCAGACCAAAACTGAACTTTAGTCTTCCTTGTTTCTAAAAACCCTGTTCCTTTTGTTTCCATTATCTGATTTCACACAGCTTGTAACACATACAAATCCCTATCCTAAACAAGGATTATGTCAAAAATAATCATAAATGATAAAACCACAATATGGTGCATTGGTTTTAAAAACATCACACAAATGGTGTGCTACGATGAAGATCCTTTTCTATAGGATGGCATTCCTGCAACATTCTCTTTCAAACAAAATACTTAGTCATAAGAAGAGGAGACAAAGGCAAGGAGAGAAGACTCTTCCATACAAAGCATACAAATTGTGGTTTCTATAATAGGTTACTTGAAATTTCAGGTCTCCAACAGAGTTTAACTGTGGATTTTGAATGGTGTTTTCTGCGAGGAATGAATCTACATTATACATTCAGATTATAACATATCATAGAACTGTTACCATATTTTCCATGCCAAGAAGTTCAGTTCTATTTTTAGAAGTGCTAAAAATAGCATTGGCTAAAAATAGCGTTTGGCCTAAAATAGAAGTGTGCTAAAAGTGGAAGTGCTAAAAATAGAAGTTCCAGTTCTATTTTTAGGAGTTGAAGGGAGTGCATGAGTGGATGGATGAAGATAACTTTTATTAAATTTAGCAAGTGCTGCTCCAAAAAAAAATTGGCTAAAGAGAAGTGCTTTTGGATAATTTTAGCAACTGCAGTCCTATAATTGGCGCCAAAAGAGGTTGAAGAAAATAAATAAAACAAATAAAAATAGCTCAGACAAGCTATTTTTAAAAGGCAACTGTCTAATAAAGGCTGATTTGATTGTAGAAATTGATAGATACACACTTGGGCGCCCTCTCATACTGTTGCTTTTCTGATTTTTCATTGTGTTTGACAAGAATATTGTATTGTATTAGTGTAGAAATTACTCTTGCTACTGCTGTCCTTTTCTCCTAAACCCTTGAATTAATTTTGCAAAATAGCTTAGAGTTGTGCAGGTGCATGGATCTTTGATTTCGCTGTGTGTAGAGTTACGTGCATGTGTTAAATTATTGGCATATCACCCTTATTTTATTTTTCCCGCATTCTTTCTCCCTTTTCCTTGTCAAAGTTTTAGTTTTTAGGTGATTCACAAGGGAACCAACCCTCTTTGAGGTTCACCTCGAGACTTAGGTTACCCACACCTTGAGGTGTTCCAGCTTTTGTCAATAGGAGAGAGAGTACACACACCATTTTCTATCGTGGTGCAACTCCCGGGTGACAACAGTTTTTAGCATGTCCGGTGGGTTAGTACAAAAAATTGCTAAAGAAGTTGATGTTGTTCTTAGCAAATATAAGTGTTTCAAACACAAGTATTCAACATCCGCGACTCCATTGGTACAAAAAGTTAAAACCCATTTTCTCAAGCAATGAGACCATTTCCTCTATCCTTCCATCTTTTTATGAGGTTGTGCGGTCATGACTTCAATTCCTCCTTGGAATTCCTGTGTTCAAGAGAATTATTGCTCCCCTCCACCTCTTTTTTCCCAAAAACCTCCTCCAAATCAGTAATATAAGCTCTATCATAATGAATATGCCCATGATCCAAACCTCACTGATCCATATGATAATCATGGTGTTTTTTATGAGTAGGAATATGCAGATTTTCATATGTAGGTACAACACTTGGAGATAAAAATAGTACAAATGAGGGCAACAAGTTCCATCAAGGCAACCAAGTTTGGATTCAAAGTATCCTATCCATGGGCCGGTCCTATACCAAACTGTTATAGCCCTCAAGAGAAGATAGACTTTGTGTTTGAATTGATACCACAAATATTAGAATGGAATGAACAGATAGAAGCTTACCAATATAGTGTTGAGAAACCTTGTCAATGGGGTAATTCTTCATTATCATTATGCAGCCCCCTACTTCTACTTTCCAACAACTTTAACCTGAGCCCAAGTCCCAAATTCCTAGCTTACTCAAAGCTTCTCCTCTACAAGACTTTACACCTCTCCAATCATCTTAACCTAGATTGCACGGAAACGCCCTAGACCTCCTCGTACCGGGCATGGTATGTACCGAGTACGGTGCGTCCCTGGTACATTGTGGATACGTACCCACATGCCCTATTTCCGTACTTAGATGTACCTGTGGGGCACCGTGGGTACATACCCACAAAATACTGCGCAATTTTTTTATAGTGCAAAAAAATTAAGAGAACACGAGGGCTTTGATTGGAATTGAACTTTGGAAAGTTCGTGTGAGATTCAATATTGCCAATAGGCTCTGAAGGGTCAAGAGAGAAGAAAAGGACTTCATTTGGTTGACTTACTATTTGGGGGCTTTCATGTTGCTCCTCATGGGTCCTTTATTCTTTAGTCAATTTGGAAGGCATGGGAACAAGTGAAGTAATTGGTGGTTGGGCAGCCTATCTTCTCCACATTTGATATTAGGTGCCAAGCCTACAAATTGATTTCGTCGAATCAGAAATATAATGACAAGATCCTTGCCTTGACAAGAGGTTGTTCTTCCCTCCTTTGGTTTGATAAAGGAATTAAAATATTTCATGACTTGTACAAATTTGGGAAGTGGATGGAATGGACAGACCTTAAAGCTTTCTATAAGCTTCCTCAATCTTAGTTCGGAATGTATAAAATGCTAAAAATTCTTTCATAGCTCTCTCTACTAGACTAATTATGGAGGATTAGAATGAATTTTGGGATACTATGAGGTGGCTCAAAGGGCCTCCTCTCTAAAAGGCTACCTCTAAACAACTCTATGAAAAGATTGCCTTCTCCACAAACCTTTCCCTGGGTCTTAACAATAAGTGGAATGTTTGTGAGCCCATCATAGATGGACTCATAGATTTACTTTTTGTATTCGATTAAAGAAATCTTGCTTTACATGGCTTCTAATTCATAATAAGCTTGTTGTTGGCTTCTAATATTTTATAGGTTCTTTGAGACTATAAGCTTGTTGTTTTTTTTTAAATTTTTATATATATTTAAATTTTTACTTTTTAAAAATATATTGTAAAATGTACCCATAGCGTACCATACCCGAGATTTTAAAAATTTGCCGTTTCAGTGTACCGTACACGTATCTGTATATGTACCCATACGGAAACAGTCTAGTTCTTGCTTTACATGGCTTCTAATTCATAATAAGCTTGTTGTTGGCTTCTAATATTTTATAGGTTCTTGAGACTATAAGCTTTGTTTTTTTAAAAATTTTATATATATTTATATTTTTACTTTTTAAAAATATATTGTACAAATGTACCCATAGCGTACCATACCCGAGGTTTTAAAAATTTGCCGTTTGAAAGTGTACCGTACATGTATCCATATATGTACCCATACGGAAACAATCTAGATCTCAACCATTGCAAAATCGATTAGCAACCCAACCCACCCCTCCGCTCATATTCCCAAATCCATTTTGGAATGAAACTAATCAACAAATTAGTTTGGAAGAGCATCCAACTAAAGAGCCAAGCGAAGAAGTTCTCAGAAAAATCTAACAAAATGGAGCTTACAATTGGAGGACAAACAAATCCCACGGTTGGTTAAGCCTACAAGAGAGGAGTGAACGAAAGTGGTTGAAGTTATAGAGCATGAGGAATATGACCAATAAGCAAAGGTTAGACAAAGTTTTCTCAAATCTCTTGAGATACAACGTAAAGATAATGTTTTGGAGGAGCATATGAATGTTTCTAAGGATCAGATCAACAATCTTGAGCCTATATCATCTTCTAGTGAAGGAAATAATTCAATAAAAGTTGAGGAAATTAACAAAGAAATTCAAATTCAAAAGGAGTTTTCTTCAAGCATGAATAATAAAGAGGATGAGGTTTTATCAGACCTAGAAGATTCTGATGATGAGGAAGAGCCATTTGCAATTGTAAGTATTTCACCATCATCTATCTTTTTCAATAAAGACTCTCTTGTTATTACATCTTCTTTCGAGCTTGAGAAAGGGCCAAATATGGGGTTGATTGCGAAGGATGGGGTAGAAAAAGTTTCAGATCAGTCTCCGAGTATCCAATATGATCAGGGAAGTGCCTCAAGTACTCTAAATGATGAGATTACATGCAAAGAAGAGCGGCAAATTAGGAAAATATGTTTATTAGCTATGAGAAAACCATGTCCAATCAGGTATTTGGCTAGTTTAGAGCCATAAAAGGAGTTGCCATCAGTTGTGCTCATTTCAGAGCATAAGAAAGAGTTTCAAGTTGCCAAAAATCAGCCCCAACATCTATAAAGACAGTACATATCCTCTGATGGTGTTTATTCTTTTCTGGACTGATATTTTGGGCAAAACAATGGTGTCTCGCACTTATACCATGTGATCTAGTTGCAATATTGTTCTCATGGCCACACTTTCTGAGAAAAAGAAGTTATTTCTCCCAACCAGTATGTGGTTTTGTTTAGCTTTACTTTCTCTTTGTTTAGATTAGGAGTAGTTTAGGTTTGTTTCTTGCATAATAAGTGCTTGCATGCACATTGCTTTTCCAGTTTTCTTAGTTAGTTGTTTTTCAAGAAGTGCTTGCATGCACATGTTTTCCTTTTGTTGGAGAGAGTATTTCAGTGGTTTTGTTTCAAGAGGATACAAGTTGTTGATAGAAGTATGTGACTCCATAGCCCAATGGATGCAGAAGGCTACTGATCTCTTTGTTTAGTAGGCAAACAATTCCGTGATGTCGCCAAAATGTTACCATATTTTCCACGCCAAGAAGTTCAGTTCTATTTTTAGAAGTGCTAAAAATAACATCGATAAAAATAGTGTTTGGCCTAAAATATAAGTGTGCTAAAAGTGGAAGTGTTAAAAATGGAAGTGCTAAAAATAGAAGTTCTAGTTCTATTTTTAGGAGTTGAAGGGAGTGCATGAGTGGATGGATAAAGATAGCTTTTATTAAATTTAGCAAGTGCTGCTCCAAAATAGAAATTGGCTAAAAGAGAAGTGCTTTTGGATAAATTTAGCAATTGCAGTCCTATAATTGGCGCCAAAAGGGGTTGAAGAAAATAAATAAAACAAATAAAAAATAGCCCAGACAAGCTATTTTTAAAAGGCAACAGTCTAATAAAGGCTGATTTGATTGTAGAAATTGATAGATACACACTGTGGGCTGTTTTGCTTTGGCAATCCTAGCCTTGTACTTACACTTCTGAATAAAAAAGTTCCTTTTTTCCCTCTCATACTGCTGTTTTTTCTGATTTTTCATTGTGTTTGGCAGGAATATTGTATTGCCTTAGTGTGAAAATTACTCCCTTTACCGCTTTCCATTTCTCCTAAACCCTTGAATTAATTTTGCAAAATAGCTTAGAGTTGTGCAGGTGTGTGGATCTTTGATTTTCCCTGTGTGCGAGTTACATGCATGTGTTGAATTATTTGTGCAACACCCTTATTTCCCTTTTCCTGCATTCTTTCTCCCTTTTTCTTGTCAAAATTTTAGTTTTTAGGTCATTTACAAGGGAACCAACCCTCTCGGAGGTTCACCTTAGACATAGGTTACTCACACCCGTGAGGTGTTCCAATTTTGTCAATAGGAGAGAGAGTACACACACCATTCTTTGTTAGGGTGCAACTTCGGGTGACAACAAGAACTTTTCAATAAATTTATTGAACATGGAGTAGATTCATCCATAGGCCTACATGAATAAGATATTCAAGATCCCCATATATGTTGATGTTTGGAACTCCTAATCATTGATTCTACGTGCCTATAATAACAAGATTAAATTTAGAGATTTTAAAAATAAAAATAAAAAATATATATGTACAAAAACCATTTTTCATACGCAACCTCTCTTCATCCTCGTTTGTGTTTCCTTCACATTTATTCGTTTCTCATTTCTTAACATAGCTTCAACCACGACTTATCTTTATGAAATTGTAGAGGTAGAATAAGTGTAAATGTCAAAGTAAGAGTTCATTGTAAAATCTTAGTATTCGTTGAGAAGTGTAATTTCTAGGTGTAATGAAAAAGATGAAAGGTGTAAATGTGTCGACTATAAGTAGTTTGTGAGTCGGTTAGATAAGATAAGATAAATATATTAAATGTCCAAGGAATGACCACAAAAGTAGGTCAATGGGACTGCACACATACAAAGGAGAGGCAAAAGTCCAAAGCAAGAGGACAAAAGGGTCCCCGAGAACAATTAGAAAAGAGAAGGAAGAATGGGCAAGAAGAGAGGCCTTACAAAAGCTTGCGAGAAGTCAATACCCGAACATGCAAAGGAAGAAAAGGAAGAGGAGGCAAAAGAGGAGAGCCCCTCATCCAACATCCAAAGCCGACTGGAAGAAGCTAGTAATGTGTTGGAGCCCGTATCTCGAGGCATGAAAGATCTGGAATGCTTGATGCCTGAGGAGGGAAGAGCTTTCCATGCTCGTCTGGTGGATCTCAAAGGCCGTCTATGAGAAGAGGAGCTCGACCTCGTATGTGTTTGGACGTCCTGGTCTGTGAAATAGTGCCTTGGGTTCGGATAGATCTCATCTCGGGAATCAAGATTAGTATCCCCCGCGCTTAGTGTTCCTCCTGTGGGAGAGCATTGTAAAAAGGAAATGATCTGTTGAGTAGTCGTTTGTGTAGGAGGCTGGAGGGTCTCTTCCCGAAGCCTAAGAGCCTCTTGCAGATAGAGAGCAAGGCACCTCTGATCATAGTATCTGAAGAAGTCTGTGAATGTTGGATGCTCTCTGAATAGGCAGTGAAATCTCCCTCTGATCTCGTAGTAGATGGGGCACCGAAGATGAAGTGCTCTTCTGTTTCGATCTCCTGGAGGGAACAAAGTTGGCAAATCCGATAACGGTTGATTTGATGATCACACTCAACTCGGAGCCTATGAGAGCCAACCCTGAACTGGCATAGGGAATGCGAAGGGTGTGCATCCAATGTCGGAAAATACTGGGGTTGAGAAATAAGACCATTATTGACCTCAAGAAAATGCACAACATAGAAGGCCATCTTTGGACGTAACCCACCCTAGGGTCAGGCCAGGTGCATTGAATGAATTGCATATAGATATCGTCTTTGATGCTTTTGTTCAGATCTTGCTTGCCTGGAAGGAGATGGGCGGGAGTGTCCAAGGAGTAACTGTATGGTGGGAGGTGATCCATCCGAATCCCAATAGACTCGAGTAGTCGTGAGACTTCGACATACCAACAACGAGATCGACTAGAACGATCGGCCAAAGCAATGGCCTCAAAGGAGTAGTAAGCAAGGTAGGGATACTTGTCCCTTCCCGCAGAAGAATCAACAAGTCTCCGAATGTGACTCAAGAGGGAAACAAGGCCAAAAATTGCTTCCAACTTGTTGGCGAGCGAGAAATTTGTCGGGTGGACAAACTTGTGGACTCCTTGCCAACGCTCTGGGAATCTAGAATCCTTCTACTTAACCGGTACAGCTGCCGTATATGCATGCGCGTGAAAAGGTGGATTTCTGTGGTGGCCTTTCGACCGGGGATCCATCAAGGGGCACTCCACTAACCCTGCGGTAAAGCTAGCAATCTCTTGCTAGGGAATACTTTGTCTGAAAGTGGGAAAGCGAGTGAGAAAAGAGGTAGGAGAACTAATGTTGCAGGTAGGAAATCAGATTCCTGCACACGCTAGTTAGAAAATTTGTCACATGCATTCATGAGAAGAAACAACCCTGCAAATGGCAACAAGACGAGATAAGATTGTGAACTCAACGTTTTGAAATCTCCTCATCAAAGAGGCTACAAAATCCTTCTTGTATTGCTTTGCTTAAATAGAAGTTGTACATAGTGGAGAAATGGAGGAATTTGAGAAGGGGGGAACGGGAGAAAATGGCTATTTCCTTTGCTTTCTCTAAGTACAATGCACTCGTGAGTTTACAAGATCAATTGCATACAATGTCTGATGGCGTGAAGAAGCCATTAAATCTCCTCCAAGAAATGATTCAACTTCTTCGTTGGCAAGAAACAATTTACAATTTCTTTTCAATCATTCGTCGTCTGTTCAGATTCTTGATTCGCGAAGAAACGCCAATGGCGAGAAAAACCAGACTTTTCATAATGCAGCCATTACACTCGTTCGTAACTTTGAATTTGAACCGTTCATCTTGCCTTTGAAACTTTAAACCAAAGTCGTCCACGTGGGAGAAATTTACTTGGAGCGGGCGTGGAGGATGCCTTTTGCATTTTGTGCCTTTTGGAGAAATGGCATTTTGGAACATTTTGGCCCGCTCACCCGCTTTTGATATGGTCTTGACACGTGGCCTCACTTGAGTGGAGACAGATTCGTGGGCCACTTTTATAATTTTACCTTTTTCACTGCGGGCTCAAAAACACAAATTGCTCCGCAGCCCGCCTCCTTGCTTTGACCTTCGATGCGGGCTTAATATTTGACTTTCTCCCTTATAGCATGATCGGGGCTGCGGGTCACTTTATGACTTTTAGCCCTTTTGGAAACAAGGCTCAAAACTCAAATCGCCCTGACGATCCGCTTCTTGCTTTGACTTCTTTGACGGCGGGCTCAAGATTTGACTTTTTCCTTTAAGCCCGATCGGGGCTGCGGGTCGCTTTTTAACTTTTCGCCTTTTTTACAAAGAGGCTCAAAACCTCAAAGTTCTTCGCCGACCCGCTTCCAATTAGATATGTCCACGTACCCGTGGATGATGGAGCCAAAATTTGACGGGGAAGAAAACGCCCATCGTTTACGACTGTGGAAAAATGCAGAGGAGAAGAAAACTCCACCATTTCGTGCCCGATTTTCAAATTTCTTTCGCGAACCAAGGGATTGAAAACAATACAAGGTTCAACAATCCATGGCCATAGAAAGATTGACAATTTCATTCAAATGAGGACAACACTAGAATTTTCACGGTCCAGACAGGAAAATGGGAAATTTATCAAAACGTGCAGACTGAAGAGTTTAGACAATTTCAAAGCATGAATTTCTCTACTTTTCAAACTTCCAACTTTACTTGAACACCTCTGAGGGCGTGACCTCAAAATCCTCGAATTTTTCTTAGAAAATGAGGGGGGGATTTTGAGGGTGACAACAGCTTGGCTCAAGCTTGGGGACATGACATGGATTGAGCATAGTGAAGGCATGACATGGGAATCCAGAATCTCAATCTCTAGACCTTGTAATTCGTTGACCAGTGCCTTATCCATTGGGCTTTGCAGAGTCATGAACAACTTCGAGAAAGAAAGATCGGAAGAAAGAAACACATAGACACACAATGGGAAGGAAACACATGATACACAAATGAAAGGGGAAACAAAACCACACAACGGAAAGGGAAACACACCTAACAATCACCTATGGTACAAGGCGGGGGACAACCCACTTTCACTGATGATACAATTTCAAGTATTGCCCGCTCCGAGGCAATTCCAGTGGCGTTCCATCCAAATATGAGAGAAGAAAACGTTCTCGCCGCAAGCTTCATGAATCTGGAATGGGCCGAGCCATAATGAGTCGAATTGTCCATGACTGCCTTTTGGTTCTTTTCTCTTGTCCCATAGTAGGATGAAGTCTCTAACTTTGAATTCTCTTGCCTTGGCCTTCTTATCAAAAATCTTCTTTACTTTCAATTGGTGCTCCTTAATGCAATCCACCACTTGGAGTCTATTTTCTTCCAACTTCTCAAGAAAGAGGATCCTCTTGTCAATGGAATCCTTGTACTAACCATCTTCTATTGCTTGTAGCAGCTGACAGCACTGGCATCTCAATTGTGAGAGGAATTTAAGCTTCGATCCATACAGTAGTTGGAACGGTGACATACCTATTGCCTTCTTGAGAGTGATCCTATTTGCCCACAATGTGTCGTACAACCTTTTGTGCCAATTCCTTTGATTCTCGTCTACAAGCTTGCGGACAATGGTTACAATGTTCTTGTTGCTTGATTCGGCCTGTCCGTTTCCTTGTGGATAGTAGTCAGAAGAATGAGCTAGGGAGATTCTGTAGCCATAGCAAAACTTGGTCAGCTCTCTTGAAGAGAAATAGGTAGCATTATCTGCTACAATCTTCTGTGGCACTCCGAAACGGACTATGATATTCTCCTTGATGAAGTTGCATATTGTTTCAGTGTTGGCTTGTTTGGCCGGAATGGCTTCCACCCATTTGGTGAAGTAGTCTGTTGCTGTGAGTACATAGGTGTGCCCTGCGCTGGAGTGAGGGTTCAGAACACCAATGAAACCCCCACTGTTGAAATGGTTCTTCAATAACCACAGGCCTGAGTGGTAATGTAGCGAGTTGTGGTCTTCCAACGAACTGTTGGCATGCTTTGCATTTATAAACCCAATCTTGAGTGTCTGCAAAGATGGTGGGCCAATAATACCTTCCTCGGAGGATCTTGTGTGTAGTGACCATTGCTGAAAAATGTCCACCACATGCTTGGTCATGGTATGCTTTAAGCACCTTTTCTTGTTGCTCTTTATCTGCGCACTTGAGGAAACAACTATCCAGGCCTCTTTTGTAAAGTGTATGATTCCAGATTACAAATTTAGCTGCCTTCAACTCGAGTGTTCTCCTTTGCTTGTAATCAAGATGGGGAGGGCATTCTCCATAAGTTAGGTAATAGGCAATATCAACATACCACTCATCAGTAGTGGTGACAAAGAGAACATATGGGTTGTCTTCTGAACAAGTTGAGCAAGCACAGTTTTCTTTACCATGTTGAACTTTGAGTGTTTCATCTTCAACAATCAACTTGCACAAGCCATTTCCCCTTACTAGATTGGAGGGTCGAATCTCCAAGTCATATTCTTGAGTCTTTGCAATCCAATTTCCTCTCTTAGCTCCAGGATCTTCTTTGTGTCAAGATGGATTTGATTGCACTACCAGGGACCATCACCACCGTATGGGAATTGAGGATGTAAAACCTGAAGTTTTTTACAGCCTTGACCACTGCATAGGCATGCTTCTCCAATTGGCTGTATTTTAGCTCATGCTTTTTCAAAGGACAACTCATGAAAGCAATAGGTGCTTCCACGCCTTCATCATTTTTCTGAACGAGGACGACAGAGAGTGTATGTTCTGATGCATAACAATACATGATGAATTCTTTGTTAAAATATGGAGATACAAGAGTCGGAGCCTTGTAATGGATTTCTTGATCTCTTCGAATGCTTTGCCTTCCCTTAATTGTTCCATTTGAAGTTTGCTTGTGATTTTATCATGGAAGTGATGTGCTTCGTCCAACTCAAAGAAACTCGGGCACAAAATGACGAAGAAAATTCCCCTTCAAGAATGAATGAACTCCTTTCTTGCTTATGGGCAGGGCTAATGCTTGAATGGATCTAACCCTCTCAGGATCAATGTGTGCTCCATGTTTGTTCACAATGTGCCCCAATAACTTGCCTTCTGTGACTCCAAAAATGCACTTTTTTGGATTTAGTGATATGCCATGTTTCCTACACCTTGCAAGTACCTGTTCCAAGTGATAGATATGATCTCCCCTCTTCTTTGAAAATACCGTGAGATCATCAAGCTTTATGACAATGCAATGCTTCAGATCCTCGAAGGCCAAATCCATTGCCCTTTGGAATGTAGCTCCTGCATTGATTAGGCCAAAAGGCATTCTGATAGGCAAAAGTGCCCCAAGGTGTTGTAAAGGTTGTCTTGGTGCGGTCTTCCTTTGCCACTTTGATTTGATTATATCCTGAGAATCCATCAAGTAATGAAAGCATTTCGATCCAAATACTACTGCGGGATATGGTCCATGATAGGAAGAGGATAATTGTCCTTGAGTGATGCCTGGTTCAGGTTGCGAAAATCTACACATATCCTTATTTCACCATTCTTCTTCCGCACTGGCACAATGTTAGCCACCCACGTTGAATGGTGGATGGGAAAGATGATCCTTGCATTAAGCATCTTCATTACCTCCTCCTTGATGGTATCAACAATCTTTGGGTTGTACGGCCTTTGTTTCTGCCTAAAGGGCTTAACACCCTGCTTCAAAGGAATTGAGTGATGCATTTCCTTTGGCTGGAAGGATTTGAGTTCATCATAAGAGTAGGCCAAGACATCTGAGTATTTCTTGAGTAATGCAACAAACCTTCTTTTTTCTTTAGGTGAGCAACATTTTCCAATATTGACCACCCTTGGCTCCTCTGGGGTACCAATGTTTTCTTTATCAAAATCAGTTGGGCACTGAGAAGATTGCTTTTCTTTCTCTTGAATGAATCTGTCATGTTTGTCAAAGAGGTCTTCTAAAGAGACTAGGCCTTTGGGAATTTTGTTCCCTTTCAATTTGATTATTCCCTCATCATCAATCCCTTCAATTCCTTCTTTCTCTTCTTTGGGGACTGCTTCTCGGTGTGGATTTTCACCTCCTTCAAGAAGAGATTATTGAAATTATCCCTTTGCTCCAAAAAGGATAGAATTTGGTTATCATCATTGAAGACTTGCCAATGATTTGCATTGTCTGGTACACTAGGCCTGAATACCATTTCAATGGTCACTTTGTCTTTACCAAAAGAAGGATGAGGTGTCACTAGGGAAGTTGACACTGCAAGAGAATCAGCCTTTTCATTCTGTTCCCTTGGAATAGCTTCAATGGAAAATGCATCAAAAGATTCAATGCAGTCCCACACTCTGTTTTTGTAATGCCGGAGTCTTGGATTCTTCACCTGATATTGTTGGTGGACCTGCTTTACTACAACCTCTGCATCACCTCAAGCATCTTAGTTTCTTGATTCCCATGTCCTCTGCTACACTCATGCCTAAGAGTAGTGCTTCATACTCTGTAGTGTTATTTGTATTATCAAATTGCAGCTTGTAGGCAAATGGGTACAACTCATTGGAAGGAGAGTACAATACTACACCAGCTCCCGAGCCTCGCTTCCTGAATGACTACCATCAAATTCCATTGTCTAAATTTGATCTTCCTCTTCCTCCATGAGAAGTGGCAAGTTCTCTTTTTTGATGTGAGGAAGTAGTTTCCTAGCCCACAATCTTGAAAGAGAATGTTTGCTTTCGGATCATCAGACTTTCGTATTGTGAACTTCATCTTTCTTACTGGTAGCAACTTCTTCATCTCGCCTTTTATTGGGATAGTTGCAGATGACCAATCCATTTTTATCTCTCCACCTAGGTCTCTGCAGAAACTCCTACTCAATAGCATACTAAAGGATGCTGGGATGTCTGCTACCAGTATGGTTAGGAGCACCTTCTTGTCTGGAAAATCAGCTAGTGCTACCTGTGCATCTTTGATTCTTCCTACCAATGGCACTTGTTTGGATTCCATTGAGTAACAGGTGCTATTTACCCGGGTCAAGGTGAGGCCTAGAGCATTTGCAAACTTTGGTTGGCATCACATTGTCTGAGGCTCCGAATCTATGATACAATTATTTAGCTGAAGCCTTTAATGAGGAGTGACAGGTAGAAAGGTTCAACCTGTTGGTTTTGGAGGCACTGAGGGCTAGCAAGTTTTGGGAAGGTGGTGTGGATGGTGTGGGCAAGTAAGCCTTTAGAATTAGGACTCGAGGATACAAGGTTACCACCACGAACTGCATTAATGAACTTGTCAAACTGGGTAGGGTGTGTTTGTAGGTATTCTATTTCTGAGAGCTGGACTTTGGTTTTGCTTGCATGTTCCACAAAGTCAAATGGGGTTATGGTGAGCGAGGAAGAGGTTCCTAAATGGAGGAAGATTTAAATGGTAGAGGCTTTGCTACTTTGGGTGTTGAATTCTCCTTTTCGGGTGTAGCTTTTGATTGAACCTTAGATGTTTTCAGGGAACAACATTTAAAGGAGAATTGTTCTTAGCAACTTTTGAGCTGGGAGAAGAATTAGATGACTTACTTGGCATAGTAGCATGATCCCTGACAACCAGTGAGTTTGGTTTTTCTTTGGCCGACTCCATAGAAGGTGGTAATGGTGATCCTCTGCTGATGATTTTATTTTGTGTGACTTTTGGAGGAGAATCTTCTTTATTCTTCTTATCCTTTACCACAACCATTGAGGATGAAACACCTTTCCTGGGTTGTGCACTGAGTGAAAACAACACATGAGAAACTTAGAGCTTCTTCATCATCCTCATCTTCATCATCAACGTACTCAATTAGGCCATTGTGCATATCAACTTCTTCGACCTCAAGATAGTTTTCATAGTCTTCCATATTTTCTTCTTTAGTTTCATCAATTTCTGCTTCCTCCTCCGGCTCTTTGGTGTCACAAATGGCATTGACTGGTGGTGCTTCAAGAGCAAGCCGACGAGGAGGTGGAGCAATCCTTGGCCTATCTGGAGGGTTTGGTCTCCTTGAAGCATTCCGCATTGTGATCTGAGATAGCTGCTTCTTCAAGGCAACCAAGTCATTTGCCATTTTTTGGAACATTGGATCTGTGGTGACAGAGTTTGAATTTTGACCCTTTTGTTTCCCATTGGGGCCTTTCACCTTTCCAGAAAGGATTAGATCATCATCGGTTTCTATTGCAAAGTCTTGGGCTTGCCTCAATGTTCTTGGTTGGGCTCTTCTGAGGAAGAAACCTACTTCTGATGGCAGAGCATTGATGAAAAACCTCTTCAAATTATTTTCGGGAGGCACCACATCTTTAGGGATCCTTCTTATCACTCTATCATATCTTCTTTGAGAAGTCTCTCATTGACTCGGAGGTTTCTTTCTTCATTTGTACCAATTGGACCAAAAGATCCTGACAATCTTCAGTGCTCTTGAACTTGTGTTCGAATGCACTTCTTATATCTTCCCAACAGGTGATGGACCTTGGGGGTAGCATGTAGAACCATTCGGTAGCTTTCTCTTGAAGTGACTCCACAAAGAGTCGGACTAACACATCTTCATCCTCAACACCCAACACACCACAAGCAATGATAAATGCTACTACATGTTCTTCAGGGAGTTGAGAACCATCCCCTCTGAATTTTGGGAAGTTTTTTCTCGAGCCTCTCGGTAGCTCATGGAGTGGTTGAGCAAGAGCCAGTGGACCGGTGTTTCCTCCCCATGGTACATTAGGCCTACGGGCCTCACGATCACGTTCATGCTCACGATCACGATCCCCATTCTATGTCTGTTTCTATCTTCCAACCTTGCTAAGGCAGGGCTTTTGCATTGTTGCTCTTTCGTCTACCTCGGCTTGAAGTCTCTCGATTTCTTCGAGTTGAGCTCTTATTTCTTCGTCGGCTCTCGCCTCTCTTTCTCTAGCTTCTTCTTCGGTCTCCACATCAATGAAGTCTACAAGGTTCTCGTTGATGTATAGAAATTCACCGTCCAAAGGATTGGCAACACTCAGTCTCCAATGTGGCCGGTTGCTTGAAAAGGAGGCCTCTGGATTCCGAGTAGCTCTTGTCTCCTTTGAAGTTCCTCAAAAATGGGATCAATTTGTCCTCCTTGTCTCTGTTGCCGGGTGTATCTTCTATCCGCCAGCTTGAAAATCTATGCTCTTCTTTGCGGTGCTGGAATTTGTCTTTGCCTCTCCAATCCAACAACGTGTTCTTCTTCAAGGTCCAAAATTCTCGTGGCAATGAAGTAGTGATTGGCACTTTGTCTATTATGCCAGATAGCTTCCCTCAAATTGGAAGCAACGTCTTCTTGGATGTGGAAGAGCAATTCGGGTCTTTTAACAGAGGGTTTCACGGAGTAGCCATGATTTGAATCCATGTGGCTCATATAGCCATTCAAATTCCAGAATTTTTTTTCTTTTTCTTTTTTGAATATTCGACTTGCGTCGTATATCAAAGTGCAGATGCTACTAAATTTTGTCCCACTGGGCATGCCAAAAACTCATTGGCGGGAAATTTGTCGGGTGGACAAACTTGTGGACTCCTTGCCAACACTCTGGGAATATAAGTCCCTCTACTTAAATGGTGCAGCTGCCGTATATGCATACACGTGAAAAGGTGGATTTCTGTGGTGGCCTTTCAACCGGGATCCAACAGGGGCACTCCACTGACCCTGCGGCAAAGCTAGCAATCTCTTACTAGGGAATACTTTGTTTGAAAGTGGGAAAGGGAGTGAGAAAAGAGGTAGGAGAACTAATGTTGCAGGTAGGAAATCGATTCCTGCACACACTAGTTAGAAAATTCGTCACATGCATTCATGAGAAGAAACAACCTTGCAAATGGCAACAAGACGAGATAAGATTGCGAACTCAAAGTTTTTGAAATCTCCTCATCAAAGAGGCTACAAAATCCTTCTTCTTGTATTGCTGCTTAAATAGAAGTTGTACATAGTGGAGAAATGGAGGAATTTGAGAAGGGGGAAACGGGAGAAAATGGCTATTTCCTTTGCTTTCTCTAAGTACAATGCACTCGTGAGTTTACAAGATCAATTGCAACCCCGTACAATGGCGTGAAGAAGCCATTAAATCTCCTCCAAGAAACGGTTACAACTTCTTCTTCATTGGCAAGAAACAGTTTACAATTTCTTTTCAATCATTCGCGTTTGTTCAGATTCTTGATTCGCGAAGAAATGCCAATGGCGAGAAAAACCAGACTTTTCATAATGCAGTTACACTCGTTCTGTAACTTTGAATTTGAACCGTTCATCTTGCCTTTGAAACTTTAAACCAGAGTCGTCCACGTGGGAGAAATTTACTGGAGTGGGCGTGGAGGATGCCTTTTGCATTTTGTGCCTTTTGGAGAAATGACATTTTGGAATATTTTGGCCTGCTCACCCGCTTTTGATATGGTCTTGACACGTGGCCTCACTTGAGTGGAGACAGATTCATGGGCCACTTTTATAATTTTACCTTTTTCATTGCGGGCTCAAAAACACAAATTGCTCCGTAGGCCCGCCTCCCTGCTTTGACCTTCGATGCGGGCTTAATATTTGACTTTCTCCCTTATAGCATGATCGGGGCTGTGGGTCACTTTATGACTTTTAGCCCTTTTGGAAACAAGGCTCAAAAACTCAAATCGCCCGACGATCCGCCTCCCCGCTTTGACTTCTTTGACGGTGGGCTCAAGATTTGATTTTTTCCTTTAAGCCCGATCGGGGCTGCGGGTCGCTTTTAACTTTTCGCCTTTTTTACAAAGAGGCTCAAAACCTCAACGTTCTCGGCGACCCGCTTCCAATTAGATATGTCCACGTACCCATGGATGATGGAGCCAAAATTTGACGGGGAAGAAAACGCCCATTGTTCCCGACTGTGGAAAAATGTAGAGGAGAAGAAAACTCCACCATTTCGTGCCTGATTTTCAAATTTTTTTTGAGAACCAAGGGATTGAAAACAATACAAGGTTTGACGATCCATGGCCATAGAAAGATTGACAATTTCATTCAAATGAGGACAACAATAGAATTTTCACGGGTCCAGACAGGAAAACGGGAAATTTATCAAAACGTGCAGACTGAAGAGTTTAGACAATTTCAAAGCATGAATTTCTCTATCTTTTCAGACTTCCAACTTTACTTGAACACCTCTGGAGGGCGTGAGCTCAAAATCTTCGAATTTGACTTAGAAAATGAGGGGGGGATTTTGAGGGCGACAACACAACCTAAAGGGACGCGCCCGAACTCGGCCAAGATGATATTGTGGGGAACCGTCTCCTTGCATCTAATGATACGTCTGAGAAGAAGGATTTGAACTCTCTCCATTGCAGCCCAATCAAACTCAAGTAAGGAGGGCCCCCAAACCTCAGAGCCATAAAGAACCATGGGCTTGACAAGAGTCTTAGAGGGACATCTTGGACATGATGTCCTAGAAGTGATGGTGGAAGCACTGTCTCTCTAAGATCGCCAAGGAGCCATAACCCTTATTAACCTAAGGTTGAAGTGTCGGTCGTAAAGGCGAAGCGAGGTCCACTCCCAAGTAAGTGTAAGAACTGGTGATCTCAAGCTCTTCCCTCTGTAGAAGAAATGAAAATCAGATGTCTTCAGACCATTGAAGATCATAACTTTGGTCTTACCCAGGTTAACTATCAGCTGCTTGTGGTCACAAAAGAGGGCTAAAGCATCTAGCTATCGCTGTAAACCCTCCGCAGATGAGGCAAGGACCACATCGTCCGCAAAAAGAAGAATATAGATCAAAACTTGGTGGAGAAGACAATCGTCCCCCTCTTGAATGTGATCCCTGAGAAACTCCAACTCATCAATATAAATACTGAACAAGGTAGGAGACAAAGGGCAACCCTGCTTGACCCCAATGGTACTCCTGATGAAGTTAGAGAACCCAAAGAGTAGTAGTATGAAGGCACCCAAGTAGTAGTATGAAGGCGGCCTGGAACTTCCTCATATAGGCGAATGATGGCAGCTAAAAGAGTCTCGAAATGCTAATCTCTTTGAGCCTTTGGAAGAGAGCTTCCCATGGAACAGAGTCAAAGGCTTTCCAAAAGTCAACAAAGCAACAGAAAACCTTGGAAGAATGATGGCATGCTTCCTCGATGATGGCTCGAAGAGTGAGGATGTGGTCAATGGTTTGGTAGGTTGGTCGAAACCTTGCCTGTCCCTAGCTTTACAAAGTGATTTTGGTCCGAAACTCTATAAGCCACATGTGGAGCACTGTAGCATATAGCTTGGCATATGTGTGACCCACCATGATCATTCTGTAGTTGTTGGGATCAGAGGTAGGACCCGATTTATGGATGGGGTGAATAATGTGGTGGGACCAAGACCCCAAAACCTGTACAAACCACTTGGTTGAAGAGATCCACTAAATAGTTGTTCAAGAAGAAAGATGGATTCTCAAGAGAAGCCGATTTATAATGATTGCATAAGTAATAGTCACCTAAGAATGTAAAGGCTCATCAAAGAAGAGAGGCAGAGAGGTAAAGCAAGCACCTATAAATTGGTTTAAAAGACATTGTAAATTTTCTCTTGATTTGTGATAACTTCTTTGCATAAGATAATGGAAATACTCCATTTAATTTTATTTGTGTGTTATGGGCATCCGAATGTTATTGTGCATTATTTCCTTGTTATGTTCTTTTATAATGTAAATTCACATTTGAATGGTTAAGTTGGCTTAGTTTTTGTTCTTTGATATGTGCCGACTAGAAAGGTATCACTGTGTATTCTGTGTTAGGCTTTGCTTAAAGCATTGTGCTGATTCTAGTCTACAATGTTAACATGTCCTCGGGTGATCCATGAAGGAATAGGATAAAAATGGTTTTGTTGCTGGTTTATGTCCGATGTATATGCTTAGAAGGTCAGGCAACCAACATGACCTTAAGTGATGGCTAGAAGAGAAGATAAGAAGATTTGCTAGGAAAGAAGCACCAAGGTTTGGACTTTCAATACAATCAATAATTGCCAGTTCTATTAGTGGAGATTTCTTTGAGATATTTTTGTGCAAGTTCCCAAAGAAATTAGAGTGAGTAGTGCACTTGAAGCATTATTATTTTAGGTCTAGAATAGATCAATCGTTTATATTGTATAAGGTGAAATGTAAAGCAAATGGTACTTTGAACAAGTACAAAGCCCATCTCATTGCAAGGGTTACTCTCAACAAGAAGAGGTAGACTATAAAGAGATGACCTATTGTAAAGATGGTCCCTTTTTGTCGATTCTTTCAATATCTTCCTAGTTTGGTTGAAAAGTGTATCTAAGGGATTTGAAGAACACCTTATTGAATGGGGTTTTGGATGAGCAAGTCTACATGGCACAAAGTGGCAAGGATATTGGCTACCATGCGAGATATCAATATCTTCCTAGTTTGGTTGAAAAGTGTATCTAAGGGATTTGAAGAACACCTTATTGAATGGGGTTTTGGATGAGCAAGTCTACATGGCACGGTGGCAAGGATATCGGCTACCATGCAGATACGATTAGGTTTGCAGGCCCATCAAGTCCTTGTGTGGACTTAAAAATGCTCCATGAGCTTCGTACATCAAAATTTATCAACACCTCCGATTTAAAAAGTTATTTCGATCAAAATTTCTATGTCAAAAACAATGGTGATGATATAGTTGTTAGCATATGCAAAGAGAAGAAAGAATTCGAGAAGACCGATTGCACACTCAAACAAGTGTGACAACGTTTATTAAATAGGAAGAGGTGGTTATAAATTGGTTGAACAGTTACCAACCGAATGATAACTACATAATTGCATTACATGCTATATAATTCTCTATATTTTAACACCCCCTTAATGACTAAACCGGAAACACTACCAATACAAATGTACTAAAGACCATATGTTTAGTCATTAGATTTATAGATTGTGCCATAGGTTGTACTTTGAAATCAGCAATCCATTGTTGTGTTGTAGTTGTCGAATGGAGAAGAACCGCAAAACAAAAATCTGGTCTTGTGAACAAAGGATATGGCAAGTGGTCCACTGGTTCGTTGTTACGTGATTCATTGATCAATGATGAATCATCGATGGTTGAGAGTGTTAGCACCGTCTTTAGAGTGCTGAAATCGGAACCTCGGAGAGGTGGATTAGAAAATCTGTTCCCAGCTCGTGTAGCGTATTGGAGTCTATACTGAGACTCATTTATCCTGCAATCGAAGTTGCCTCGATCATGTCCTCAGTAACGCCATGTAGTGCTCATCCAAACTTTTCAAGGAGAGAAATGTGACCATATGTGCAGTAGGAGTTAGAACCAACTGAGCAATAGTAGGAGAAATAACCATCTCCGTCTCGAGTAGTGGTAGGAGTGAGAACCAACTCCTCCATCTTATCGATTTTCTCATTTATCCCCTCTCGTTGGCAAAGATCTTTTACAACACAATGAACAAACTGCTCATGCTCTCCTGTCCTTGAAGCAAGTACCTCGAGTGAGTGGCTTGGCATGCCATCTTACCATGCACCATCGGTGCATCCGGAATAGTGGAGTCTCCATCCACAACAAAATGTTTCTTTAGAATGAGGAAATCCATCCTCCCAAGGCATGTACGCCTCCCAGTATATTTGGTATAATGGATACTTCCTCCACAATAGGTGCACGTAGGTTGACTATATCCAAGTCAACGGATCTGTGAGGAATAGCTTCCTCCCAAGGCACCGCAGCCTCCCGCACAACCTTTGTATGGTGGAGCTGTCCTCCACACGTGTATTCATGTTAATCATAGCGAGGATCAATAAGCCGATCATCGACCATCTTGCCCAAATACCAAGGGCAATCATCCGTCTCTGTTTTATATCAGAACAATACACTTTTTCCCACAGAAATCCACAAAAATATTGGGATTTTCAGTTAATTGTGAATAGATAGAAGATTCTTTTGTGAATAATGTACATATCTAACATTTCGTACTAGCAATTTATGAGCATTATTTAATACAATGCATATATCTCCTATCCCTTCTACTAAGTGATTCTCCATTAACTAGTAATACTGATTCAAAACAAATATTTGTAGAAAATGAAACATACCAGTCCTTGCGACATGAAAAGTGTGCGGACTCACTAGAGTCAATGATCTAGCAACTAGTACCACTATCATGCAAGCATGACATCGTAAGACAATAAAAAGCACACTTGTCATCTAAATCCTGTTCTTCTACAACTGCTGCCACATGTTCCTTACCACATGGCTTTTTGTTTTGTTGCAAAAGATCACACTTCCACTTTTGACAATCCTTATTAAGGTGTCCAACCTTGTGACAATAATAACATGTGACTTGATATTGAGTGGAAAACTACGTCTCCACTTTCCCTTTGACTATGTGACAAGAGCACTCTCTGATCGGTCACAATTAGATCTGCTGAATTTGTCTCCGCTCCTTTTGCAACAGTTAGGAACTCACCTTGTTAAACGTGAGAGTTTGACTTTCAGCCATTAAATGGAGTGCCTCCACAAATGACTCATACGAAGAAGGCAAGCTATTTAGAACCAAAGCCACCATTTCATCATCATCCACCTTTTTATTTATGGAAGGTAACTCGGTCTCGATGTTTTCATCCGAAGTAGGTGCTCAGACAACGGTCCACCTTGTAATTTTACGGGAAAAGAGCATATTCTTTAGGCATAAAACCCGACTCTTTTTGACGTATGATATTTATCCCTCAGACTAGCCCACAACGTGCTTGCTATAGCATTCCGCACTTCCGGTATCATATCATCCGACACCGACAACTTGAGAAGCAATAACGCTTCCTTATGACATTTGTCATAATCTGCGAAGTTCGTCGTTGGTCGACTTTCACTACCCATGATTATTTTATCACAATCACGAAACTCCGCAAGCGTTAAAATCTTATGGCTCCATACATTGAAATTAGTGCCCGTTAATTTTTGTGTCTCCGGCAAAGTCAAGTGTGAAATATTTGCCATTTTATTATTCCAAAATAATGGAAATAATAAAATAATTTTTGCCCACACCAATAATATATTACTTATTCCAGCAAATAATATGAAATTTATTACTCACATGTAAAGCACAAGGTGAATAATATTAATCTTCCTTCGAACCCTTCGAGAGTATTTAACTCACATTTTTCCTGCCCTCGAAATCGTAACAGGTAGCAACAACAATGAACTCGTTATGGTGCTGCTTCATTCACAACTTGTCTTTTTGGTTCTTGTGACTGTATTTGCCCACGAACTGCCCTATTTTGCTCCACGACTTTGCTGGCCCATACGACTGTGCTATTGGCGAACTGGATCGACCACAACTCTACCCAACGTTTTGCAGGAATGAAACAAATCGTGCCCTCACGTCTTCCTTGTTCTGCGACCATGACGTTTGGCTTTTCGACTGGGTATCTACGTTTTTGTTCATTTTGCCCCTCACGACTAGACTTTGCCTCGATCGACGACTTTTGGGTCTCAAACCACACCTTCACATCCTCTATCCGCGACTGTTCCAATTGTTCTTTGCACTAGACGTCTTTTCCCTTCTTGTGAATCTTCTACAATAAGCGACAAAATAACTTCTTCAGTTTGTGCCCTACTAGGGCTTCCCCAAACTTCCAATTCGTGCCTCTTGAAAGGCTTCCTCGAACTACAAACTGACCGCTCTGATACCAATGTTAGCATATGCAAAGAGAAGAAAGAATTCAGAGAAGGCTGAATGCACACTCAAACAAGTGTGACAACGTTTATTAAATAGGAAGAGGTGGTTACAGATTGGTTGAACAGTTACCAACCGAATGATAACTACATAACTGCATTACATGCTATATAATGCTCTATATTTTAACAATAGTGATACTCATTTGTCTATGTTGATGATCTTGCTCTCTCTAGTAGTGTGGCCACAGCACTTCAGTGATTGAAATCTGATTTATATTCTGCTTTTGATATGCCTGATTTAGGCCCCCTACATTATTGTTTAGGTGTAGAGTTTTGTCAATTCGATCATACTATCTTTATAACACAAAATATGCGAAAGCACTCTTAGAGAAATTCAAGATGACTGAGAGCAATTGTTCCACTGCACCAATGGAGACTGGGTTGATGTTGTCAACCTATGATGATTCACCACAATATTTTTATCAGATATTTTGGTGCAAGTTCCCAAAGAAATTAGCAGTGGGAATTGCGATTGGAGCATTATTGTTTTGAGTCTATAAAAGATGAACCTTGTAAAGCAAATGGTACTTTGGACAAGTGCACAGTACATGTTGTTGCCAAGGGTTACTTGCAACAGGAAGAGACAGACTATGAGGAGAATTTTGCTCCGATTGTTAAGATGGTCACTTTTTTTTGGTTCTTTCCATAGCTACCTAGTTTGGTTGGAAGGTGTATCTAATGGATGCGAAGAACACCTTATTGAGTGGGATTTGAATGACAAAGTCCACATGGTACAGTCAGAAGGATATTGGTTACCAGGCAGATACCATTAGATTTGCAGGCTCATTAAGCCCTTGTGTGGACTTAAATGGGCTCCATGAGCTTGGTGCATTAAAATCGATCAACACCTCTCAGATTTTGGATTCAAAAGAATTATTTATATTCAAAATCTCTGTCAAAAGCGATGGTGATGACATAGTGATACTCATTGTCTATGTTGATGATCTTGCCATCACTAGTAGCAGGACCACCACACTTCAGCGAGCAAAATCTGATTTATATCAAGCATTTGACACGACTAATTCAGGCTTCCAACATTTTGTTTAGGTGCAGAGTTTTGGTAATTTGATCATACTATCTTTATAACACACAAAATTTGCCAAACACTCTTGGAGAAATTCGAGATGATCGAGAGTAATCCATTCACTACACCTATGGAGGTCGGGTGAAAGTTGTCAACCTATGATGATTCACCTATGGTTGGCAAATCGCTCTGTAGACATTTGGTGGGCAGTTTGATCTTACATCCACTCGACCAAATTTATGTTTTTTTGTTAGTCATCTTTCGTGGTTCTTGTCACATTGGAATCTAGTTCATTGTGAGTAACAAAATGGTTTTGTACATATGTGAAATGAACACTTGAGTTTGGCATATTGTATCAAATGTTGGCGGATTTTATGCTGTTTGGGTTTACATACATTGATTGGGCCAGTCCGGTTGATGCTCAAAGATCAATTGCTTGCTACACTTTTTCCTTGAATTCAGGAGTTGTTTCATGGCAAAGCAAACTTCACCATACTGTTGCTTTGTTTTCCACTGAAGCAAAATATAAGGCAGCCAATAGTGCAACTTGTGAGACAACATGGTTGCATAGAATAATTGCTAGATTTATAGATATAGCTCAGACTCTCCACTCTACTGTGAGAATCAAGGTGTCTTGAAGTTGGTGAAAAACCCAATATACTGTGCCATAACAAAAACCATCGAGGTCCATCATCACTACGTTCGACAATTGGTTGATAATGAATACATTTGTCTTGATTATCATGCCACTTAAGAGTAAACTGCTGATATGTGATGACTAAATATCTAGGTCCTACGCTCTTCATAAAATTATGAGACAAACATGGGGTTGTCTATGGCGGTCCTTAGGGGGTATTGAATAAAAAAGATGCTGATATGGTGTAACCACATAATTTCCTCTATAGTTAATAAAAAGAAGACACACATATATCATTTGTGTGCTTCACCCATTTTCCCTCCATTCGTTCTATGCATTTGATAACAAAAAGCTTAAAGAGACTGTGAAGCCAAATAAAGTTGCTGGTAGAGGTATGGTAGTTAGGAAGGATAAATATAAGGTTTAAAAAAAAACAGAGAAGGTGCTTCCAAGAAGGTTGATGGCAAGGGATAAAGAGGATGAACTGTTGGCAGGGCAGCAAATTGAATATACCAAGGACCCAATAGAGGGGGAGATTTTGAAGACTGCAAAAAGAACAGGAGAGCATTGAGGAAGAGTTAATAAATAGAGGTAATAATAGTAGGAGACAAGAACAGTTTCAAGTGGACAGTGAAGAAATGGAGTCACATGAAGTTCAGGAGTAGAAAGAGTCCAACTAGGAAGTTAGTAGTTGGGAAATTATCACGAAGCTGAGGAGCAGAAAGAGAGTTTCAGGGCAGAGTCCAACCTTTTAAATTTGAATTGAGCGAGCAACAAGTGAAAAGAATTCTGTTTTCAGAATTTTTGAGTTTTTACCAAAATAGGATAGTTGGAACGATATATTAGATGGAGCAAAAATATTGGATAGAGGAGTATATAACTGTGGCATGCTATAAATACTTTGAATTTGCTGGAGCAAGAAGACACAAAGGAAGAGCAGGAAGCCCAAAGTGCAACACGACTTCAAGCAAATATTACATTACCATCAATTCCACTAGAAGCATTTATGACATTGGCACCATATGACAAGTCTGCAGATTTGGCGAACTACCTCTTGACATGTGATATAAAGGAATTGAAAGGGCAAAAAGAGGATAATAAAAAGCTGTACGAACTGGTAGAAGCCTGAAAATGACGAGCTTTGGAACACCTGTAAATTCAAAGATGAGACACATTGATGTTCATCAAGATCAAGTTAGAGAAAAATTTAAAAATCATAAATCATAAAGCCAAGGTATCCAAGATTGAAGGAGAGAACACAAAAGACCGGCTTTTTTTGGCTAGACTTCAATAAAAGGTGTTAAAGAGTGATGAACATTATGGGTTTGAAATTTAATGAGAAGGATAAGGCTGCATGGATTTTTAAAGGACTACATACAAGAATTAGATTCGCCATATCCCAAACGCAATTCTGAAATAAGGTTGACGTTGTAGCTGCATTGATAAGAGTAGAAAAGATTGAAGATTGGGGTGATGGTTTTGTCCACAAAGAAAATACGGGGATGGATGCATTATTGTATAGAGGGGCATCATAGAAATGAATGTTGAAAGATATTTAGATATAGACCATTGGGTTCTCTAGACTAGATGAATGAGTATTGTGACATCTGTAGAATATGGAGACACCATTCATCTAGATTTTTTTGTCAGAGGGGTATACAAGGCAGGCTGAAGGAACGCTTTGCAGTTTTTGTAGATCTCCCAATCACGATGATAACAACTGTAGAGCTTTGTGTTAATTCAGGGATGATATTACAAGGAACATATTTATGCGGGTTTTAGGCTTTAGCACACATGCAAAAGACAAGCATAAATATCGTTTCATTTTAGGGCTTTCTGGCTAAAAATCCCAAGGCACAAGTTACATATGGGTCTTAAAAGAACCGGTGTTGGGAACAACTTGGAGAACTTGTGGCATAATGCTTCTTAATGTATGACAAACTGTGTCACAACTTCATAGACAATTATGGACAATCTTACACCAACAGGTCAGATAAACAATTACTTTAACAAAACAAATCTGATAGAGTGCAAGCTTTGGATTCATTCATCAAAACAACTTAAAAGAGGGTGGTAAGGCAGAAAAGAAATTTCAATGAGAATTATAAACTATTCGATTTGTCAGTATCCACCAAAGTTTGCAACAATATTGACAAACCAAAATCTGACAAGATTAGTGACACTGAATCCCAATCAAATGTAGTGCAAAACTCCAAAAGGATTTTATTGAAATAGGGAATATTTTTTAAATGTAGCTACAACTAATTTCTCACAGATTGTGAATTTCATCACACATTCATTCATCCAAAGCAATTAGGACATAAACAATTTCAGGCATGGGCCATTTGAGCTTTTGGGGAATCAAATGCAGGTTTGACTTCGAGGAAGAATAGTGGTCATTGGAATATATAGCTTCAATGCCGTACATTTTATTTGTTGGGGTATTGAGGTTAAACATTTGCCTTTTTTTTAAAGCTAAAGCTTTCTGTTGTGGGAGCTCGGGGGTAATTTAGCTTGTTTAAAGTCAAATGTAAGTTAAACCTGGACTGGTTTTGGATTGGTTGATGTGATGGCTTGTAATTTTTGGCAGTGAAGGGCTATGTCAATGGGTGGAAACTTAGCAAAGCTTTTGTTTTTGTGGCTCAACTTAAAAATCATGCATCTTCTTTAACTTAATTGAGCATTTGTTTGGTAGGTCCATTTGGTGAAATCAATGTACGAATAGGCTATCCAAGCAATCTGTTAGTTCATCAACAAATGCACACCTGCCACACACCAAGGGTTTTCAATTTGAAGGCATTTGACCTAGATTAATGTTCTTCGTCATGTTAGCACAAACTCAGAGCTTCAGCAGTATATTGCAAATCTCAGTTTCAATATCAATTTCAAAGAGCAAGAAAACATTCCTAGTATTCCTACACAAAAATAAGCTTTAGCGCCTTTCCATGAAAATGCGAAAGGCAACGAGTCAAGAAATGAAAGCATTTCAAAGTAGAAATCTCATGGTTTGAAGTGCTAAGAAAGTTTTGGTGTGTTGTGCCACAATAGAATGTTTTTGCAATGCACACACTACAATGATTGAAAATTGTTGCTTAGCTAGTGAACGAGATGTCTTAGGGGCCACTCTTTCATCCACCAAATTTTCATAGTTTTTCAAATTTGAAGATTGTTGAAGACCAAAGTCCTTGCGAGTAGGACTAGGAAGGTTGAAAATCCAGTAAGGACAGCCACTTAGTTACGCCAGTCTATTGGAAACATGTGAAGGATGGTAAGCCAATATGCTACTTAGTTGAAAACACAACTGGTGGCTAAGCAGTGTGTGAAGGTTGAAATCAATATGCTACTTTGTTGAAAACCCAACTGGTGGTTGAGCAGCGTGTGAATGGTGAAATCATTATGCTACTTAGTTGAAAACCCAAAATGGTGGCTAAGCAATGTGTGGATGGTGAAATACAGTAAACAACATCACTCATGGAACTGTGACCAGAGCTCTGGGGTAATGCAAAAGATCAATTATCAGTTTTGCTAGCTTTTCCAAAAAAAGAAAAATGACATTTATTCAAACATCTTTAAGTTTTGTTCTAGATACATTCAGAGTGATTGAGAAGAAATCCAATCTCCAGTCAAATTTAATTTCTATGATACCTTGTCTTGGGATGAGACAAAATATAAGCTTGGGAGACGGTTAGCGGTAGAATGGGTGTAAATGTAAAAGTAATATTTTTCTATGTTTAACATAAAGGTTTTGTATAAATCGAGTCATGTAATTTCTAGGTATATTGAAAAATAAAGGAAGATGTAATGTGTCAGTTGCAAGTAGTTTGAGTCAATCATGAGAAAGGAATATGAAGAGAATCTGACTTATAATGATTGCAGAAGTTGTTTTCTATAAGCATGAGAATAGAGACTTGGGAATGTAGAAACTTGTCAAGGAAGATGTAAAGTTATTCTCTGTAAGTGGTTCAAAAGAATTGAAAATTCTTTAACCATCTGTTATAATTTCACTACCATAAGATAATGGAAAGGCTTCATTTCTGTGTTATCATACATAATTTCCTTGTTACTTCCTTTATGATGCAAATTTGCATTTGATGATTAAGTTGTCTTTATTTCTGTTGTTTGGTATATGTTGACCGGGATGGTTATTCACGGTGTATAACTGCATAATGTTGTGTAAAGCCTTGTATTGAATCTAAGCTACAATGTTAGCATGTCCTTGGGTGTTCTGCCATGGAATAGGATACCATTCACTTCAATAAAGTATAAGATTGCAACATAATAATATGAAGGGTCTTTGAGATATTAATAGTGCATTGAAACATTGTTGTATTTTAAATATTCTTTTACGTCTATTCCCTGCATGCATTGATCGCCCTCCTCCTCAAGCTTCCATTATCACATTGCCAAGAGACCTTCAAAAACGTTGTTGATCTGTTTATAAGGCATCACCAAATATTTCCTTGTTTCTTATTGGAAATTTCAAACATTGTTAAGTTGATAAAGCACTACCAAATATTTCTTTATTTTTTGTTGGAAATATCAAAACATTGTTAATTTGTTGATAAAGCACTACCAAATATTTCTTTGTTTCTTGTTAAAAATGAAAACCTTGTTAATTTGTTGATAAAGCACTACAAAATATTTCATTTGTTTTTTGTTGGAAATATAGCTCAAGTTTGAAAGACTTGAATATTATATTTTATCTAATTGTTGTTTAATATCTCTTCAGGTTTCCACAAAGGCATGTGGCTGGTTACTACTTGAAATTTGGTGAAGTTTGTGCTTTCAAACCTTGTACTTTCTCTTCTCCTTGGTTTCAGGATTTGCCATTTATACCTTGTATAGGAAGTGGAAACTGAGGAGGACTTTGTTTTTAAGGTGTCCCATGTACTGTGAAATCCAGGTAAGGCACCATTGTCTACAGAGACTTGAGCATGTTTCCATCCATTTTCTTTCACTATCCTATGAGATCCGGGTAAGGTGTCATTGTCTACAGAGACTTTAGCTCTTCTCCATCCGCTTTCTTTCATTATCCTAATAGAGATGTTTGGCCTTTTTCTTTCTAGAGGTCGTCACCTTTAGGTGTAGCTTGTTGCTGGGGATGATTAGAGCTACCAGATTGATCACCTTCTCCTTTCATTTCTTCAAATATTTTTGGAGGCATTAAGTGTCTTGGATCTTACCAGTTCAGACGTATAGGGACAGGTTAGTGTCGTGATCTTCTTTGTGTACAATCACCAGGGCGCTCCAACCAACCAGCTCACTTTCACTCTAGGCACTGCGGATTTGCTTTGTTTTGGCATTGAGGGATTTCTCCCTGCCAGCAGACCAAGTCACAGAAACAAACACACTTTACTGGTTTTTTTGCCAGCAGAGGTTCTAGGGGAAATACCTGAACTCCTAAGATTGTCCAACATGACCCCTTAGCCTTGTCCATTCCCATATGAGCATCTGCATTTTCATGGTTATAGAAGATGACCATTGGCTCTTTGAACCAACCCTTCTCACATACATGTGACAATGCTGGTCCATGGTCATGAACCCGTTTTGTTCTTCATCAGCATCATGCTACATTGAGGGTTTCTCCCCTTAATGGTCAATTTGTATATAATTGGGGTTTAACTGCTTTAGGTTTACCCCCTCTTGTTTCATTCACATTTTATTAGCACTTAGTATTTACTATTTAGTGAGTTTTAATAACCTATGTTCACTTTACCATAGTACTTCTCTAATGTAAATGAATTTCTTTCGAGACCCATCTGTGATTCGTGGATATTAATATAATCTCTTTCTTTACTCCAAAATTCTGAATGAATGCCATCTAAATTCTAAATGGTCATAACTTCTACTTGATTAAGAAGGAGTTGATGATCATTAGATAGTGAATTTGAAATGAAAAGTACATGATTCAATTCTACTTCCTATTCAGGTCATTCAATTCAGATTATGAACTTTACACTCAACCTTACAAGCTAACCGCTTTGCATGATGTGCACTTTTTAAAGAGTAAAAATGAGCTTTACCATTATGGACATTAACTATGGCTTGGAAGGTACTATTGATTGAGTTTGGAAGATTCCCTAGTTGTCCAACAACTTTTGAAACTGATCTTATTAAAGAGTGAACACGAGCTTTGCCCAGTATGGACATTAACTAGGACTTGGAAGGTACCATCTGTTGATGTGGCAACATTCCTGTTAGGATGTTTCTCTAAAATAAGCTCAGATAGAAATAATAGATCCACTTGAATGCAAAAAATAAGAAACAATTTGAAGATATTGATGCACAAATGATAAGTGAAGTGATATGACAAATCAAATATATTGGTCTGTTAGGAAATATATAGTTTAGTGCTCATATTATTGGAAAATAATTGTGAATGTCCTTTTGATAGGTTGTTGTGGGTATACATGGGTTGTTTAGTTGTTGAAACAATTCACAGGAATAGTAGAGTAGTTTCCTACTTTATAGGAAACTCTCTTCCTATATATATAACTATGTCCCGTAATAATTAATGAGACGAGTTTATAATATTAAAACTGTGGAAAGCTCTACCAATTTTAATATTTGGTATCAGAGCAGGTTATTGATGATGAAAGTCCCCTGAGAAATCCATTTGCCTCTTGGTTCATACACTGTTGTAACAAGCCGTATTTATTGTTTGCATTTGGATCCGGTCTTGGGTTAGCATTCAATATTCATGTGCATTTTATGACTATTCCACTTTGAAGCATTGATAGTTGTTTAAATCATGTCGACTTGCCTTGTGTGCATCTATTACATTTGTCAGATTTCTGTATATGCCTTGAATCCATTCGTGTGATCTTTTGTTGTCTCGGTTCTCCTCTATGCCTGTACTTTTCAAAAATAATTGATCCATCGTCTTATTCCGTGAAGATCCTTCCTTTGTGGAAAGTTTGTAGTTTTATAAATTAAGGATCTGCATATTTCTCGAGCGAACCCAAATCTCATCGATCCTTGTGTGTTGAATCTTTGTCTCTACTCATCAATGTTTTGATCATTATATCATACCGTTCGCATCCTTCACCGTGTTCGTTATCCGGTCAACTTTTTGTGTGCACTCTGTCCAGATCCGTGTTTTTAGAATCGGTTGAACCAGGAATCGAACCGGCCGGTTCGAATGGTCTAATGTTTTTTGGAGTGAACCGGTTGAAAAACGGATCGTCGACCGGTTTGGGACCAAATGGACCGATTTCGTATGGAACCGGCCGGTTTGGTCCCAAATCGGTCAAACCGGTCCGGTTTCATCAAAAACGGCCGATTCGTGTCCTGCGTAGCTATACGACGTAATTTTTAAAAATTAACTTTTAAAATTAATTTTTCTATTTTTTCAACAACCTAAACCCTAATTTATTGCCATTTTGTTATAAACCCCTTTCTTACATATATACATGCGCAAGCTTTGCATATTTTGTGTGTAATTGTTGGAATCATGGTTTCTAATCTTTCAAATATATTGTTGTCATTAAAAATATTTTTTTTTGGTGTTTTTTAGTAAATCGGTTCATAAAGTTTGAACCACGGTCCAATTCTGGTTCTGGTTCCGGTCCGGTCCAACCCTCGACCAGTTCCGATTTTTAAAACATTGGTCGATCTTGCTTGCCCATATATCTATGTTCGTAGTCCCGTGGAAGTGCTACCTTCTAACTTGATATTTGAGATCTTCCACATTTCAATTTTGTTGCAACTTCATCTCCACCACATTGATTTGGAGCATCATAGATTTGATTCAACGAATCCTTCTCACGCGTTTATTGCATTCAAGAAGCTTTGAGAATCAATAGTCCCATTGCTTGTGTTCGTGAGCCACGTGAGAAGTAATTATAATGTTGTTCTACCCGGATCATGTCTTCTTGGACAAAACCGCTAATAAGTTTCGTTGGAGTGGTGGCATTAATGCTTGGAAGAATTTCGGTGCGAAGCTCGTTCTATCAACGTGATCTACGTGGAAGATTCACCAAGCCTAAACATTATTGCATTGCATTCATCCTTGGAATCAAGAAGCTGCGGTATTTTTAATACATACGTGATATTAGGTATTTTGTATTTGTTTTATTAAGTATTTTGTCTTTAGTATAAATAGTTTATATGTCATTCGTGTCCCTTTTTAAAGTGAAGAGAAGTATGTGTTAAGTCTTAATTAGGTTTTAGTCAAATTTTGTTATATCTCTTTGGAATTTGTCTTTACTTTTGTAATTTGTAGATCATTAAGTAATTAAACATTACTTTCTTAGTAATAGATTTTGTTGAGTCAAGTGTCATGTTGTCATTATAGAAAAATGAAAGATTCTTCTATAAGTGTCAATGTTTCTAATTGTCTTAAATGAACGTGTCTTGTCACTCATTGTATTGTCAATATCAAAATTGGTAATTATTGTCATGTTATGTCGTAAAAGTCCATTATAGTCAATAGAGCCGGCGTCACGTAAAAGTTGTAAAAAAACGTCCTTACAGGATGCATTTTTGGTGTAACCTTACGTCTAATTTTTGGGAGAATAAGATGAAGAATATAGCAGCTCAAGATGATATTTTTGATGACCCCGAGAGAAGGTAAATGTCCTCGGCTTTGGGGGCTCGCCTCAACCCCGCCTGTACCATGATAGGGAGCACACCTAGTGCACTTGCCCGAGACCCTACAAGGGGCGCTGCTCCTTGACCCCGCTTAGGGGTCACGCGCTTGAAACCCCGCTTTGGAATTTTAGAGCTAAAGCGAAAATTGGTGGGGAAGTTGCGTTGATAGAAGATGGTGCAAATTTGAGATTCAAATTTTATCTTCTTTGAGTGAGCAACATTATATTGGAGGATGGAGGTGTTGGTGTCCATTTTGATCTTACACCACCTTTGCCCTAATTCTCTTTTCACTCTGCATTTCCTGAAATGTTTTCTACAGTTTTAATGGGTGAAATAAAGTTGTTGCCTCTGTTCCCATGCCTTAATCCATTTGAAAATCATTTGACATGCCCCATTTTGCAAAAATACTCAAGTTTGCCCTAATTTTTGCCCTAAATTCTTCAAATCTGGGCTATGTCGTTTTTTCCATTTTCTCGATCGTGAAAGCTTAAAAAGGATCGTTTTATACCTATATGCCTTTGAAAATCTATCCCGTGGTCGAGAAATGCTCGGAATCATGTTTCATCTGATTCTATTTCAAAAATTTCCATCCTTGGTGAAAAAATCAGATTCTGGGCACAACTAGAAAAATTCTATGTTTTTGATGGTCAAACGGGTGTATTTTAGCCGTCAAATTATTGCTGAGAAGTCGGAGGGTATGTGGCGGCATCTAATTAGCTGAGGAGAAGCGGGGAAGTGTTATAACTTATCATTTTTGCCTTTTTGGCGAATGGGGCATTTTTGGGCCCAGGGCTCCGCTTTTTCCAATTTTGCCTACGTGGCGTGTTTTGATTGGCTGAGGGATGGTGGGTGGTCGGATTCCCTTAGAGTTTTTAGACTTTATTTTGCAAAAATTTTAAAGTCACAAAAAGGTCCGAAGCTCTGCAGCCAATCACAAGTGGACACATGTCCTCAAAAAACCAAAAATGGAGGAGTGGGCCGATGGAGGACTTAGAGATTTTTAGCTCTATTTTCTAAAAGTTAAAAAATGGGATGCATCTCCGCTCCAATCAGCGATGGACACATGGCGGTCAGAGCGGGTCGGCGGGCCAACGGAGGTAAGAGGGAATTTTCTCCCTTTTGAAAAAAGACTCAGTGTGGAAATTTGAAGCACTGGCCCGCGAACGAACCACAAGGGGACATGTGGCAGGGAGGAATCGGAGGCGCGGGCCTGCGGAAGAAAAATTGAAAATTTTCCCTTGGCGAAAAAAGGGGTCAAAACATGAAATAAGCCCGCGGTTTTTAGCGATAGAGAGGATGACACGTGTCAAGGGCAAAGGCGGAGGTGCGGGCCCGCGGGGAAAAAAGTGAATTTTTTCCAAATTCCAAAAAGGGGCAAAATGCGTAGAATTGAGCCACGATCCCAATGGGACCCACCATATGCCATGTGTCATCACCAAATTTCAAGGGCGGAGGGGCGGAGGAAAAAGTCAAATTTTTCCATTTTTCCAAAAATGTTAAAAAGTCAAAAAGTGAGCCCGAATTCATTCCCAATCATATTTTGACACGTGGAGGGCCCAGATTGAAGGAGAAAGAGCAGATCAAGGGTAACTGTACATTTTCATTTTTGGCCGCCATTTTTGCTCCAGGAAGTGTGGAAATGCGAATTTTGCATCATTTTTCATCGAATTTTTGGTGAATTTGTGTCCTTTGTGCTGCAAAGATTAATGCAAGTGGTTTTAGGGATTAATTTGCAGATTTGAGGTGTTTTTGAAATAGATTTTTACTCAGGCCCGTCCAAAATGTGAAATATCAAATTATAAAGTTGCAGAATCAAATTTTAGAATGATAAGGATGAAATGATGAAATGAAAGGGGTCTGCATGCTTGGAGAATGAAAAACGTGCCTCCACAATGGATAATGATGAAGGATTTTTAATGATTCGCCATTTTAGAAACACCTGGCAACTTTTGTTGCAAATTTGTTAAATGTCCCTATCTGCGAATCATGCTGGAATTTTGTAACAAACTTGATGTTGGGCATATTCTTTTCTTGGGAAAGAAGGATCAAATGTAATTGAAAGTTATATAATGCATGTTTTGAGACGTGCAAAAAGTCGAGAAACTTAGAATTTCGGGGAAAATGCTGGGAAGAAGCCTATTCTCTGAGAAACCACCTGAGAACCATTTCTAATTCCTTTTGCATCAGATTTGTATCATGTTGAGTTGGTTTCAGTTGTAAAGCCATCAACAAGCTCTGAGATTGTTCTTATAACATTCCCCTGCTGATAGATTTGATCATTTCTGGATTATTTTGTGTTGTCTCTTGGCAAAATTTGCATGCACTTATGTTCTAAAATGTTTTTAATTTGTGTTTCTTGCTCCTATTGCAGTCTTGTGTTTGAAAACTCTTTTGATCATACATGGTCTCATTTCTTGTTGATAGTTTAGTGGCATCTGTAATCTCACATTCAGAAGAGCTTTCATCTGATAAAGAGATAAACAAATTTAAAATCACTTTACCTTCCTTGAATTTAGAGATTGTTGTAAACCTTTGGGTGCACCTTAGGTCATGATAAAATAGAGATTTCTGGATGCTTTGTTGGTTCATCTGCTTCAAGCTTTTGTGGCAGGTTATCAAAGATTGTGTGGAAGAGTGCAGATCTGGGCCTCCATTTGGTGCACATATCCTGGTTGAAGGAGTATCTCAACCCTTTTGAAGCATTCTGACTGTGTGGGTCTTACAAATTTCTTGCAAAGGTCCTCAAAGAATTTGGCAAATTCTGGTTAGTCTTGTCTAAAATCTCCCACCAAAATTTCATTCAGAATAACTAATCCCACCCCATACTACCCCTGCATTGCATTGTGTGTCAACAAAAGAATACAATCCATCTACAATAATGCACAAAGCAAGTCAGGATCATACCATGTCTCTAGCAGCCTCAGCCTTGTCTTGAAAGCATTTCCATCATTTAGTAGTGACAACTCTGTTGAGTTTGAATAATGGAAAATTGATCATGTTTTCCCAAGGCCATCTCCATACAATATGCACAATATAAGGATATCTCCACCTCCTTCACAAAACAAAGGCTGCAATATAGGTTCTCTTACCTTGGTTGAAAGGCACAACCTAAAATAGTGAGGATTAGATCAAAATCCTTTCAAGGTGCTACCCACTTCTTCAAAGCCTGAGTGCTAACAAGTCAGATAAATTGCTTCCCCGGCTACAAAACGACATATAAATCATTTATCTGCCTCTGAGTGTCTTGTAAAATCCATGATGCTGCTCAAGTTGTGAAGGAGATTAAATCTGGGTACCAACACTCAAATGGTGCCATTGCTGGGACATTATTCAATATTTCAGATCCCTGGTAATACTTCTTGTGTGATTTATGTGCAATTACAAAATCTGAGTATCATCTTCTGATCAGATTTGTAAGGCTGGAATGAAGAGTAGAGTTCTGAGTTTGATATTCTTTTAGTTCAATCTGATCCATGTGCATACATATTTGAGATATTTGAATGCATATCAAACCTTGGTAAAGTCCCTTGTAAATTCTGCATGCAAATACATTGTTGAAGCATCATTTTATAATCAGACTTGTAAGGATTAAGTGAAGATATAAGTTCTGCCTGCAATTTTACCAGTTTCTAGCAGTTGTTGCACTTCATTAGCATTTGTGGTTGATAAATTCAAAGAAAGGAAGGTCTGATCTATAAAGTTTGGCAAGATTTTTAGTGCTGATAGATATTTGACAGAGTATTTTAGTGCATTTGCACAACTAGGGTGAAATTCCTTAGTGGCGACTCCATGTTGTTCTGATCTTGATAAGTACCAGTGTCTTAACCTTTATGTCATTTACTTTGGTGTTGCTAATCTCTGCAAAACTAGAAGGAAGAAGATCTCTCTTCATTAGAGACTCTGCTAAGAAGTTGTTTACAGATTCAAGAAACTCAGAGTTGGAAGGGAGAAGAGTTTGGAAAGTGGTTAAAGGTCAGACATCAGGCAAAGATATATCCATAGGTGAGAGAGATCAGCCTTTGGTAGAGGATTATCACTCTTCTTCAAGTGATTCTGATTTAAGCAATCCTCTCATAAACTTGTTTGCCTCAGCTAGTGAAGGTCCTTCTTGCGGTACCGGTAAGTTCCTTCTCCAATCTGCACCTCTATGTTTCAATTCAAATAAAACTTTCCAAGAAAATAAGCACTTAGAGAATACCAGTCTTGTGAATCACATTCTTGAGCCCCAAAGACCTTGCACTCCTCATCAGCTTGTGTCACCCCCAAGATCACCTCCACCAAACAATATGGCTCAGCCTAGACCTCCATTTGTTGTTAACACCTTTGGTCCTATAGACTTTAGAGGAATGGATGGTTACCCAAATGCTGTCCCACAAGATGTCAGAAATAGATTGCCAAAATTCCAAGGTAACAATGCAATAATTGGTGATCAGCATCTCAAAATTTTTGTTAACATGATGGAAGATTTTGAGATAGAGTTTGAAGATGTGTATATTAAATTGTTCATTCATACACTAGAAGAGGATGCTAGGGATTGGTACAAGGTTCTTTGATAATTCTATTGATTCATGGACTGAAATGAAGAATGCATTTAGGTTGCAATATGGTGACAAGACTGATCCTAGATTTCTCTTGTCTAAAGTTTGAGAATATCAAGAAGAATCCCAATGAATCAGTCCATGACTTTAACACAAGGTTTAACAAAACTTTGAGAAGGCTGCTTGTTAGTCTGAGGCCTTGTGATGAGTCTTGTTTAATCAAATATGCAGATGCATTTGATAAAAATGCAACCTATTACCTAAGAGACAAGAACCCTACCAATCTAAGACAAGCTTTCACCATGGCACTTCAAATTGAAAACAATATCAAAGCAATTGGGAAACCTCTCAAGAGAGATGGTGTAAAGTTGATAAACCCTGAAAAACCTCAAGCTAGCAAGGGTGCTGATTTAGAGGAGGTTGTGAAAACTTTGGTAGGGGTTGTCAAAGAAATATCATATAAGTTGGCAAGAGCTGAGAAAGGAATTGGACAAACTTCACAAGGTCAGCCAAGAGCACAAAACCATGACAGATTTGCCAATCATCCTAGAGGTGATCAAAGGGGATGATAGAGGGAAAGGACCCATGGGGTCTGCAAATAGACATCCTCAAGCACGTGAAGGAAGAGTGTTACCTGATCCCCTAACTGCTAGGGTTGCTGCTGTTGAGGAAGTTGCTGATATTGATTGGTGTGATAGGTGTTTTCTACCCCATCCTCCATGTGAAGTGGACCAACAAGAAGGTGAAGCTAATAATGATGATGGTACTGATGATGATATTTGCATGGTGGGCTGTTCTTCAAGCTCACAAGGAGGAGCAACATCTACTGAAGTGATAAGTGCAAGGACAGCTGCAACCTTTTGGGATTGCATCAAACGGGTACAAGTTTTCCTTCCCCCTCATACTCTTGAAGTTGATGTAGTGCAAGCTTTTGAAATTCCTAACAATGACTTTGAATATTTAAGAGCTTTGATGATTAAGAAGTATGATGGTGGTATTCCTTCAGAGGAAGATAGATAATTGTTGATGAATGTTGTTGTAGCTCAAGAGAAAGACTATAACACTAGAAGCAAAGTTGTTAAGGGAGTTGGGCCTCAAGCCAAACCTAAAACACCCTTGCTCACAAGCATTCCCAAAGAAGCTCCTAGAAGAGAAGCACTTGCCAAAAGCTCTGCTGTCCCAAGAAAAATTGTAGTCCTCCTCATGCCCAAGCTGCCAAGAATCCCATGCCATCTGATGAATCTTCTTGTCTCCCTTCCAATGTTGTTTTGCCAAAGAGTGTTCCCTATGACATAGCCCAAGTATTGAGCCAAATCAAAGTGAGTGTTCCAATCATTGAGTTGCTTAGAATTCCTGAGCATAAGAAGAGAGCATTTGAGTACTTGGGGTTGAAAGAAGAGAAGACTACTCCAGGCAGAAATGTGAATGTTGTTGAGATTCCTCCTCAAAACATTGTTGACCTTGAAGCACCACCAGCAGTAGAGGATCTTGGAGAGACACCTGAGGTATATTTGGGGACATCCTTGGTTGATTCCCAATTGAGTGTTAATCCATTCTTCACAACTTTGATCATAAAGGATAGGCTACTTCACAATTGTATGTTTAATTCCGGTGCATCATGTAATGTCATGCCTCTAGAAGTCATGAATGAGTTGGATATCAAAGTGACAATAGCCTATGGAAAATGTACTTGCCATGGACTCAAGAGAAGTGCTGGTTGTTGGTTGTGTGAAGGGTTTGGTAGTGCAGCTTGCATCTTATCCCGGAGGAATTTAAAATTGGATGTTGTGATTGTTGATTGCCCTGCCAAATAGGGTATGTTATTGTCAAGAAAGTGGGCTGCAAGTGTTGGAGGGAGTGTCCAAATGGATATGTCTTTTGCCACCGGTCCCATTGAAGGTAGCCTTGTCAAGCTCTATGGAGAAAAGAAAATGTTGCATCTAATTGAGGACCCAAACAATGCTTCTTATGAAGTATTATTTGCTGATGTTGATGTTGATAATTTTATTGGTTTTGCTGATGGTAAAGAACACAAGATGGATTAGTCAAAGTGCCTTGAATAGGTGAGTTCTCCTTGGACCTTGCTATTTGATGGAGCTTGCTCCAAATTTGGAAATGGTGCTGGTGTAATTCTGATTTCTCCTAGCTTGGAAGAATTTATTTTTCCTTCAAGCTTAATTTTGAATGTACTAACAACATTGCTGAGTATAAAGCCTTGTTGTTGGGTCTGAGAATTGCATGGAAGTATGGTGTCAAGAACATCATTACAAAGGGAGATTCAGAGCTAGTTGTCAAACAAATAAGAAAACTGTATGCTACAAAAAATCAGCGGATGAAACAGTATAAGCATGCAGTTTGGGATCTAATTGAGATGTTTGATTCCTTCAATATTGTGCACCATGACGTGAAGTTTGAATGCTGCTGGCCGACGAGTTGTCGATGTGATGGGGTCAAGATTTGGAGATTGCACTGCTTCACCTAGGCCAATCGTGTCCCGACAACATCAAGCATTGGCAAGTGTTTGATGATGATGCTCAAGTGAAAAGGTTCTTACAAAATCAAGGTGAGTTTGTGGATCAGCATATTGATTGGGAACCAATGGTGTGTATGACTGAAGGGAGAGAGACTTTGTTTGGAAAAGATATTATCCAATTGAAAACTAACACCATTCCTAGAGGTCTTGTTGCTCTTGAGTCAAATTTTAGCAATGCTGATTGCATCATCAATAGAAACATATCTGCCTCAAGGGATGTGGAAGAGCATGACTTGGGAACAAAGGACAAACCAAGGAGAGTTTGGTTGGGTAGCAGTTTAAGCAAGGAAGAAAAATAGTCCTACCTCCAATTGTTGAAACAATATCAAGACTGCCTTGCTTGGTCATATTCAGAGCTGAAAGCATATAGAGAGGACTTGTTTCAACATGAGATCCCTCTTGACAAAAATGCCAAACCATTCGAGATGAAGCAAAGGCCAATTAATCCACTCCTCTCCATGAAAATGCAAGATGAATTGAAGAAACTGAAGGAGGGAGGGATCATTCAGCCCACAAGGTATTCATCTTGGGTTGCAAACCTTGTGCTAGTTAGAAAGAAGAATGGAGATATCAAACTTTGTGTAGACTTTAGAAATCTGAATAGAGCTTCATTGAAAGACAATTATCCTTTGCCAAACATGGAGAACATGCTTTGCAGTTAGTGACTGGATCTGAATTGTTGTCCACCTTGGATGGTTTCTCTGGCTACATTAGGTTGTTGTCAAGGAGTCAGAAAGATTTAAAACTGCCTTTACCACTCCTTGGGGAACATATGTTTATGTGAGAATGCCTTTTGGTCTCATGAATGCTGGAGCTACCTTCCAAAGAGCAATGGATGTTGCTTTTGCTGGTTATATAAATGACTTCATTGTAGTTTATCAGGATGATGTGACTGTATTTTCAAGTAGCAGAAGATCACTTGCAGCATTTGGAAAGAATGTTGATTAGATGTAGAGAATTTGGAATCTCTCTCAATCCAAAGAAGTGTCACTTTGGGGTGCAAAAGGCCAAGCTGCTTGGTCATATTGTTTCAAAGGTGGTGTCATGATTGACCCTGAGAGAATAGAAGCAATCAACAAGGTGCCAATTCCAAGAACGAAGAAGGGCATCCAATCTTTCTTTGGGCAGATCAACTTCATTAGAAGGTTTGTGTCCAATTTTGCTTGAGTTGACTCTTCCTATCACATGCATGTTAAAGAAAGATCAAGTTATCAAATGGGAGGAGGCTGTTATTCAAGCTTTTGAAGGAATCAAGGAAGCACTTAAACATGCACTTGTCTTGGCAGCTCCGAATTACAAGAAGCCTTTCCAAATCTTCTCCTTTGCTTCTAAAAATACTATTGCATCTGTTTTGCTCCAAAAGGATGAAGATGGGGCTGAGAGGCCTATTGCCTTCTTTAGCAAGGCTTTACAAGCTGCTGAGTTAAAATATACAATCATGGAAAAACAAGCATTTGCCTTGGTGAAAGCAACAAAGGTTTTCAGGCCTTATATTTTAAGTTCAAAAGTTGTTGCTTATGTTCCCCACACCATGGTAAAAGACATCTTATCAGAGATGGAGATCTCAAGTAAAAGATGTAGATGGGTGAACAAACTGCAGGAGTATGATATGGACATCCAAACCACAAATTTGGTAAGAGGTTTGGGTCTTGCTAAGCTCATGGTGGGAGCAACTTGCAGACTGTGGAAGTGAATGAAGTAGAGGAAGAAGGGCATATGTTCTTGAGAAATTGGTAAATTCTGAGTGGTACAAGGATATAATCTTTTACCTCAGACACCTATGCTGTCCCCGATCATTTAAATAAAAATCAGAAAAGAGCCCTCAAGCTGGCTTCTCAAAAATACATCATCACTAACTTTGGGCTGGCTTGGAAGAACCTTGAAGGTGTCCTCTTGAAGTGTGTAACTGAAGATGAAGTACCCAAAGTGATTGCTGATTTCCATGGGGGAGTTTGTGGAGGAAACTTTGCTAGAAGGGTTACAGCACAAAGTTTTTTGAGGGCTGGTTATTGGTGGCCTACTCTCTTGAAAGATGCAACCATGCTGATCGGAAAATGTGAAAGGCTGCCAACAGCGTTTCTTTGGAAGAATGAAAGCTTCGGGCTCCTTTCCTTTGCGCTGACTGTATCAATGAAGCTCCTTTCAAACAAGGGGGGGATGGACTTCATTGGTGAGATTTCAGACCCTTCTAGTCTTGGACATAATTGGATCCTTGTAGCCACAGTTACTTCACCAAGTGGGTAGAGGCAATCCCCACCAAGAAAGCAACACACCAAGTTCTTTATGGACTTCTTGCTTTGAATAATATCATATGCAGATTTCGTGTGCCAGTCAAGTCAAGATTGTGGGCGATAGTGCCATGTGTTTGAGCTAAACCTTTGATGGCAATGTGTAGGGAGTATGGGACCAATTTGACTTATTCTTCAAACTATAACCCCCAAGGAATGGACACGCCGAGTCCAAAGAATAAGAACTTATTGAAGATCATTAGGAGGACCTTGGAGTTGAACAAGAGAAAATGGGGTGAACAACTGAAATTTGTAGTTTGGGCCGATAGAATCACTTTGCCAAGAGAGCTATTGGTAAGAGCCCATTTGAGTTGGTGTATGGAACTCAAGCTTTGCTGCCCTTACATTTGCGCTTGTCTTCATTTCGGTTTGTTCAATAGCTTGAGGATCAAGAGGTCAGACCATATAAAGCAAGGATCAATCGATTGGAGCTAGATGAAGAGAGAAGAGCATCCCACCGAGGCATATTAGATTTAGAGAGAAGTTGAAAAGATTGTGAAGAAGGTCACTCTAGGGCCTTGATATTGGAGATCTGGTTTTGTTGTGGGATAAGCGAAATGAGGATAAGGGCAAACATGGAAAATTTGATACATTATGGATGGGCCCTTACTCCATTGATATCGAATTGGTCGAAATACCTTTTTCTCAAAGATTTAGATGGGGAATTGCTTGAATTGCTGTTAATGGCGTATATCCGAAGCATTTCTTGGATTAGTCCCTAAATTTGAGGTATGCACAACTTGTACGTGTATAGTGTTTGGTTTTTGCTTTGTTTTTGGTGTTTTGTTGGTTTGTGGTTTGCCTTGCTATGTGGCGACCCATTTTTGTCGGGTTCTCACTGGTTTTGGTGATTTTGGCTCATGACTCCTTTGCCCATGGATTATTTTGGCACTTGGTCTACTTATTGTTCTTGTGGCACTCACTGAGAGTGCCCATTCCCGAGCAGGAGTCGATGTCGGTGTCCATTTTGATCTTACACCACCTTTGCCCTAATTCTCTTTTCACTCTGCATTTCTGAAACGTTTTCTACGCTTTAATGGGTGAAATAAATTTGCTGCCTCTATTCCCATGCTTTAGTCCATTTGAAAATCATTTGACATGCCCCATTTTGCAAAAATACTCAAGTTTGCCTAATTTTTGCCCTAAATTCTTCAAATCAGGGCTATGTCGTTTTTCCATTTTCCTGATCGTGAAAGCTTAAAAAGGATTGTTTTATACCTTTATGCCTTTGAAAATCTATCCCCGTGGTCGAGAAATGCTCGGAATCATGTTTCATCTGATTCTATTTCACAAAATTTCCATCCTTGGCGAAAAAATCGGATTCTGGGCACAACTAGAAAAATTCTGTGTTTTTGATGGTCACACGGGTGTATTTTAGCCATCAATTATTCTTTGAGAAGTCGGAGGGTACGTGGCGGCATCTAATTAGCCGAGGAGAAGCGGAAAGTGTTATAACTTATCATTTTTTGTCTTTTTGGCGAATGGGGCCGCATTTTCCAATTTTGCCTACGTGGCGTGTTTTGATTGGCCGAGGGATGGCGGGTGGTCGTATTCCCTTAGAGTTTTTAGACTTTATTTTGCAAAAATTTTAAAGTCACAAAAAGGTCCGAAGCCCCGAACCAATCATAGGTGGACACATGTCGTCAAAAAACCAAAAATGGAGGAGTGGGCCAATGGAGGACTTAGATTTTTTGAGCTCTATTTTCGAAAAGTTAAAAAATGGGATGCATCTCCGCTCCAATCAGCGATGGACACGTGGCGGTCAGAGTGGGTCGGCGGGCCGGCGGAGGTAAGGGGAATTTTCTCCCTTTTGACAAAAAGACTCAGTGTGGAAATTTGAAGCGCTGGCACTCGAACGAACCACAAGGGGACACGTGGCAGGGAGGAATCGGAGGCGCGGGCCCGCGGAAGAAAAATTGAAAATTTTCCCTTGCGAAAAAAGGGGTCAAAACATGAAATAAGCCCGCAGTTTTTTAGTGATAGAGAGGATGACACGTGTCAAGGGCAAAGGCGGAGGTGCGGGCCCATGGGGAAAAAAGTGAATTTTTCCAAATTCCAAAAAGGGGCAAAATGCGTAGAATTGAGCCACGATCCCAATGGGACCCACCATATGCCACGTGTCATCACCAAATTTCGGGGCGTAGGGGCGGAGGAAAAGTCAAATTTTTCCATTTTTCCAAAAATGTTAAAAAGTCAAAAAGTGAGCCCGAATTCATTCCCAATCATATTTTGACACGTGGAGGGCCCAAATTGAAGGAGAAAGAGCAGATCAAGGGTAACTGTACATTTTCATTTTTGGCCGCCATTTTTGCTCCAAGAAGTGTGGAAATGCAAATTTTGCATCATTTTTCATCGATTTTTTGGTGAATGTGTCCTTTGTGCCTGCAAAGATCAATGCAAGTGGTTTTAGGGATTAATTTGCAGATTTGAGGTGTTTTTGAAATAAATTTTTACTCAGGCCCATGTGTAAAACGTGAAATATCAAATTATAAAGTTGCAGAATCAAATTTTGGAATGATAAGGATGAAATGATGAAATGAAAGGGGTCTGCATGCTTGGAGAATGAAAAACATGCCTCCACAATGGATAATGATGAAGGATTTGTAATGATTCGCCATTTTAGAAACACTTGGCAACTTTTGTTGCAAATTTGTTAAATGTCCCTATTTGCGAATCATGTTGGAATTTTGTAACAAACTTGATGTTGGGCATATTCTTTTCTTGGGAAAGAAGGATCAAATGTAATTGAAAGTTATATAATGCATGTTTTGAGACATGCAAAAGGTCGGAGAAACTTAGAATTTCACGAGAAAATTTGGGAAGAAGCCCATTCTCTGAGAAACCGCCTGAGAACCATTTCTAATTCCTTTTGCATCAGATTTGTATCATGTTGAGTTGGTTTCAGTTGTAAAGCCATCAACAAGCTCTGAGATTGTTCTTATAACATTCCCTGTTGATAGATTTGATCATTTCTGGATTATTTTGTGTTGTCTCTTGGCAAAATTTGCATGCACTTATGTTCCAGAATGTTTTTAATTTGTGTTTCTTGCTCCTGTTGCAGTCTTGTGTTTGAAAACTCTTTTGATCATACATGGTCTCATTTCTTGTTGATAGTTTAATGGCATCTGCAATCTCACATTCAGAAGAGCTTTCATCTGATAAAGAGATAAACAAATTTAAAATCACTTTACCTTCCTTGAATTTAGAGATTGTTGTAAACCTTTGGGTGCACCTTAGGTCATGATAAAATAGAGATTTCTGGATGCTTTGTTGGTTCATCTGCTGAAGCTTTTGTGGCGGTTATCAAAGATTGTGTGGAAGAGTGCAGATCTGGGCCTCCATTTGGTGCACATATCTTGGTTGAAGGAGTATCTCAACCCCTTTGAAGCATTCTCACGTTTGGTGGGTCTTACAAATTTCTTTCAAAGGTCCTCAAAGAATTTGGCAAATTCTGTTAGTCTTGTCTAAAATCTCCCACCAAAATTTCATTTAGAATAACTAATCCCACCCCATACTACCCCCGCATTGCATTGTGTGTCAACAAAAGAATACAATCCATCTACAAAAATGCACAAAGCAAGTCGGGATCATACCATGGCTCTAAGTGCCTCGGGCGTTGTCTTGAAAGCATTTCCATCATTTAGTAGTGGCAGCTCTGTTGAGTTTGAATAATGGAAAATTGATCATGTTTTCCCAAGGCCATCTCCATACAATATGCACAAGATATAAGGATTTCTCCACCTCCTTCACAAAACAAAGGCTGCAATACTGAGTTCTCTTACCTTGGTTGAAAGGCACAATCTAAAATAGTGAGGATTAGATCAAAATCCTTTCAAGGTGCTACCCACTTCTTCAAAGCTTTGAGTGCTTAACAAGTTAGATAAATTGCTTCTCCGGCTATAAAACGACATATAAATCATTTATCCGCCTCCGAGTGCCTTGTAAAATCCATGATGCTACTCAAATTGTGAAGGAGATTAAATCTGGGTACCAACAGGGGAGGCACGGGGAGGGTGGAGGTTGATCAGCAACCTTTCATCGATTAGCAACAACGGGGTTGCACAAAGCATTGGTGATGTGTTTTTTCAGTTGTGTGCTTTATTTTCATAGTTCCTGTTTCCAGTTGTGTGTAGTGTGTTTCACCTGTGGTGTTCCTGTTGTTTTGTGTGGTTTGAATAAATGAAAATTTCACATTGTTGGGGGAATATAACACCAATGTTTCATTTCCATTCGCACTGATCAACCACAATCAATAAGATGTTATGCAAAACTATTCACTTGAGCAAATTCGTATGTAATCCCTTGAAGGAAAAATATAGTGGTAAAGATGAAAGAACAATGAAATGCAACATCATGATAATTGGGTTGTTGGTTGTCCTGTAAAACCATTTGTATGTTTGGGTTGGTGGTTATCCTATAAAACCACCTGTGTGTGAAGGTTGTCGGTTATGCAGCAAAACTATCCTTGTAGGTTATTGGTTGTCTTGTAAAACCATCCTTATTGTGGTTATTGGTAAGCCACTGGAAAACCATCCTTTGTTGTGGTTAGTAATTCACCGTAAAACTGTCCTTTGTTTTGGTTGTTGGTCAACCACTTGCAAAACCACACTAGAGGTTGTTGGCTTCCCAAAAAACAAAACTATCCAAATCATGATCATGTAGAGGCGGGCAAGCTACGGAAGAAGAAGTGCAACTATGTTTTCCCCATGTTCGCACTAAGGGGGAATGTTAGGAAATATATAGTTTAGTGCTCACATTATTGGAAAATAATTGTGAATGTATTTTAGATAGGTTGTGGGTATATGTGGGTTGTTTAGTTGTTGAAACTACTCACGGGAATAGTAGAGTAGTTTCCTACTTTATAGGAAACTCTCTTTCTATATATATGTCCCGTAAGAATTAATCGGAGGAATTTATAATATTAAAACAAAGGGAAAGCTCTACCGATTGTAATAACTTCGAGGGGGCAACCTCTGAAATGTAGAGTACTAATGAAAGGAATTTGAGAATACAACTTATGATGATGTGGGAGATCCTTGCTTTCCTTATTTATAGACCTAATTTGGTAGGCTCACACTTCTTCATCATAATTAAGTTAGCCTAAAGAAATGTCTAGAACTAATTAATGAAAAGATAAAGGTTATGTGTCACACGTGGGCCACACCCTAACCATATTACACTTAAGAAGATGGAATTTTAAGGGTGTGTAAGATAAAGGTTATGCACGTCACACGTGGGCCATGCCGTAACCTTAGTACACTTAAGAAGATAGAATATTAGGGGCATAACACGCCCTTCCCTTTCAAACAAGTGTTGCACTCAATGCTAAAAACTTTGTTACTTCTGCATGACCTTTTCATCTTCCCATGTTGCATCTTCAGTTGGCATATTCTTTTACCTGACTAGAAATTCATGAATGGCTTGGTTTTGTAACTCCTTCACTTGTTTCTTGATGATTGCCTTGGGTTCTATGATGAACTTTTCTTCTATTTCATGATGAATTATGGAAGACTGTGGATACTCCAACTTGTAAGCTACATTGTCGATCCTTTGGAGCCCTTTAAATTTTATAGAGCGCGTAATATTTTGGTGCTAGCTTGAGGTTCGTACACTACTTAAGTGAGATTTGTTTGTAGAGTTGCAATCGAAGGAATACTCAATCTCGTTCCTCAAAATGCCTCACTTTAGTGTTGGTCTACTTGTTCTTTCATCTTTTTTTGAACCACAACCAAATTCTCTCTAAGGACTTGGAGCTTTTCGTGCAGGTGTTGGATATGATCCTCTACCAGACAGGCTTTGGGATGCCCCTACAAATAAGTGGTTGATAGTGGGGTTAACCATAAAGAACTTTCTATGGAGTTATCTTTGTTGTTGTGTGAAATGAGGTGTTATACCACCATTTTGCATGCGAAAGCTATTTGGGCTATTGTGCTTTCTTTTCTGAGGCAAAGCAACACAAATACCCTTCCAAACAATTTATTAACAATTTTGGTTTGTCCATCTGATTGCAGATGATAAGATGAAATTGTGTGATGTTTTGTGCCCCATGTTGCAAATTGTTTAATCCAAAATATGTCATGGTCACTTACAATGTTTTTGGGGATGCTGTAGAATTTTTGCACCTTGTCCATGAAGACTTCTGCCACTGTATTGGCTTGAAAAGGATGAGAGAGACCATAGAGATGTGCATACTTGGTGAGTCAATCCACCATTACCAATATGTATGATTTTGGCAACCTTGTGATAAAATCCAATGAGATATCCTCCTGTTGCACAGGAATGACTAATGGTTGCAAGAGGCTTGGTGTTTTAATTGTTTCCTCCTTGTGCCATTGACATATCAAACATTCAACTGCAAAATTTTGCACACCCCCTTAAGGCCTTTCCGATCCTTCTTTGTGCAATGTGCGACGATATATCTTAAAGAACCCTGGTGTCTTCCTATTGGCAATTTGTGCATTTGAGATAAAATACTAGCTTTCAATTCAGAATTTTTGCAAAGAAAGATCCTGTCTTTATACCAAAAGAAATCTCCCTTCCAAGCATACTTATCTGAATAAAAAGGATCCAATTGAAGTTGATGAATGAGCTTCCTTGTTGAAATCTTATTGCTATTCTATTCTTGCTCATTCTTGCTGCAAGAATGAGATGGCACATATTGTTGCTTTCAAGGCCTCTTGCTGAGAGAGAGCGTCAACTGCTATATTCTCCTTTACTTTTTGTAAATGATTTGGAAGTCATTCCCCCACATCTGGGTGAATCCATTTCTACTGCTCCTCGGATGATAATCGTTCTTCCAACTGCTCCTTGGATGATAATCGTTCTTCCAAGAAATACTTGAGACCCTCATGCTCCATGTTGACTTTGTAATGTCGGCCCATAAGATATCGGCATCACCATTTGACTGCATGAATGATAGATAACATTTCCTTATCGTATGTGGGCTATACAAAATTCTTTCCTTTGAGTTGTTGACTCTCACATGCCAAGGAGTGCCCTTCTGGCATTAATATTGTGCCAATGCCATGTTTTGAAGCATTGCATTCTACCACAAATGTCTTAGAGAAAAAAGGGGTAGCTAACACAAGGGTGGTCATAGGAGCTCAGTTCAATTGTTGGAATGCTTGTGTGGTTGCTTTCGACCATGAAAAGGAATCCTCCTTCGATAATGTCAAGGGTGCTGTTATGTGAGCCTAGTTGGGAACAAATATTCCGTAGTAGCTTGCCAACACTAAGAATCCTCGCAAACACTCTATGTTTTTAGTTGGTGGCCAATCTTTGGCAGCTGCATTTTCTTCAGGTCCACCTTAACACCCTCACACGAGGCTACATGACCCAGGTACTCCACTTATTTTACTCCAATGGACATTTAGCCTTTTTTTGTGTAGAGTTGATTGTCTTTTGAATCCTGCAATACCTTCTCCACATGCTGCAATTGTACCTTTCATGACTTATTGTAGATTAGGATGTCATCAAACAAAACTAACACGAATTTTCAAAAATATGGATAGAATACCAAATACATTAGACTTTGAAAGGTAGATGTTACATTAGTGAGACTAAACAACATAACTAAGAATTCATAATGACCCTCATGTAATTTGAATTCCCTCTTTTGGACATTATCCTCCTTAATTCTGATTTGATGGCAACTTGAACATAGATCTAACTTTTGTAAAAAAAAAACGGTGCCATACTCTTCCATAATTCATCAATAATAGAATAGGAGACTTATCTTTGAGAGTGAGCTTGTTGAGTTCCCTATAATCTGGGCATATTTTCCATGATGCATCCCTCATCTTAACCACGACCACCAGAGATGAATAAGCGCTTTTGTTGGGTCGAACAATATGTGAGTCCATCATTTCTAGAACAATTTTTTCAATTTCAGATTTCTTTCATAGGGGCAGCATTAGAACTGGATGTAATGCTGAATACTTCCTGGACTGAATTCAATGGTATGGTCATGATTTGTGACTGAAGGCAAGCCTTTGGATTCATGAAAAGAACCTGTTGACGATGCTGAATGAGCTTCTGAAGCATTTGTGAAATACGAATTTTCATCTTATGCTTGTAAGAAATGTAGTTGTGTCATTATGTTGCAAGAATCCTTTTGAGCAATTTCTCGATCCTATGCGAGTTAATAATTTGGCTTGGTGGTGATTGCATCTCAACAAGTTTGTACATTCATTTGTTTGCAGCAAAAATGACACATTAGTCCTGAAAATCAAAGGACATTGTTCCCAACAATTTAAGCCATTGATCTTCCAAAACTACATCTTTTCCCCTAATTGGGATGGAAAACATTTATGAATCCAACTAATGGTCCCCATTGAGAGTTTGATATGATGAAATTTACCCCCTCAAGAGAGTTGCTTACTGAGATAGATTTGAATATCAAAAGAAATAGAACACCAAAGAACACCATGATAGAGATGATTGATCACAATATGAAAGTATAACGACTTAGCCACTTTGAGGGGGCAACCTCCAAACCATTCAATAAGACTCAAGTGCTCAATATGATGATTAACACCTCTTTACTACCTCCTATATATACCCTTCCTATACTATGGCCATCACTTAGGCCGACCTACTAAGCATATGAAAACATAAATGAATGACATATGATAAGACAAGGGATTATGTAAGCCATAAGTTGGCCATACATATCCAATATAAGCTATAGGACTAAGTGCGTAGCATGCCCCTCCCCTTCGAAGCAACATTGTCCCTATTGTTGGCAATTTGTAGATGCTTCTGCAGAAATGCTTCATCTTCCCATGTCACATCTTCATTGTCTAGATTCTTCCACTTGATCAGATACATAGTAATGACTCTTGTCCTTAGCTTTTTGGTGCATGTTTGATGGATCCCTTCATGTTCCAATATGATCCTTACCTCCTCGTCCAACTCAGGTAACATTGATTGGGTTGACACCTTCTGCCCAATGACCTTCTTCAAACAAGAAACATGGAATATTGGGTGTATTTGAGTTGCTTGAGGGAGCTGCAGCTTGTATGCCACAACCAATTTTTTTTCAAAACTTGGTAAGGACCATAGTATTTAGGTGCAAGCTTATTATCCTTTTGTCGTTTCAAGGACACTTGTTTGTATGGTTGCAATTATATAGAAACAAAGTCTCCTACTTCAAAGTGTCGCTCAATACGGTGTTGATTAGCCTGTTACACTGATTGGGTTGACACCTTCTGTCCAATGACCTTCTTCAAGCAAAAACATGGGATACTTGGATGCATTTTAGTTTCTGAGGGAGCTCCAACTTTTACGACAAACTATTAATTTTTGGCAAAACTTGGTAAGGACCATAGTATTTAGGTGCAAGCATATTATCCTTCTTTTTTTGTTATAAGGACAACTGTTTATATGGTTGCAGTCGTGCAAAAACAAAGTCTCCTACTTCAAAGTGTTGTTCACTGCGGTGTTGATCAACGTGTTGCTTCTTATAGTTTTGTTGTCATTGCAAAGTCTTTCTAAGGCTAGAGAGTACCTCATCTTTGGTGTTGAGTGTAATCTTTGGCTGCTCTCACTTTCGGTTTAACCTTAAAGCTAGAGATGAGTGATGGAGGATGGTACTCGTATAGTGCCACAAATGGAGACATTCTACATGAGGTATGAAATGAAGTATTTTACCACCATTGTGCAAGTGACAACCATTGCACTTGTTGTTCCTATTTACCTGAAGTAAAACATCGAAGATATCTCTCCAAACATTTGTTTACCACCTTAGTTTGCCCATCAAATTGGGGATGATAAGATGAACTCTGAGCCTATTGGGTACCCAACATGGTTACCAGGTTCAGCCAGATTTGGACAAAATCTAGTTCAAATTGCATTTTCCAAAGTGACCTGGATGAATCTGGTTTGATTCTATCAAATTTTTGCACTTAAAAAAAGCCCTAAACTTAAACTCGTTAACCCTAGACAAGAAGGTCGTGAGAAAACAACGACGGAGGTCATGAGACAAAGCAAAGAACAAAAGTCGCGAGACAATAACGGCGGCAGAGGACCGTTTAAGGCTTGAGTAAAACACTCCAGCACTCCGGGCGGCGGCGCAACAAAGAGCATTAGTCGAGTGGTGGCAAGGAAGTCTTCAACTCCGTGTATGTGAAACGATTTCCTTTCTTTTATGTTTTAGTTTTTATTTGGTTCGATTAGATTTGTTTTTAGGTTTTTATTTTATAAACTTTGTAATATTAATATATTATATATGCATTGTTTTTTTTTTAATTATTTATTTATTTTGGTTTCTTTTCAAGTTTTCTTTTCTTTTTTAATGATTATATACTTTGTAATATTATTATATTATATATGTATTGTTTATTTATTTTTAATTTTTTTTTTTTTTTTTTTTTTTTCAAGTTTTCTTTTCTTTTCTTTTTTAATAATACTTTGGTAACTATTACTTTAAAAGGGTTTTCATTTTTAAAATATTATAATAATTATTAATTAATTGTATTTAATTTGTTTAGTTTTTAATATTTTATAATATTAACAATTAATATAAATATAAATATATAATAATATAAATATATATATTCTAAACCAGATTTTTCCGGATTTTTTGAGAACTTCGGATCTTTCGGATTTTTTTACCCTTTCGAACTTAATTGGATTTTCGACCACAGTAACTATGGTACCCACACAAGAGAACAAATTGGTCCAAAATTGCTAGTAAAATATAGGGTCACAATCACCGACTATAATTTTGGGTGTGCCATGGAGCTTTTAATCGTATCCATAAGAGAGATGGCAACTCTTCAAGTTGTAAAAGGATGAGATAGGGCACAAAAATGAACATACTTGGTAAGTTTATCCACCATGACCATGGTTACGTTTTTCCCTGCTGATTTTGGTAATCCTGTGATGAAATCCATAAAGACTTCTTCCCATCTCCGACTTGGAATAGACAAAGGTTGTAGGAGACTTGGTGTCTTAATGGTCTCACCCTTACTACGTTGGCACACCAAACATTTTGCCACAAATTTTTAAACATCTCCACTTAACCCTCCCAAAAAAATCTTGTTTAACTCTATGATAAGTTTTCAAAACCCAAAATGGCCATCAAGTGGAGAAGAATGAAGCTTTGAAAGAAACCGACTTTAAGTGTAGAGTTCTTGCACAAGTATAACATGCCCTTGTACCACAATATATCACCCTTCCATATAATTTTTAGATCTACTTGGATCTTCTTTGGAGATTCTCGAATGAGAGTGTGGGTCTTTGCATCTTGTTGCCATTCTCGCTCTTGCCTTCAATATCGAGATGGTATATAACAATGCTTTTGTGGACTTGCCCCTCCTAAATAGTGCATCAATGACATTTTCTTTCCCTTTCTTATAAATGATTTGAAAGTCTTAACCCAACATCTTTGTGACCCATTTTTGTTACTTGGCTAGATTTTCGCATAGCTGAAAACCTAGGCAGTCATGAAATAAATCTCCTCATTTACTTGGTGAGGCTCCCGTGTAAGATTTGTCAATCAAATATGCTAGTATGTATTTGGGGTATTACTTTAACCATGCAGCTCATGAACCATAACTGTATAGTTTTGCAGCAAGTAAGCAGCTGTTTAAAGAAAGGAAATATTTAATGAAGAAGAAAATAATAAAAACACAGGAAAGAAAGAGGGAAGATGTGTAACCCAATCAATAGATTACAGAGTTGATTGCATGCACATAGACAAAACCAATAGATATTAACACACAAAATTATAAGCAAAGGCATCGTTCAGATCTAGATATAGAATAACACAAAGTTTATAAGTAGATCTAAGACAAAAAAGTTCGAAACAAAATGCACCGTGACACAAAGTTCTCTCGAAATTTGCCCTTTCTATTCCTTTGCTTCAAATAACTATCGGGGTTTCAAAGACAAAGTCCGGAACACAAAAATGTTGCTTACAAATTCACTTCCTTAACCCGAAGGTTCTTCCTCTACTTATAGCATGTAGAGGGGCAATTACAAATAAGAAGCTTTTAGTGAACTCGACACATGTGGAAGTCAGTAAAGGAGAGACAACCGACAATTTCCCCCAGAATTCCTCTTTGCATGACATACATGATTTGCAACTGCAAGATAAAACCTTCTATTTTGTATTTTTGCCACCTATTTCCAAGTAGTTGACTTCTTCAAGTAATGACTTTTAAACCAATCACTTAAGTTTTATAATTTAATCGATCACCCAATTACTTTGTCGGAAGAAATAAGAGAAACAAGAAGGAAGAGGAAAGCTCGTCTTATTCTTTTTCATATTTTGCATGCGATTGATTCTTTTTCCTTTGATTCTCACCAAATTGGATCTGGAAGCAAGTGACTGTGATTTACTTGCGGGTATTGCCTTTGACATGTCTTCCCTCTTATCCTTGAAGCTTTTGTAGTTCTTCTCCAGTACATGCATTAGTGCAATGTTTGCCGTAAATAACTCATATTTTTATTTTTAATTGCATATGAACAATTAAAAATTCTGGAAAGCACTCCGGGTGAATGCAACTTCAATGAAGGCTTCAACTAGAAGATTGGGAGCACATGCACAAGATCCTAGAAGGAATTTTTCATGCACTGACTTTTACACGGGCTGCATTAGAAACAAGAGGATGAAGCCTTTGCAATTATGGATCTGGATTGGATATGGATATGGATTTGGATCTGGATCTGGATCTGGATCTGGATCTGGATCTGGAAGCTATGCATGATTCTGTTGATCCTTTTCTTTCATCATGCTTCGCCATGGCCAGAGCAATCTTTGTCTGAGCAACTCTTTTTCTTTTTATTCAGCCGGAATTCTTTACAATTGGTGCAGATCTGGGAATTTCTTCAGATTCAGAAGATATATTCAATGTATTGGACATTGATTTAAGCTCCCTTTCAATTATATAAGCACCTGTAATGAATACCTGCAATTAATTCAGACAAAGATGGAATCCGAGCATGAACACTTGATTTTTATCATAAAAATCTGCATATAAAGCCCGCTGCCCTAAAATTTGAGGCTTTGCTTGCATGCAAAACAAACATAAATATTTGTAACTTCACCTGGGCACCTGTAATACTATGCAGACAATTAATCAGACTTAAATCAAGCTCCTTCAAACCTAGGCGCCAAACTTTGAAGCTTTCCGGCAGTGAAAACACCTTTTTCTGAGCAAAATTCCTCCTTCTTTGGGCGCCAAAATTGCCTGGGCTGCACTCCTTTGCTAAAGAATTAATAACTCCATTAATATGGCAGCCCATGCTTATATAACCTTGATCATTCTATAATTAATAATTGCCCTTCCTATTTTTGGCAATTAATTAATTAAAAATCATACTTTTCTCTTTAAACTTGGGCGCCTATTTTGTGCATGCTCATGGTTGCATTAAATAAATTAAATTTATTTAATTTTAGCTTTCTACTTCTAGTCTACATTGACTTCACACTATGCTTTGACCTCATGCGCCAAAAATAAGAATTAATTCCATCAATAAATACTTTAAAAAGTATTATTTCTCCCCTAGGTGGGTCGCACTTTTTTGCATGATAGAGGGCTGCATTAAATAAATTAAATTTATTTAATTTTAGAATTTTATTTCCAATTTTTTTTATCCTCTCATCTTGTGTTGACTTTTCCTCATGCTTGGGCGCTAAAACTAGGAATAGAAACAATTAATAAATGCAATTAAAGATATCTTTCTATTCCAAAAGGGGTCGCAGCTTTTGACATGGCTGCTTTCTATTTTTAAAAGTCAATTTCTAATGGGATTATTCGCCTGCGCACCGCAGCTCCAAAAATCCCATGGTCCACTTAAACTGTTTGACTTTCATAATGAGTTTTTTTACCTTGCAAGGTAGTTAAGAAATTCCCATCAATGCCTTAAGTGATTTTATTTTATTTTACAATGGGAATTTTCATCCTGCAAGGCAAGTAAGAAATTTCCCGCTGCCTGCCTCTAATTTTCCCATCATGACTTAAGTGACTTTGCTCCCATGGGAAAAAGTACCTGCCGCCAGTGTACAAAATTCCCACCACTGTTCTTTACCAAAATCTCATCAGTAGCTTAAAACTTTCCTTTCCCAAAAAGGCAACTTGCCTAGAAGAGGCCTTTTCTGTGCACGACTTCGTCTTTCTAGAGAGAACCAAACCTCCTGTGGCAAATTCCTTCTGGCATGACGTCCGTAGATGATCTCCAGATACTCCAAGCAAGAAAACAGACTGAACTGGCAAAGGAATTGACCTAGGGGAATTTCATAGAGAAAAACACGCAAAAAACACAAAAACGAAAAACGTTGCCAGAAGTCACAGACAAAGCCTAGGATTCATTCTTGGTGGAAACCCTACTGGTATATGAGAATATTGACATGTAAAACCTCAACAGGGTTAAACTGGAGCACAATTTACCTCAAACGGGCTTAAAATAATTAAATAAAAATTTCCCGCAGCAAACCCCAATGACAGAATATAACGAGTTTGGGCATCTGGGTATTTGTCGAAATTGGCTTATATGACTCTCTGGGAATATCTTGACGCAATACAGACATTTTCTGGCAATAAAAACACAAAATGACCCATTATTTTAAAAGTACGAATTTTTTTAACATGGGGTAGTCTCAGATTTCAGAGTGAAATCTGGGGACACCATCGCTCCGTTTGTGGACATCTTTGCCTCTGTCAAAATGACAGGGGTAAAGATGAGATCCCAACATCTCTGGTTTCGTGTCTTGTCCATTGGGCTCGGGTCAAGCAAACAAAAACAACACCAAAACAAAAAGAAAAGGAAAAACAACAAAGTTTTATTTATATACATACAGTTTTACCCTGTATCTCAGTTCTGAACAACTTCAGATGCTTTGCCGTTGAAAGGTAGTGGTAACTCAATTCCATCCTGGTAGGCAAGGAAGAAAGTATCCATTCCGGCAGCTCTTTTGATCACGAAGGGCCCTTTCCAGAGTGAATCAGATTTGTCGTGCATGCCCTTTGGTTCATGTCTCATGTCCCACCAGAGTACCCAGTCTCCGATCTTGAACTTCCTTTCTCTGGCCTTCTTGTCAAATACCTTGGGCAAGTCCTTATCAACTTCATCTGGTGGTGGCTCATCCTTTCTTCTCTCTGTGGTGGATAAGTCTGCATCAACTTGCTCCGTTCCCAGATTTATTTGCTGCATTTCTGAGGAAGAACTATCACCATCACCATGTTCTTTGTTCTTATTCAGGTACCGATCATGCTTGTTGAAAGTCTTCACTAAGGAAACTAAACCCTTGGGGATTTTGTTACCTTTTGGTTGGACTATTCCACTACTGTCATCATAACTGGATCAGTTATGCTTGTGACTGTTTGTCGTGGTAGTGACTTACTCCCTTCAACATACAACTTGTCAAAGTTGCCTTGTTCCAGAAATGCAGATGTTTGTTTGTCCTCATTGAAAGTCTGACCACTGTTCAACATTATCAGGGACTTTAGGGCGGTAGACCATAGGGATGTAGGGTTTGGGCCTTGGTATACAAGGATTAGCATATGAATTTAGGGTTTGGGGTTTCAATTTAGGGTTTCAGATTATAGATGGATTTAGTTTGAATGGACAAAGACACAAGGAAAAAACCCTATATATTTTTTTGGCAAGCTTTCCGAAAATATAAAAAACTAAGAAAAATTCCACAAATAGAAGCCTATGGAGCGAATTTATGAAAAATCCTAAAATGGATATAACTCGCAAAAAATAAGTGTATAGATCTATAAATTTTGAGAGAAACGTTGACTGATTTCGCAACTTCAATTAAAAAATTGCAGAAAATTTGCCACTCTTTTAGAGATATAGCCGAATCTTCAAAATTAGGGTTTTGACCCAAATCTGGCCAAATCAAAGATCTAATACCACTTGTAATGAAACTACTTAGATGAATTGGAATATCCGAAGAAATAGACACGAAAGAACACCAAGATAGAGATAGATGATCACAATATGAAAGTATAATGACTTAGCCACTTCGAGGGGGCAACCTCCAAACCATGCAATAAGACTCAAGTTCTCAATATGATGATTAACAACTCCTTACTACCTCCTATATATACCCTTCCTATACTATGGCCTTCACCTAGGCCGTCCTACTAAGCATAAGAAAGCATAAATGAATGACATATGACAAGACAAGGGATTATGAAAGCCACAAGTTGGCCATACATATCCAATACAAGCTATAGGACTAAGAGCATAGCAGGCTATGACTTGAAAACCGGAAACAAAAAGTAGTTGAGTTTATTAGTTAAACTTCTATCAATGAAGCTGTATGTATTACTTGTATCGACCAAATCTGTTACCTTCCTCTTCTTGATATAACCAAGCACTTTTGAGTGTTTGCAGTGTACTTTTCCCACGCAGTGCATGCTTTCTTTCTCTTTGGAATGTTCGTATGCCCGTGCTTGACAAATGGTTCCTCTACAGCTATTTCTTCTATTGCAGTCTCATTCTCAACAATCATTAGTCTTTTTACGCCAGTGGCACTCGTATGATCCCTTTTTGCTGCCACAATGCTAACATAGTCCCTTTACCTGCCTCCTGTTGAGGAGAGAGCTTTGTAATTTGCATTGGTTTAAAAGAGTTGGCCACATTTCTGTCAACAACATTGGCCACATTTCTATCGCACTTTTTGCATTGTGACCTAGCGTGAATCTTCTAGTAGCAATGTTTCGTTGCTTAATGTGCAATGCTTCCTACATAGCTTTCCTAATGGTACATGGTTCCATAAAATGCACATTGTGCTTAATTTGGTCATTAACTTCATTGATGTAGAATAGCATTTGATAAGCTGTTGTATCCCGAGTCTGGATTGCCAAACTCATATGCTCAACATTATACTCTGCTACAGGTCCTATTTGTTTCAGATTTGTCAATTGGTTAAATCAATTTCCCTTTTGTGGTTGCTCAAAATGGGGCTCCTAAGTCCTTAATAAATTCATTCCAATGGGCTTCTGTCCTTGCTTTGTCATTTATCATCCATGGGTACCATTGATAAAGGTTAGATTCTAAATGTGATGGGGTTATGTCGACCATTGCATTCTATGGTATATTATGAAACTTAAAATATTGATCCATGAGACTTATCCACAAAGTTTCATGCCATCAAACTTGGGGATGTCTATTTTGGGTAGGTTCAATTTTTGTTGTTGGAATGGCTTCCATGTCCCTTGGTTTGGTCTATTCAAGTTGTATCCTCCACCGTTGTTTGGCTGTGTATGAATAGTTGGCATTGGCCCAAATCCCGAGGTTGATTGTTTTGGGGTTCCAATTCTAACAATAGTTGTTCAAACCTATCCAAGCCCTCTTACAGCCCTGTTACAAATGGGGCAAACATATTATCCATGATAGAAGTCCCTACTTTTTCACATCTTACGAGAATGTTTCCCTCGACTTTAGGTGGTGGACAGTTGAGTCATTAGGATCAATGGTTGTACATAGGTCACCTGGTCTAAAACCCTGGGAGGATGACATGGCTGCTGACAAAGTTGTTTTTTTAGCTCTAGATTTGTGATCAGGAAGGGGAGGAAAGTATCTGGTGCGAGTGGTAACCATACAAATTTATGCTTTGTTGAAAAACATGATCCTTCTTAAGGTTTGCAGAGCTATGCCCTAATTTCGCACCGAAAACAATTCTCCTAAACACAGATTCGCAGGGTCAATTTTACACAACCTTCTCCTTCGATATTTCTCAAAATCGTTTGTGACCACTTTTCAGAAAGCTCTTGAAAATTTCTTTCCAACAATAAAGGAATCACCTCAATTAAGCAATTTTGTGAGTATATTGAGTCTCTGCAAGATAGATGCTCTCTCGAAAAATATATCCGCAATGTTAGGCAACCTGCTCCCCAAATAATTACCCCACTTTGCCAAATCACAGCTTTGATACAATTAAGGATATTTCTTTAAAATAAACTTAACGACAACAAAAAAATCCACTTGAATAAGAAAAATAAGAATAGATTTAAGATATTGATGGGCAAATGATGTGATAGAATCAGATATAGTGGCCACTTTGACGGGGCATCCTCTAGATTGCAGAGAGATGATGAAAGGAATTTGAGAGAGTACAACTTGTGATGATTTGGGAGAGCCTTGCTTCCCTTATCTATGGACACAATTAGGTTGGGTTGCTCATCTTTGTCATAATTAGGTCAGCCTAAAGAAACAACTAGAACTAATGAATCAGCCTAAAGTTATGTGCGCCACAAGTTGACCACACCCTAACCATTGTACACACAAGAAGATAGGATTTTTGGTCATCCAACATATTCTGCATGTTGGGGATCATTTTTCAGATGGCAACACCTGGCTTCCTCATTGAGCTTGAAGTTTGTGAATTGAAGTGTTTTCGAAGACTGAAATTCTCCCCCTCTAAGAAAGAGTGACTGACATTTCTCCAGTTGGTTGAAGAGTGAATGTTTGGTGTAGAAAGGAAGACGATAGCCGAGATTGAAGTGCGCTTTGGCCATGTTGAATAAAAACCAGAGAAGGGGTGCCTATCTCTTTTTCATTTTAAAGGTTACAATATCCAAAGCAAGGGTTAGCAAAACAAGGAAGACGAAGCCTTCTTGAGCGAGTGTAAACTTTTACAGGCCTGGAGTGTGGTGGTCCTCCCTGCAAGCTGAAAAAGCAGCAGTTTCCTCAAGCTGAACACAATTGCCAATTGACATGATACACGAAAATAACAATGCTGCTTTACGTATATTTGAATTATCCAAACAACACCTATTCGCACATCTTTTCTATTGCAGACACATATTAAATGTGCTGTTGTAGCCGGAAAGTAGAATTAATGACATTGGCACCTTTTCGATCATAACAACATCACTGCGATTAGAGATAGGTCCCACTGATTCAGTGGCATTTATCCATGCAAATAAGTTGCATGTGCTTGCCATTTCTTTTCATGAGATCATTCTTTTCTTTTAGTATAGTTAGTTCATGACATTGTTAGTATCCAAGTTAGTGTAGGTAGATCTCTTTAAGAAAACACACTAATGGGATTGGTCTTAGCTTAACCAGATTGTTCTGGTCTCAGACTAGACGGTTGTTTTGCTCTTCTTTTGTTCACATTTGATAGATACTTGTACTCGTGTTACTGAGCTGTGTTTTCATGCCTCTGTTGCTATCCTCATAGAAAACCATAAACGGATGAGCATATCACTAACAAAGATATACTCTTTGCAATGATGTTTTATCAATATGCTGTTGATATGCTAGTATTAGAATACATCCTTGATACTATAAATATCTTGTTAAAAACATGGCATTATAAACCACTTTTTTATTTTGTTCAATCTTGCCTGCTCATATGATAATTTTTGCAGAATTCAACCTAGTAATCTCCTTGTATCTCTGTGGTGACAGACTATCCTCAAGTGCCGCCTAAAGTAAATTTTCTTACAACAGGGTGTGGAAAGGTGCGGTTTAATCCAAATCTTTATGCAGATGGAAAGGTCTGCTTAAGTTTGCTTGGAACTTGGGATGGTCCTAGCTGGCAACCCTGGAAGTCAACTCTTTTGCAAGTTCTTGTTTCAATTCAAAGCTTAATATTTGTAGCAGAACCATTCTACAATGAGCCAGGACATGAGACATGGGCACATTGCCGTGATGCTGCTGAAGGAGAAAATCGAAACCACAGATATAATACTTTGAAAATTGCTATTCTTGGTGCACTTCGAGATCCAGATTCTAGCTTTAAAGATGTAATTTTAACACACTTTCGGCATAAGAAAGATGAGATTATGAATCAGTGTAAGGAGTGGGTAATATGTAGTGGCGATCCTACACACAAAATGTACAGCAAGGTTGTTGACACTGCTAATGAAGTGGTCTTAGAAGTGGTAAAGGTGTCACCACTATAGTTGGTAAATAACATGTTCATAAATAATGTAATTGCTGGGAACCGATAGCATATTGTCTCTCTTGGTACATTCTAATTTTCAGTGATTCTTTCTTTAACATAATCAGTGAATACCCTGCTTGGGTATTTTACTCCATCAAAGGAGCCTTTAATTTGAGAAAACAGGGAGTGATTCTGCTAGATGTTTGATGCTCAACTTTTTCATTCTTCCACCCAATGTTTTGGAAGTTATGACAACAGAAAATATAACAGCAAGCACACGCTTCTCTGGTTGGCATTGTATATATTTGAAACAATCGTGAACAAGTTACTCCGTTATAAAAAGCAGCATTTGAATTTGTATATTGTATATTGTAACTCACATGGCCCTTTACTCGTATCCAGAGCTTTCTATGTAGCTTATGTTGTTCATCTGAGCTTTTAAATGTAGCCAAAAGGCTGATATTGTTACACCGAGTATATATATTTTGTCAGTTAGCTCACACACGTCTCTGATTGGCATCGTATATAACAAGTGCCTTCCATTATAAAAAACAGCATTTGAATTTTAATACATTATAGTGTCTTGTAACTCGCACATTTCTTTACTCCTATCTACAACTCTATATGTAGCTACATTGTTCATCTTTTCTTTTAAATGTAGCCAAAATGTTGATAAAACTAATTTGTTACATGGAGTTTATATAGTTCTTGACACTCGTCAATTAGCTCCTATGTAATGTTTCTCAATGTACTACGCTCAACTGGTGAACGTAAAACTATAGTAGGAAGTCAGCATTGAGCTGCGGAAAGTATAGTTATATCTCAAGGATATGTTTATGGAAAACGTCTGGAAATTCAGTATCTTTGTTTTGGAAATGCTGGAAGAATTTTGTCTTTGAAAGTAGACCTCTTTAATAACTGTTTACAAGGATATGTACAATGGCTAATTTGTTGTCATACGCAAATATACACATTCTCAAAAGAGTGGTCGTAGGCGGTTTTAAGTGAAGTCGGCAGTTTTCAGTGGTTCTATCAAAGAGAGGTTGAAAGTTTTTAGTGGCTCTAACCATGGTTTATTGTAATTTAAAAATAGGTACTTTCACATGTTTTGTTTGTAGAATATTGATTCAAGATTTAAAAAAAAAAAACTACTACCTGGTGTTATCATAAAGATCAATTCAATTGAGTAGAAGACAACGTAAGTCGACTTAATTTGTGATAGAACTGCTTACGAGGATGTATCATTTTTGATGTCGCTTACCACTCTTATGGTTCTTACTAAAATATCATTTTATTGTAATTACTATTTTAAAATTTGGAATGCATCAATATATTAATCAATAGTCGATACAAATGGTTACAATAAAAACGGTGGTGAGAAAAAGTCACGCCTAATATCCATGTTGGCAAAACACATGGGCTAAATAGAGAGCCATATCAAGAAGAAGATAGAAGGCAAAGAGTCAAGCACATATCCATGTAGGGAAAACACATGGCTAAAAATAAATGAAAAAGTCACATGGGCTGGCTAGAGAGCCATATCACAAGAAGATAGAAGGCAAACATTCAAGCACATAGAGCAACAACAAGTGGGAGGAGGTGGGGGATCATTTTGAGGTAGTACTCCTATACTAGTTGGCTCCTAGCTTGGAGGGTTTGAAACAAACATTCATCCAATGTTTGAGGGTCATGCATGGTCAAAGGTACCATAATTCCTCAATCGGGGGCGACAACCCGACATTAGTAGTGTCTCTTTGCACTTTGGAGAGGACCAATTGGACAAACAAGTAGTAGACAAGCCAACATAGTCCTTCCCTAGTGGTAACCACAAAGTTTGAGGTCCTTGCCATAAAGGTGGTGGGGTGGAGAAGCGACTGTGGACTAGAGAGGAGAGCCCAACTATGGCAGATCTGGTGGAACTTGGCTCATGGTACAAGGGGTGCTCAAACAATGTGAGTAGTTGCTATAAATGTTGAAACTCTAAGGCCCTTCTCAACGTGCATTTGTATTTGTAAGCACATAGAAGATATAACCAATATCTTTAGCTTGAAAATGTTTTGAGATATAATCATGGTTAAAAATGACAACGTTTTTAGCTTTCCATAATTGAAAAAGAGTAATAGCTCTAAAGAATTGCCACAAAAAACAATATAAGTAGGCCAATGAGAAGAGTCCTAAAAAAGGCTAAGGTCCAAGTAAATAGCCCGGGGGTGGAAATGTTGAAAGAGAGAGTGGATATAGCCCGGGGTGGAAATGTTGAAAGAGAGAGTGGATCCATCCCTAGGTAGCTTGCGCATGGGGACAATATCGGACAAGGTGTTTGAAAGTGTCAAGTTGATTTTGAACATGAGACTCGGGCATGGAGACCCCAATAATTTTGAAGTCTCTCACAAGGGCAAACCTTGACCGACAAAACACCAAAGGAAGTGTGTTATTTTGGTTTCCAATTGGGATTCCTAGATGTGATTAAGGTGATGATGCAGGGAGCATCCATGGTGAACATGTAATCTTGCATCACCAAAAATAGGGTGATGTTTTTTTTTTTTTCGTTTTTTTAGGGTTTTGGCTTGAGATGGTGTATTTGGCCCTATAAGGCATTGTTGAGAAGACAAATTTTCAAGAAAGCCTATTTTAGAACTCTCAATTTTCTAAAGCAACATGGAATCGTTGTCAAACACCGACGTTTTGTAGAAGAAACATTGAATTTTTGTTGAATAAACCCCTATAATCATCAACAAAGGTAAAACAACGATTCCCGAGATAATAATTCATAAGTGAAGTGTTTCTTGGGTCCTTGGGGAACCAAGAGCCCAGGGATGCATCAATAGATGAGTGGGGAAAGGAATCCCATGAAGGAGAGAGACAAAGAAGACTCCGTGATAGAATAAAATCCATAACATGTATGTGCACTAGTCGATTGGATGGGGTTGTAGCTAATTCTTTCTCCATGTTTGTAATGAAATAAGCATGTAGAGGCACGCATGTGGGTGGCAGAGTGTGCCCAAGAGTGTGTGCATCAATTGTGTAATGAATTCATTAATGAGAATAGTTTATTGAGTGTGCCAAGGTTGTTAGAGTGCTCATGTGTGTCCATGAAAGAGTAATAACCTTGCATCACAAAATTAGAGGCTATCCTAAATTGGACACGCCCTCTGTGTTTGTACCATTTGGTATTAGAGTAGGGTCGAATCTTGTTGAGAGTTGTTTTCCACATTTTTGTGGATAGAAAACAAGAGGACATCTTCCAACAAAGAAGAGGTGTTGGGTAGAAGGTGTCAAGAGATATGGTGCAATCAAAGTAAGTTTTGTTGCAGTGTAGGAAAAGTCTTGCAAATGTGTGAAGATAAAAGAGGCTCTTGTTTGAGTTTATTGCAAGTTGTGAAAGAGAAGCTTGCTTGTTGAAGATATGACACACAAGAAGGAAGGAGCACCATGAGTAGAAGACTTGGTTGAGATGTTGAAGGAAGTCCAGGCAAGATTGGACATGATGGAAGATGCACAAAGTGAAGATGTTGCAACAATAAGTGAAGAAGAAGAGATGATGGAGATGTTATTCCTACAAGCAAAGTTGGATGTCTTGGAGAGAGGACAAGCTAACAAAGCAAAGAGACCAACAGAGGTCAAGGTGAAGGAAAGAGGTAAGCCCACTTGCAATGTTGTTTTGTTTAGTGGTAAAGAGAGCCCAAATGAGCTCATGAGATGGATAGTGGAGTTAGAAGTTCTTTTTGAGGAGGAGAATATTGAAGACCCCAAAGGGTAGTGGTTGCATGTAAGAGGCTATATGGAGTTGCAACTGTTTATTGGAGAGATCTCTAAGTGAGGAGACACGGGAAGGACAGGAAGAAGATGAAAAGTTGGGAACATATGGTTTCCAAGTTGATGGGCCCGATTTTGCACCTAAGAATGCAAGGAGAGTGGTTGAAGAAGCTTCGTGTCTTGAGGCTTGGGAGATAAGAGAAGAAGGTTGTCTTGAGGGGCAATAAGAGAGGGAAGTTGCCATGTGAGCAACTCAAATCTATTTTGAAAAATAGCAAAAGAGAGGAAGAAGTGAGAGATTCTTTTAGATAGTGAAGAGAAGAATATTGTCTTGAGAGACAATAAGAAAGTGAGGTTTATATATGAGGAGCCCAAATCTAATTTTCATAACAAAGAGAAAGAGGTTTGTGAGCAACCCATAGAAGAAGAGATATTCATGAATGAGGATGTAGAGGTGATAGATTGTGAACTAGAAGGAGGAGACCCATTATTTGATGATGGGAAAAAGTTTGTGGAATCCCATAAGTGGGAAGAGGCCGAGTTTTCATTGAAAGATAAAGATAAAAAATTTCATATTTCTCTTTTGCAGGGAAGAAGGGTTGAGGACAACAAAGAAGAGTTTCAGGTTTTCATAAAGGAAACAATGGAGATGGCTAAAGTGTATACCATAACAAATGATTTGAGTGTGGTTGAATACCATGCATATGAAGAAAGAAAATAAAGAAGAATATGAAAATAACAACCATGGATGTTGTTGAGGATAGGCCTTTTGGAGTCCATCATCCGAGCACAAGTTGCGAGAAGAATGTAAGTGATGGAAAAGAGTTAGATGACATGTCTATGAGGCATGTTGAAGAGCTGGAAAAAGTGTTAGTAAGAAATCTTGATTTCGTTAATGTGTTTGTTCAATGTGTAGGTTTAACAAAGGTAAAGAATGTACGAGAGAAGGAAAAAGTGTGGTTCAATCCAACATGCTCACATGTATGAAAAACAAAGTGAAGAGGTAGAACAAGAAGGTAAGGCTGCAACAAAGTAGTTGAAGAGTTGACTGGTAAAGATGTAGCAATAGAAGATGATTTTATTCAAGTCATTATGTAAAAAGAGAGTGGAAAACTGATGGTACAAGATTGTTCTCAATAATACATACAAGAGGGAGTTCATTTGCATCAGCTAGAGGCAAGAGAGAAGACTCTCACAGGGGTAAGAGGAATAAATTAACAAGATAAAGAAATTCACTCATGCGGTATAGAATCAAACAAGAAGATAGAGATGGTGGACATGTTTCTACCAATAATATTAAAGGATGCAAGTGATGTTGTACTTGTGGGAGAAACCTACATAGGTATTGAAGAATTATTATGAGTCAAGGTATGCATTGTTTTCATATGGACAAGGAGAGTCTAGGGTTCTTTTCACATGACATGGATGAGGTGAAAAAAGAAGATTTCAATTAGCCTACAATTGATGTAAAGAGTTTGAGCATAGAAGACAACAAGGATGAGTTGGAGCAGTTGAGTTTGTTACCAGTCTAAGCATGTGATGAAGAGTATAAGGTTGCAACAAGGATGCAGTTTGAAGATGATGGGATGGAGGAGATGTTTCTACAAGCCTTAGAAGCATATGGTGAAGAAGATAAAGATGAGGATAAGAGCCTAGTTGGAACAACATTCCACAAGGAGATGGTGTTTTTGAAGACACATTGAAGACTATAAATAGTGAAGAAGAAAATGTTGTAGCAAAGATAGAGGAGTTGCTTGACATAACAATAAAGACAACGAGAGGAGAGAAAGAGTTGACATCCATGAGAAAAGAGGAGCTGCAAAATCTAATAGCAGGTTGGATAGTGATTGAACAAATCCTACAAGGCTTTAGGAGGAGGTGGTTGGATGGTAGTGGGTACAATCCCACGAGAGAAAACAAGATGTAAGAAAGAAAAAATTGGTGCGGTGGTTGGATGAAGGTGGGTTTCAACCCACAAGAAGATGGAAGAAGAAGAAAAGAAGCATTTGGTGGAGGTGGTTAGACTATGGTGGGTCTAATTCCACAAAGGAGGAAAGAAAGAGCAGAGGTAAGAAGAAGAGAGAAGATTTGAAGCCAACAAGAAGATAGAAATGGAAGAGAAAAAGAAATTCAGCTGAGGTATTTGGTGTGTTGGCAAGGAACGCCATGGTCATCAATCTCAGTGGCCAAAAGAGTGGTTTTACCACTTAATCCACCCATGTGAGTAGGGGCTCACAATTTAATTACTTTGGGTGTTTGATGCAAGAGCATCCATGCTAAATAAGTAATATTGCATCACCAAAAATAGAGTGATGTATTTTTTTGGTTTTATTTGGGTTTTAACTTGACATGTTGTAATTGGTTCTCCAAGGTATCCTTGAAATATTTTCAAGAAAGTCTATTCTAAAACTTACAGTTTTGGAAATTTTCTAAAGCAACGTGGAATTATTGTCAAACATTGACATTTTGCACAATAAACGTTGAATTTTTGCAGATAGAACATCTGTAATCATCAAAAAGGTAAAATAACGGATTCTTGAGATAACTATTCATATAGGAAGCATTTCTTGGGTCCTTGAGGAGTTGAAGAACCCTGTGATGCATCAGTAAATAGGGGAAAGGAATCCCATGAAGGAGTGATAAAAAGAAGAAAAAAGAAGACTCTCCAAACAAAAGAAAACCCAAAACATGTTTGTGCACTAGTCAAGTTGGATAGGGTTGTAGCTATTTATTTCTCCTTGTTTGTAATGACATAAGCTTGTAGCGACACGTGTGTGAGTGGTAGAGTGTGTGTATTGATTGTGTAGTGAATTCATCAATGATAATGGTTTATTGAGTTGTGCTAACATTGTGGGAGTGCTCATGTGTGTCCATGGAAGAGTAATAACCCTTGCATCATAGAATTAGAGGCTATCCTTAATTGGACACCCCCTTTGTGCTTGTACTAGGTGAGAAGTTCAAGTTTTAGGGGAAGAGTGAAAGATCCAACAATAATTCAACTTGCCAATAACATTTGAGAAGGGGCTCATCATATTATAACCGAGTCTTGGTGAGTAATGTTTGAAAGGAGTCTCAAGATTCTAGTGCCAATCAAGCCACCTAGCGGTAGTTGGATGGAGGCCAAGTTTATATAACATAACATCCGAAGGAAGCTCTATAATTTTTAGAATGGAAGGAAGATTAGAATTGGCCAGCTTGTATTTAATTTTTGGTAGGAATCCAATATCTTGAATGCACAAAACTTTGAATTGAAGTGATTCCCTTCTTGTGGAATCGAAAGGCCTTAATTTAGGGAGTTTTTTTTTTTTCGTAGGAACACAATTTCTGTTATAATAGGAGACCACTAAATGTTACGATCATTGAAGGAGATGCTATATTTCAATCCATCACCCACCCAATGGAGATAAAGCTTGACTACTTCAAAGGTAAACATCTATAAAGTTTTGGAAATGAAAGAGTGTTCAATTTTTATAGGCACCGAGGTAATAAAAAAGATATAAAGACAATATTCTTCCAATAGTTCTTTACATAAGGAGCATTTGCCGAAATAAAATGCCTTAGGATAATTTTCAAGCCTCACTCCCATAAATAGATTTAACCACCCATTTCATACAAAGTGCTTTGCATTGTCTATAGACATCAATTATGCCCATGACACCTTTTTCATAAGAGAGGCAACAAACATCACAAGCCATTTGATGGAAGCCTATAGTTTGTTTGGCATTGGTCTAGAGAAAGTCCCAGAAAGTATTGACCAATTTGTAATAAGATGGATTGAGGGAGCCCGATAGGAAGGATAATAAACATGAGTAACGAGAAAAAATCTTGGTGCAAATTTGAAACTTCCCAGCCAGAGAGAAAGAGGCCAAGAAAATCAAAAGTTGATTTTCTTCTTTACTCTGTCCAAGATATATTTCCATAACTCTATTATAGTGTTTGAAAAGTGAAAGGGAAGCAAAGGAATTTAAATTTATCCCCTTGCTGAAGCCACTTCCAAGGGTATTTGTGAAAGCTAATTCAACATAATAAGCATACTTTTATTTTAGCACAAAGATTTGGTCCATTGTAAATTAGAGCTTAAAGCCTTGCAAAAGATAACTAGGCATTGTATAGCTTTTTAAAAAGAAGTCTCATTTTCTATGAGTGTGTGGAATGAATCATTTGCGAAATGACCATTGATAATTTGAGTGGAACAATTTGGAAAATAAATGCACCACAAACCAATCCCATTAAAGCTTTATGCACAAGAAATTATCCAAAAGTTTATGTGACCAAGACAAAGAGCACGTGCTAAAGGACTCTTGGTCGAATCGAATGAAATACGCTAAAGCTTTTGGACTTATAATTGTTGATAGTAAGACATATAATTGTATCAAAGAAGATAGTTTGTACATATTGAAGAAAACATTACCAAATCCAAGAGCTCGAAGCATGACAAGGATGGATAACCATTTGATGCGGTCATACACTTTCTCAAAATTAGGTTTAATGAAGATAACATGTTGACAAGAAGCATGGGTCCATTTCATACCTTCCCAAACAAAAATGATATTGTCTAAAATGTACTATCATTTGGTAAAGCTTGTCTGCTCCAGTTTGAAAATCGAAGGGAGAAGGTGGTAAATTCACATAACAAGAGCTTTAACAATAATCTTGTAGGAGACATTGAGCAAGGTAATGGGGCGCTAACCGGTAATAATCTTTAGATCTCCTAACTTAGGTATGAATTTAATATTTCCTTTCTCAATAACTTTTCCCAAGGACTTGGCAACTAATGGTTCTTTGTAGACTTGAAGCACTTTGGGTCTAACAAAGCTCCAAGCGACTTTTTAGAACTCGTATAAGAAGTTGAAGTCCAACAAAGCTCCAAGTGGTTTTGTAGAATTCATAGGGAAATCCATCAATACTAGGAGCTTTATTGTTAGCCATACATTCAAGCAAAGCAACATGAGGCTCCTCTAATGTGAGTGAAGATTCACATTATATCCAAGTTAAGGGAGAGCTTGGAAGGAATGCTATCCATACATTATTGAAGAGTAGCGAGTCATTCTTTCGTGAAAGATTGAGCCTAACAAACTAGCTTGTAATATTCAAAAAGTAGTAGAAATATTGGGAAGGATGGGCAGTTGTCTCGAGTAGTTTATATTATTTTAATTTGCTCCTTGGCATATTTGGCGCTAAGAGATGCGAAAAAATCTCTAGAAGCACGATCTCCAACCTCAACCTAATACAAGTGAGCTCGAATTTGAGCTTCGCTAGATGCATGTGCTTTGCCGAGCTTAAGCTTATGCTGAAGATCAACTAAGGATTGTAGTCCAATATAAAAGGGATCGCATTCAAGGCTCTTTGAAACTTGGTGAAATTCATTGTGAAGAGCACATACAACTTTCTTGTGAACTTGGGCTTGGGAAACTTGTTTCCCAAAGTGGTGGAGGAAGGTAGTGGTGCGGTGAACAATATCACTCCACCACTCAATCCAACCGGAAAAATATGGAGGATTTGGCACCAAGTTCCACACGTGGTTTATGAGGTGAATGGTTCCTTCATGCTAAAGCAATGAGATATTGAGGTAGAATTAATTGTATGACACTCTAAGGCTGGAATTACCTCAAGTGAGCTACAAAGTAATGGGGCTATGATTGAGAGAATAAATTCTTTCCAGACGAGAGACAAAAAATAGATCTTGAGGTAGAGAAGGCAAACATGTGTTGTTCACTCGTAATGACATAATTGAGCTTTTTAAGCACCCTTTAATTTTTACTCGAAAGTTGGACCAAGTAAGCCGGGGCTAGGGGATTGATTGCACGTCGACGCATAAGATGTTTTGCCAAACTCCACCAATTTTGAAAATAAAACCGTGCTTCACATTCTCCAACACACCAATGCATCAACATGACTCCTTCATTTCTTAGGGTGCTCAATCATATCAAAATCACGATAGATAATCCAAAAATCTAGAGGAAAATTGTTTCCAAGACATCACCGTAACATCATTCTTTTCCGGGCCATCATTGGAAGCATAAGGATTGACAATGCTAAAAGAATAACCATTAATATTTAAAATAAACCTTAAGGCCTAATGTGAAGAATCTTCTCTTGAGGCGGCCATTAAGGGTGTAAAACATGGAGATATGGAAATATACTAGCGATTAATACAATCTTCAAGTGAAATGGAGTAACATTTAGCCCCATTTGATCCCCTTTGTGACTCATTACCACCTCATGGTGTACTATAAAAGATACGAGAAGGCTAGATGAACTCGTGGAAGTCCCATCATCAACCGCTAAAAGTTGCTTAGAACCTTTAGCTATGTAAGGGTTTTGGTTGGGCCCAAATAAGGGGAACTAACACCGCGAGGATGAAGAAATGATCATGTTTGTGAATAGGGGCTTGGGATTGGTTCATTCCGTAAGCATTCTCCATAAGTGGGTTTTTGTTTCCCACGAAGTATTTTGTTAATAAATGTGGTTCAACCATCATTTTTATAGGCATGCTAGGCTTGTCCAAGGTATCTCCTCAATAATCTTAGGTCTAGCCATGATAGTTCAATCCTTAATTTGGTGGTCCGGGATTGGCACTTAAAGTAGGTATTAGGAAAGTTAGCATAGATCACCTTTCACGATAAGTGTCTGCAACCAACTTGATTGTCTAGAGACTCTTTTGGTCTTTTGTTAAGTCAACCTTAGTACAAATCTATTTGTTAGGATGAGTGGAATAAAAATAGTTGGATTCACGAGAATAAACCCGCCCAATGGGCTTAACAATATAGGAGATAAAATATTAGAGAGGAATTGAAAGTCTAAGAAAAGCTCGACCCACATGGAGACTTTTGAGGAAGATTTTCTCATAAAATTTAAAGTCTCGAGTATAAGGTGAAAGAACCAAAATAATATTTTAAGAACCAACATCTTGTTAAAAATAATATCCTAATACCAAATCTAATGTTCATACTTGTATGCACATATATACATCCTATGCAAATATACATCATGAATGAAAGCATCATTGACTATTCTATTCTTGCCTAATTTCCCATATATTTATTTTGTGAATCTCTCTTGAAATTTAATTCGTGGCTTGACATTGATATCGAGCCTAGGCTTTTCTTCTTCATTATTTGTTTCACATCAAATTCTGATCTAGCCTTTATGATGAGCTTTGAATTTAGGAATAATATCATTCCCTTTGTCATCTTTCGGAACTATAAATCTAATGAGCAGTAATGCTTTTTTCTTTCAAAAAAAGCATGAGGATCATCTGAACATAGATTCTGCTTTGATCTTTTCAACTATGTCGTTTATATTACCTTTGCATAGGGCTATAGATTTATGAATCCATTCATGATTGGATTCTTTCCTTTGTTCTGGTAAAGGTATTATAGTTCTGAATGAGTACTTCCTGGGAATTTGAACATCAGGATTAAATAAAGATATAAAATCTTTATTTAGGCTAAAAGTACCACATTCTTGCAAAGCATCTACTCCTATCAAACAATCATATGAAAGCATATCATGTTGATAAAATTGCAGTGTTCTTTCATATCCTTCTATCTTGATAGGCACATATGTTGTATATCTGGATATCACTTCTTTCTTATCAAAATTTATCTTTAAATATGTTTCAGTCCAACAATCTAGAGGTATGGCTCTGGTTCTAAGCAAACTTATATCTGCTCTTGTATCTATCATTGCATCTATAGAGTAGGGCTTGATATTTGGAATGCAAATATTGATAGTAATAAAAGGATTTTGGGCTCCTTTTACTATACATACCTCTGTATTAATCTCTTATGTTGGAACTGATTCCTCTACTTCTTGGTGTAGTATTTGTTGATAGGCTTCTTCTAGAAACTGTTCATCATCTTCAGCTTCTTTCTTTTCCCTGTTTTCTTCTTCTACTAATATTTTATATTCATTAGTAGCTTTAGCAATCACCTTCTATAAGAATTCTATTCTATTTCTTCTCCATGTCCTCATAGTTTCAGGTGCTGGAATTATAATATCTGTGCTAGGAGTTATTACTCAGAAATTCATTGTTCTGATCTTCTTCTGGAAAAAGGAATGGAAAACTTCTCCTAGGTGGAGAGTATCTTCCTCCTCTGCCACGACCTCTTCCTCTATAGGGAGTTTGTCTTTGACGTATACATCCTTGTATAGGAGGCCTTGAAGTGGGTAATGACCTCTGTTGAAGAGACCATTTCGCTTTTCTTCCTCTTCTTCCTTTCTCTCTCGGGCTTCATTTTCAGCTCTGACCTGGATTGAGTATTTTCTTTCTAGCTCTCTGACTTTCTGCGAGAGATAGGTCTTTTTAGCAGTATCCCATGGGGGAAAATATTCAAACTCACTTTGTCTTAGTTCTAGCTACTTATATAGAACTTTAGAAGACACAGGCATGAGAGGGTGAGGAAAACTAGCAATCATATTTATGAAAGAAGGAAATGAATCATAACCAGATTCTGTACTATGTCTGAATCTGACTCTGTGTGCTCTATTATATTTACTTGAAAATCTTCTTCTGAAGATATATATGATACATCAGAAGAATAACAATCAGAATCAAAGATTAAGTAGTAATCTTGATCCGTTATACCTTTTCTTTATGCAAGCACGTTTATTTTGCCTTACCTTTCTCGTATCTTTCTTTGGGTACTCATTTGCATAATTCTTGCCTTTGAGATAAAACAGTTGGTATGAATTTTCGTTTCTTTCCCATATATTTTTTTTCTTGAAATATTATTTTTTGTATGGGACATCTTTTGAATATTTATTTTTGGAAAACTTATGTCTTTTCTTATACTTATACCGACCCTTCCCCTTTGAAAAAGATGAACAATCTTTACAAGGTTTCTTGATTCTGAACTTGTGTTGGGGTCGACAACCAAATGAGTCATTATCTAGTAACTGACAAAATTTGGTTCCTAAGGCTTTTTGGGCCTTAGCAGCTTCCTTGCGGTCTTATTTTTTCTTGGCAGAGATGAGCATTCGTCTCATCTATAATCTGATTTAGAGCTCCAAGACTTAATTCTTCTGTACTCTTTCCATGCAGGGCTTTTTTATATTCTGTTGCAAAAATGCAGGGAAAGATTCTATATATCGGAGTCTCATAGTAGGATCATTTATATTGCCAGAATTATAATACAAATTTTTCATATAACATTGGTATTCTTTATCCTACTCATATCACATAATCTGGCTCTCAAGAATAAAGAAGTATTTCTAAGCTTGTCATTATCAATAGTGCCTAGAAATTCATGAATTAAAGCTGCAGTTAATGAAGCATATCCACCATTCAAAATTTCTTCTTGGTGTGGATGAGCATCCCACCATTCTTTGACTATGCCAACAAATCCATTTGCAATAACTTCAACAATAGTTCTGGGATCCTTCTTATATAACAAAAGCTGAGAATTTGCCCACCCTATAATTCCATGTATTAATTCTTTCACTTGTTCAGGAGTAGAGCAATCTAGCTTATACCAATTAGGTTGCAAGGTCTGTGTTCTTGCAGTATGATGTAGAGGCTCAGATGTTGAAGCTTTAGAAGTTTCTTCCATCAAAACCATACTTTCTGCTTCTTCTGGAAGAAGCTTGGCCATACTTGACTGATCCTTTGTCTAGAGTCTTTTTATCAGAAATAAACAAAGGACTATGTTCTAGCAGAATAGTCTTATGACGTGTTGAAGATCCGGAAGAATTAGCAACTTCCGTCCAGGACACTTTGTGAGACCAATCTGGTTCAATTTCTTCGGCTTTTTTATTATCCAGAATTTTCTCTATCTGTGGGACTATCTTAGGAATAGGGCTTACATGCTCTTGAACTTGTTCAACTTTGTGGATTAACTCAATAGAGGACTCATGCAATTGGTGCAGGCTATTTTGTACAATTTTATGGGTAGTACCTATTTTTGAAGCAATGTCCTTTTTAGTATCTTCAGATTGACTGATAAGGGGTTGAACAACATCAATTACTTCTCTAGACACAATCTTAGGAATATCAGGACAAGTAGATACATATCTAGAAGTATTTTCAAGACTTTTATCAACCTTCTTCATTTGGGTAGTAACATCATCAACTTTAGAATTTAGTAATCTAAGAGCAGAAGTTATATCTCCTTTCTGATGAAGTTCTATGGCTTTTAATGTTTTTTCCATTTCGCAAGAATAGACTCTTGTGATTATAGACGATCATGGATAGGCTTGACAACTTTATTTGTCTAATTTATCATTTTAGAAGACTCAAAAGGGTCTACATGTTAGTCTACTGATTCTCGGTACCAAAATATGGCCTTTTGGGTTTCATCAGATGATAAGACTTCACTACCGTCTAGAGATGGAAAATATGTAGAAATATTTGTTTCTCTAGAAGCCATACTAATGGTTGGACCATTAGAAGGGACATACTTTTGCTTTATAATCTATTCACAGTCCTTACACCAAAGGTAATCAGTGTTGGGATCATGAATCAGACTATTATGACTACAAATATAAGTATGTTCTTTCATGAATTTTCTCAAGGGTTCAACTACGGAGAAAACGAAGTATTTGATCTAAAAGAACTAGACCGTGATATTTCATACTTTCTACTTCTTCGGAAGAAGCTTGGCCATCTTGACCGATTGTTTTCCCGAGTCTTTTTATCGAAATAAAAAAGGACTATGTTCTAGTAGAGCAGTCTTATGACGTGTTAAAGATCCGAAGAATTAGCAACTTCATGCTCTAGGACACTTTGTGAGACCAATTAGTAACAGTCATGGAGTTTGAAGATCATGCCAGTATTCAAGGAGAACAGGAAGATCAAGATCTTGTAAGTTTATCTGATGTATTTCCTATTAATTCTGCAGTAGATATACAACAAGAATCAGATCCCTTACCTGCATGGAAATTGCCTAAGATCCCATATAACCAAGTCTATGATAAATTAACTGCTTTTCATTTGATTGCTGCTACTACCTTAAAAACCCGTGAATCTGTTATTCAGGTTTTCTCAAACATCTAGTCATGAGTATGATATACCTTTAGTAGATCCCGCTGATATACAGTCTCTCAAAAACAAAAAAACATTTAAATTTGCTCATATAGGTTGTGTTCAAATAGGTATTACTCCACTTTTTCGTCATGGTCTAAATGCTTCTGTTTTATGTTGTTTAATGGATTTACATTTTGAAAGTTTTAAAGATTCCCTATTGGCTGCTATTCAAACTGGTCTTCATAATGGCCCCATATCTTTTGAGGTTTATCCAAATTACCCAGTAAGCCTGCAAAAAGAAGATTTGTTAAAGCAAGTTCTGCGTCTACATCTTGCTACCACAGGTCTTCACATGAAGCCTGGCGCTTGTCCCTTGGCTATTCATTACAAAATCATTTATCACCTTGTTAACACAATGCATCCTGCCGTCAAGCATGGTATCTCTAAAGGCAACAGCAGTGGTGAGTCACACCAGTATAGAAAGTCATAAAATTGAGCCCAAACTCATTTCGTGGTCTCAAATAAAAGTCCCAAAAGAATGAACCCTATCTAAAATAAATGAAAATTCATACCAACTTTGTTTTATCTCAGTAAAGGCAAGCATTATGCAAATGAGTGCCCAAAGAAAGATACAGAGAAAGGTAAGGCAAAAATAAACATGCTTGCAACCCTCGAGAAAAGGTATAACGGATTAGGATTACTTTGCTTAATCTCTCGATTCGATTGCTATTCTTCGATGTATCATATATATCTTCGAATAAGATTTTCAAGTAAATGTAATAGAGCACACACAGTCGTCACTTCTAGATAGCACAAGAATTTGGTTATGATTCATTTCCTTCTTTCATAAATATGATTGCTAGTTTTCCTCACCCTCTCATGCCTGTGTCTTCTGAAGTTCTATATAAGTAGTTAGAACTAAGACAAAGTGAGTTTGAAGATTGTCCCCCATGGGATATCTTTGCTAAAAAGACCTATCTCTCATAGAAATTCGAGAGCTAGAAAGAAAATACTCAATCCGGACCAAATCTGAAAATGAAGCTCGAGAGAGAAAGGAAGAAGAGGAAGAAAAGCGAAATGGTCTCTTCAACAGAGGTCATTACCCACTTCAAGGCCTCCTGTACAAGGACGTATACGTCAAAGACAAACTCCCTACAGAGGAAGAGGTCGTGGTAGAGGAGGAAGATATTCTCCACCTAGGAGAAGTTTTCCATTCCTTTTTCCAGAAGAAGATCAGAACAATGAATTTCAGGTAATAACTCCTAGCACAGATATTATAATTCCAGCACCTGAAACTATGAGGACATGGAGAAGAAATAGAATAGAATTCTTACAGAAAGGTGATTACTAAAGCTACTAATGAATATAAAAGATTAGTAGAAGAAGAAAACATGGAAAAGAAAGAAGTTGAAGATGATGAACAATTTCTAAAAAAGCCTATCAACAGAATCTCGCACACCAGAAGCGAGAGAAATCGGTTCCAACAAAAGAGATTAATACTGAGGTATGTACAGTAAAAGGAGCCCAAAATCCTTTTATTACTATCAATATCTGCATTCCAAATATCAAGCCTTACTCTATAGATGCAATGATAGATACAAGAGCAGATATAAGTTTGCTTAGAACTGAGCCATACCACCGTTTCATTGGACTGAAACATATTTAAAGATAAATTTTGATAAGAAAGAAGTGATTTCCAGATATACAACATATGTGCCTATCAAGATAGAAGGATATGAAAGAACATCTGCAATTTTATCAACATGATATGCTTTCATATGATTGTTTGATAGGAGTAGATGCTTTGCAAGAATGTGGTACTTTTAGCCTAAATAAAGATTTTATATCTTTATTTAATCTTGATGTTCAGATTCCTAGGAAGTACTCATTCAGAACTATAATACCTTTACCAGAACAAAGGAAAGAATCCAATCATGAATGGATTCATAAATCTATAACCCTATGCAAAGGTAATATAGATGACATAGTTGAAAAGATAAAAAACAATCTATGTTCAGATGATCCTCATGATTTTGTTGAAAGAAAAAAAGCATTATTGTTCATTAGATTTATAGTTCCAGAAAGATGAGAAAGGGAATGATATCATTCCAAAATTCAAAGCTCATCATAAAGGCATGATCCCTTCTAAGAGAAAAGAATGTCATGAAGAGATTAAAAAGCTAATCCAAGGAGGTTTTATCAAAGAATCTAACTCCTCTTGGGCATGTGCAGCTTTTTATGTAAATAAAAGGAGTGAATAGGTTCACCGAAGAAAAGACTTGTTGTTGATTACAAGCCTTTGAATAAGTTTGTAAAAGCTGTCTAGCATCCTATCCCTGCTAAAGATGATCTATTATCTAGAATCAAATGATCAAAGGTATACATCAAGTTTGATTTAAAGAGTGGTTTTTGGCAGATATTCCTTAAACTAGAAGATACCTACAAAATGGCTTTTGTAGTACCAAGAGGATAATATGAATGGAAAGTTGTTCCATTCGGATTGAAAACTGCTCCATCAATCTTTCAGAAAATGATGGACATTATCTTTGGTGAGTTAGCTGATTTCCTAATAGTTTATATTGATGATATATTAACATTTTCTAAATCTCCCAAAGAACATATTGAACACCTAGAGAAATTCTATGAAGTTGTTTATCGAATGGTTTATGCTTATCTCTGACAAAAATAGAGATTTTCAAAGATGAAATGGATTTCCTAGGAATTACAATCAAAGACGGATCTATTGAAATGTAATCTCACATTGTTTCAAAGATTCAAGAATTTCCAGATCAGATTTAAGAAAAGATTCAACTACAGAGATTTCTTGGTTGTATCAACTATGTTGTTGGATTCTATAAAGATATTGCTTTGCAGACAAAATACTTCTCAATAAAAGATTGAAGAAAAATGCTCCCAATTGGTCAGAAGAAATGACCCAAGCTGTAAAAAGAATCAAAGCACAAGTTCAAAACTTCCTGCTATGTCCCTGCCTGGACAAGGACTAAAAATCATAGAAACAGATGCAAGTGAGAATTATTGGGGAGCTGTACTAAAAGAAAAATCAGAAAATGGAAAAGAAAAAATATGCAGATATGCATCTGGATCTTTTCAAGGCTTAGAGCTAAAATATCATTCTAGCTCATAAAGAAATTTTAGCTGCTAAGAAAGCTATCAAAGCCTTCTTATTCTTCATACAGAATGAACACTTCATTTCTGCGCTCTGATTTAAAAGATTTCAAGGCCAGACTCAATAATGGAGATCCTGCTAATAAGACTGCATTCAATAGACTCCAGAGATGGGGAATGTGGTTTGATAATTTCAGTTTTGAAATTGAACACATTAAAGGAAAAGATAATTCTCTAGCTGACTTTGCCAGTAGAGAATTGAATCATTCAAAGAACATAAATGTTATACAGGTCATCCATGAATTTGTTGAAACTATCTGGAAATCTTCTAATTGCCAAAATTATCTTGGGTCTCTAAAAAGAAATGATAATGAAATGTCATATGAGGCACAACATTTGTTGCTTTCAAGAGGAATTATTTCAGTATCACCTTACAACATGACAGAAGTAGCATCAAGATTTGTTGATCCTGAAATTCCTACTTCAGAATTTCATACCAAACAGAACCTATGGTTTTCTGCACATTACAATGGCAATGGAGGCATTCAAGGTATGTGGAACCTCCTCCAGATGATATTCCAGTAGAAGGAATCAGGCTAAGACAATTGGTCCCAAGACCAAATACATTATGGAGGTTTGAATTTTCTAAGCTATGGCCCGAAGGACATCCTCTTGAGAATGATGCATGGAACAGACCAAGCACTCCAGGAGATAGGCAGTATATTGCTAATCATTTCAAGTATTTCCTTTCCAAATATCTGCCAACCAAGATTTCTGATAGTCCTCTGCTTAACGTACATCCTGATATTGTTAGAAATATTCTAATTAATTGTAAAATTCCTTGGTATGTAAAAGAATCCTATTATGTTAAAACTAACTTTTTACAGGGACATCATGCTAATCCAAATGGACAATTATGGCGAAAGATCTATCTTCATCATACCATGAATGTCCATCCTCCTGCACCTGGTCATTTCCTTCGATTCCGATCACTATCTCTATCCATCACGAAGGCATCTAGCCCCAGATAATGATGGAACGTCTTCTGTATCTAGACTTTGGTACGAAAGGAACACTCGTGACCACTACTTTTCCAAAAGAAGAGATTGGGAGGAATCATCCAGCTCGTCTGATAGCGACAACAACCCTAGAGTCCATTTTAGTCCTTAAAGCTATGATGACAGGCTTGTTGTCATGTCATGCATCTCTTGTACAATAAAGTTTTGAGATGACTTCCCTTTAGTCATTTCGAAAGCATGGTGGACCTCTCCACTTTCTAAAGGTGTCTTATTGAGTGGCATGTACTCAATTATTGTCTTCCACTTTTCTCAAAGTGGGAATCTTCTTGTTTACCTAGGTTACCGGTTCCCGGTTTCTAGGTTTCCCATCTATCCGGTGAAAAGCCTCTCACATTCCTATATAAAGGTATGTTGAGACTCATTCACTACATCGGAGAATTGGGAATGCTTAGTAAGGCATATAACAAAATATTTAGAGCTTAGTTTTGAGTATGGTAGTTTATCGAGCTTTTTTTTGAGTGTATTAAGTTGTGAAGTTTATTAAGTTATGAAGTTTATAAAGAGTTAAGTTGTGAAGTTGTGAAGGTTATAAAGTGGTATCAGAGCTTGGTCTCTATGTAATAGAGCTTGGACATTAATAAGAAAAATAATTGCAAGATTCTTATTTGCTATGTTTCTATTTTGATACTTGGTGTATGATCTGTTTTTCTTCATCTGAAGTAAGTTTATACCTCGTAAGTCAGGAAAAGAGGCGAGCCTCCCACTTTGTAAGTCGCCGTGGATGTGCGCAGTTTTAGGTTGAAGGTCGATACCGTAAGCCCTGCTGAAGAGTTGCTTATCAGTAATAGTCATGGAGTTTGAAGATCGTGCCAGTATTCAAGGAGAACAAGAAGATCAAGATCTTGTAAGTTTATCTGATGTCTTTCCTATTAATTCTGCAGTAGATATACAACAAGAATCAGATCCCTTACCTACATGGAAATTTCCTAAGATCCCATATAACCAAGTCTATGATAAATTAACTACTTTTCATTTGATTGCTGCTACTACCTTAAAAACCCGTGAATCTGTTATTCAAGTTTCTCAAACCTCTAGTCATGAGTATGATATACCTTTAGTAGATCCCGTTGATATACAGTCTCTCAAAAAACAAAAACATTTAAATTTGCTCATATAGGTTGTGTTCAAATAGGTATTACTCCACTTTTCCGTTGTGGTCTAAATGCTTCTGTTTTATGTTGTTTAATGGATTTGCGGTTTGAAAGTTTTAAAGATTCCCTATTGGCTGCTATTCAAAGTGGTCTTCATAATGGCCCCATATCTTTTGAGGTTTACCCAAATTACCCAATAAGCTGCGCAAAATAAGATTTGTTAAAGCAAGTTCTGCGTTTACATCTTGCCACCACAGACTTCACATGAAGCCTGACGCTTGTCCCTTGGCTATTCATTACAAAGTCATTTATCGCCTTGTTAACACAATGTATCCTACCGTCAAGCATGGTATCTCTAAAGGCAACAGCGTGGTGAGTCACACCAGTATAGAAAGTCGAAAATTGAGCCCGAACTCATTTCGTGGTCTCAAATTAAAGTCCCAAAAGAATGGACCCTATCTAAAAAGTTTATTGAGAAAAATCAGCCTAGATTAGAAAATGCTACAGCTGTGAATGAATCCAAGTCAAATGTAACTCTGTCTTTCAGATCTAAAAAGTCTGCGTCTGAAATATCCCGGTCTAGTTCTTTTAGATCAGATACTTCTTTTTCTCTACAATTGAACCCTCGAGAAAATCCATGAAAGAACAGACTTATATTTGTAGTCATAATAGCCTGATTCATGATCCCAACATTGATTACCGGTAACCTACCTTTATAATCTACCTTTATTACATAGAGACCAAGCTCGATACCACTTTATAACCTTCACAACTTCACAACTTAACTCTTTATAAACTTCATAACTTAATAAACTTCACAACTTAATACACTCAAAAATAAGCTCGATAAACTACCATACTCAAAACTAAGCTCTAAATATTTTGTTGTATGCCTTACCAAATATTGAAACCGGGAACCAAAGAACCTAGGTCCTAAAATATTACATAGAGACCAAGCTTTCATACCGGTAACCTACCTTTATTACATAGAGACCAAGCTCGATACCACTTTATAATCTTCACAACTTCACAACTTAACTCTTTATAAACTTCATAGCTTAATACACTCAAAAATAAGCTCGATAAACTACCATACTCAAAACTAAGCTCTGAATATTTATTTATATGCCTTTATATAGGAATGTGAGAGGCTTTTCACCGGATAGATGGGCAACCTAGAAACCATAACCTACCTTTATTACATAGAGACCAAGCTTTGATACCACTTTATAACCTTCACAACTTCACAACTTAACTCTTTATAAACTTCACAACTTAATACACTAAAAATAAGCTCGATAAACTACCATACTCAAAACTAAGCTCTGAATATTTTTTTATATGCCTTACTAAGCATTCCCAATTCTCCGATGTAGTGAATGAGTCCCAACATACCTTTATATAGGAATGTGAGAGGCCTTTCACCGGATAAATGGGCAACCTAGAAAAACAGATCATACACCAAGTATCAAAATAGAAACACAACAAATAAGAATCTTGCAATTATTTTTCTTATTGATTTCCAAGCTCTATTACATAGAGACCAAGCTCTGATACCACTTTATAACCTTAACAACTTCACAACTTAACTCTTTATAAACTTCACAACTTAATAAACTTCACAACTTAATACACTAAAAATAAGCTCTGATAAACTACCATACTCAAAACTAAGCTCTGAATATTTTTTTATATGCCTTACTAAGCATTCTTTCCATGCAAGATAAATTTAATTCTTTTCCCAACCATATGGTCTGCATGGTGTTTGATAAATTTCTTCATTGAAGTGTTGGCGGTTGGCACTAATCACTGAAACCTGGATTGCAATATATGGACTGGATTTTTGTATTAAACTCTCTTCCTCTAATTTCTCATTTGAGAAGATTCTCAGTTTCAGTCATTTGGTCAAATATTGCACGAGTTTCAATAGAACTATGCATTTGTTTTCATTGCTGGGTGCAAAAATTTCTTGGAGAGTTCCATTCGTTGTTGGAGGTATTGAAAGACTAGCTGGTTCAAATCTGTGTTTCAATTATTGACTGGCGCTGGCATTTAACTCAGACTTGCAAAATTCTTTCAAGTTATCTATTTTTTTGGTGTTTCAAATCTGCCCAAGACATTTTATTTTCCCAAGAGAGTACTACAACCTGGAAAAGAGACGTCTACTGCTACAAATCACGTTGGATATTTGAGGTGTGGAAGAATTGTTTTGAGGAACGTGTTTCAACCTTAATTTCCGAGTTCGATTGTTTTGAGGACTGTGTTTCTAAGTTAACTGTGACCGAATTTTTACATTTAAGCAAGCATCTTGAGAGAATATTTTTTTGCACAATGATTTTTTGAATTGAGAAAGGGGAAAATTCCATCATTTTGTATTGCCCCGTCCAATGTAAATTTTTCTACGGTGTAGCATTCAATTCCATTACTGGCATTCTAGATAATCTTGTGGGTAGACGTGCATTTAAGTTGAATGTATTTGTGAAGGCATCAATGCATTTATAGATTTGCATTGATTGTTTTGTCAGACACAGGCTTAAGTTTGACGTTGTTATGATTGAAGGTACTTATTATAAAACAAAAATATATTAGTAATTGTACGTAAAATGTGTGATGGAAACATCTGAAAGGGATTTATTGAGGATATGAAATTGGAGGATCCGAAACAATGGAAGAGGGAGAGAGGTGTTGAAGAAGGGGTCGGTTAATTATATGATCTATGCTATAGTCTATCAGTTTAATTCTTTGTTTAAGTGATAGATTTATGGGCATGGCTTTAGGTCTGATGAAACTCAGCATTGACTTTTGAAATTGAAGGAAATCAAGTGATTTCACATCCTCCATGTTTAGAAAGCAAAAGTAGCCAAAGACCTTGCTATTGACTCCGATAAGGAATTCTACATCTATTTTGATTTCAAACATTTTAAGTTCAAGGTCCACTTCTAAGATGTGGATGTATATTTCACTCAAGTCCAATAAGGAAGTACTTGTTTGTTTTTGCTCTTTGTTTTGGTATTTCATGGTATTTACACCTTCACAAATGGCATGACAATGCGCTTTACTTACCATCATCCATATCAAATAGATTACAATCCTTTTAAATTTAGTAGAACGGATACCACTTAGTTCTTAGCACTAAGTAGAAGAAATTCATACACTCGAATGCCAAAATATGCTTAATGTTATTAAATATTTGGAAAACCCTTTTTCTTAATGGAAAAGTAAAAACAAGTATTACATTAATTTTTTTTAAAACTAAATATATTATTGATAAATGTGCGAGGGCAGTTGGTTAAGTTTAATTTCTTAAGAATGATTTTATTTGCTAATGCAAAAATAAATATGACATTTGATTTTTTCTAACTAATCTTGTAACGGTGACAAATACCTCAAGCCAAGCTCATGCATCATGACATATGGCTTAAAATAAGGTCAGGACATTTGGCATTTGAATACTGTGGGGCTCTTCCTTTTTTTCCTCTCAAATGTTTTTAATGGATACTGTACTGAACCGGCTGAAGATGAGATGGGCAGATTCGACCAAGTGATGAAGATGCTCATGGAGTATGGAAAATCTCCAGGTGCTCAGCTCGCTGTGGCCAAAGGAGGCCAACTGAAATATTTTAAACCTTTCGGAGTGGCCAACCGTGAAACAGGGGAACCAGTCACCACAAATCATGTTATGAGATATGCCAGTATTTCCAAAGTATTCGCAGGAACAGCAATCCTCAAGCTTGTTCAGGTTTGAAATTTTTCTAACTAATTCCAATAAACCAGCTAATCCATAGATTGATATAATGAATGTATGTTTTTAGTTTGCAGGAAGGGAGGGTGAGTTTGGAGGATAAACCATTTGTTTTTCTTGAAAATCTTGAGCATCTTTCAAGGAATTTGGAGTCTGTCTGAGTATGAATGGTCTGCTTTGTGACCAGATCCATTTACTCTCCCCGAGTCCCCGCGAAAAATCTTGCACATCGATACGCGACCTGTCAATATCGAATACTAAAGTGTCGTTCTTTTCAAGTTATGGTTAGAAGTTATAGTTGTGGTTAATGATCTATTGTCAGTTTTTTAATTATTGATCATTGGAGATCTTTTGTCGCTCAATCTAGCCTAGTCTTTATATATTGTCTTATCATTCGTTATTTTAAGTCATTTATTATTGTATAGGTGTCAACAAGTCATGTTCTAATTTGTTATGGTCTAAATATATAATCAAAATGAGTTTTAAGTCGTTAAAATATCGTTAAGAGTATTAAAATCAAAGTTTATTGATTCCATGTTATTGTAGTTTATTATCATTATCATTTAAAGTTTTAATCGAATTTTTATGTTCGTGTAGTTGTTAAGTGTTTGACAATATTTTTTTGGCCTTACGTATACATTTTTGATGGAATCGATGTCCGTTAAAGGTATGTATTTGAGCTCCAAGTTCCAATATAGCTCAATTAGTGTTGGCAAAATAATTTGTGATGATGTAAATTATTGAGTTTTCACCAACACTCCGGGACTAAGCCCCTCCTTCTTGTGTATGGGGAGGCTCCCATTATTGAATACTCCACTAAACATGTGGCAAAGTGCTTGTACAAGGTACAATAGAGGAATTTGCAGTGAAGAGAGGTAAAGGGGAGTGAGAGAAGCAAGGGGAGAGGATTACTTGTTGTGAGTAGGCTTACAAAATTCACATACAATAACTAGAGTAGGTCCACATTCAATTAGAAGAACACAACAATGCAAGCCATTGACAAGACCAATAAATCGAGACACAAATTTCTATAGATCTATCAATCAAGGACACAAAGTTCCTTCTTGGTCTGTACATTATCACACTGCTTACAAAATTGGAAAGTATAGAGAGTAGAGGAACACATACAAAGAACGTAGAGGAAATGTAACTTTTATTTCTTAATGTAGTAGCGATACAAAACTTAACATAATACAACAAATAAAAAATTTCCAACCCTTTGAAATGGAGAAGCCATTTCAATTTATAACATTACAAATTATCCTTTCATCTCCTCCCTACTTAACTTTTCACCTTCCCTCATCACTTCGACCTTTCACGTTCCTAAGGAACAAAAGTGATTTTTTTAATTATTAGTAAAAATGGACTCTTACAATGTTAATGTTGAAGGTTGCTTAAGTGAATAAGATGAGATAACAAAAATTAGAATCTTAATGGAAAATTAGAATATGGAGAGATAGAACTGGTTTGGTAGATCTCTACCGTCATGAGTTAGTCCATGCGAGCCGAGTCTAATCAATGGGTTTGAATGGTGTACTAGAATAGATATAGTAGAACAGAATGGTGTGCCACATAGAAATCCCATATAGAGAGTAGGGAGGTTCCTTATCTCTTAATGGAAAATTAGAATATGGAGAGAGAAGGAGAGAGAGATAGAGAGAGAAGGGTTGACCAATATGATGAGGATGGAGGCTTTGCTTTGATGAAGAACTAGCCATTCATGATCCTTGAGGGAGAGTTCTCGGAATGAGCTCCCCGTCCTTTATATTCTCTCTTGAACCCATTTCCAGCTTAGTGCGCAACCTTTTCTTCTTCTGGAATACAGATGTAGCTCAACACTTTGATCCATGTCTTGGAAACATCATTAATAGCCTTGCATTGACTAGACCATACTTCGCGATCCCTTGCAATATTAGAAATAGATCCTCTGATGTTGTGCAAGGGACTCCAAAGTATCCTTGTTGAAGGAAAGAGGATCACTTTCCTCCTTCTTGACCAACTCCTAGAAGGAATCAATGAGTTCTTTCAATGATGAATTCTTAGTGAGTGAAAGGAATCCAAGTTTCTGAACACAATTATTGACATCATCCAAAATATCGAAGGCATTTTGTTCACTAGAGTCAAGTTTATAGATGGAATCATTTATCATATCATATCTAACATTTAGAGTGTGGGCCCAAACTGGAGACAAGTTCTTAGCAATGAATGCAAACACAATCTTTCTCATGAGGGTGTGGGAATCAAGTGTACACACCTAAAATCAGTATCTATGCCCTCATTCACCCGTGTGCACATATTTTAATTTAATCATCCTCCTCATCCAATCAAATGCTCATCCTGTCCTTTTAATTAATTAAGTAATATTAATTAATTACTCATGTAATAATTTACCCGCCTCCCATTTCATCCACATTAATCTTTATTAATTAATTAATTCATATTAATTAATTAATCATTTAAGATCCTCATTGCCCCAACCAACCTTCTAATTAGGATGCTTTATCCTACACACAAATCACCTTGCTTTTCTAGCTTTCATCCCACCTATTTTTATGCCCTAACTACCTTGGATTCATCCCCAAGTCATCTAATCCCGCCAATATGCTTTAAAGCACTCACCCAAGCCTTAAAAACATCCAAATCCCGCCTTAAATAAAAAATCAAGCCCAAGAGGGAAACTTTCCCCGTGATTGGTGCCGACCCAACTTGGTCGCCGTCGACCCGCTTTAAAACAAGTGTTTTCTTTCCATTACGATGATTAGGAGGCAATCACTTGATAATCAAAGAAATTAGAGAGAAATCAGAGCTTCTTCATGACTTCTAGAGCTTCCTGTAATAACTACAGACATCCCATCCATCATCCAACATGTTTTACATCACTCACGATTTTCCTTCGTGAGCTCTCTTGCTTTTATAGTGCTTTTATCAAGTCTTCTATTAGATTATATTTGCTTTGTTGCAGATTAACCTTTTGTAGGTACATAACAACATTCAGCCACCACTTAACAACCTTTTGTTCTAATCCCAACGCTTGCAGGTTGCCATATTCAGCTATTTATTTTTAGCCTCATCCCATCCTACTTCTGATCCACCGCTGATCCTCCTGGTCGCCATCGACCGAGGGCCTGTTTATCCAATAATCTACCTAAATCATCCTTTTCTATCCTTTTCCCCACCTTTATGCCTTTACTTCTTTTCTGCAGATCCTCCTACAACAACTACAAGTCCTTATCGGTTTTCAAATTGCTCCCGAGTTTGCATATCTCTATATTCCATCTACAACTCCAGATTCATCCTCCCAGGTCACCATCGACCTACCTATGTAGAGTCCGGGTTGCCACCGACCCCTGCAGACAGGTAACCTTTATTTTGTAGTTATTTTCATCTAACTAGCTTTAGATTAGTTTTTGCCATTTTTTAGATTCAGTGACATCTTTGTTTCTGCATGCTTTTGCTTTATTTCATCCTTATCTAAACAAACAAGGTTTGACATCTGCCAAGGAAGCTAACTACTTCTTGGAACCAACATTATTCGGACAACCCCCACATCTATTTATCTAATCAAATCATGTTTCAATATTATTTGTAGGTGTAGCAGCAATAACAATCTATCATTTAGCGCCCATATCAAACATCAAGCATCCAAGGTAACATAAACCCTCTATCCTTCTAGAGTTGGCTAGTTTCTTTAGTAGCTAGTGCATTAATTTGATTAACAAACGAGAAATTTGGACAACATTCTGGCACACCTAGTGGGACCACCCTTTAGGTGATCCCCTTTTTCTATATCTTGCTTTTTCCTATTTTACACTAACCCCATGTAACGTGAGGCTTTGCTTTATTGCTTGCTCGGTTTGTGGCTTGGATCACCCATCACTCAAAAGTGCAGAAAAATAGGAAAAGTGTTATCCAGGTATTCTTCTTTTCCTTATTTTCTCCTTTTACATCGTACCTTCCCTTCTTGTCTGTACTCATCGAATGTCACATCTTGTTTTGGGCTTAAAAAGAACCTTTCCTTGTGCATCTTGCTTGCCCACATAGCTTAAATAGGAGCTTCATATTCGCATCACACGTCTTATCACACACAACCTAAAAATTTACAAATCAATTGACACATCAAAACATTCCTTCACCTGGTTCACTTGAATGGGATTTGATCACCCAACAGAGAGATTTTTAGACATCTCCCACCACAACTTATCTGAGACCAACCATAGTTTTCCATCTCCTAGGTCCTTTCATATCCATTCTCTTCACACATTCTTAATCAAAACATAAAATGAATTGTTTTCTTGCTTTCTGTTTAAAAATGGAACCAAAATTTTCCTTGAGCATTTCTTAGTAGTCCTCTGTGACCCCATCCAGACCATCATTTGCTTCTAGAGTTTCCTCTAGCCCTATTTATGACTAACTTTTCCATAGACATCCCACCTCTCACCCATATCAATCTGTAGACCATACTTCACCCTCATTGCCTTATGTATCATCCTATTTATATACATCACCTTATACTCTGTTGCCTTATACCTCATCACCTTTATCCTCATCATATTTAGCCTCATCCCCATGCACCATTCCTACTTCTCCCCCATCTTCTTTGGCCTCATTACCTCGTGCCCTTCTTGTGTCACCTGACATCACCACACCCACATATCTTATGGATATTCCTCATGAGAACCCCATATGTGACTTATTTCTCCATATGTATCAGTCAACACATCCTACACCATCTTATGACATCTCTCCTCTTGATTCATCGAGGATACCTTTGATGAGCCTACGTCGTGTTGGACCTCCCTATTCTTGCCCCATCTCCATCATCTCATTATGATCCCACTTATCACCATACTCCTACATCCTCCCAAGCTACCCCATCTTCATCACATGATATCTTTAGAGAGCCATTTCCTAATCCCCCATCAACCAGTTCATCTTCACCTTCTACATCACATCAATTCAAACCATTCTCAATCAACACCATACATCAGAAACCTCTTTCCACATCAGTCTTACCCATTTCATCATCCACTTCCATCCTTGGTATTGCACCCCCGGCCCCTTCTAACATCATTCCTACATCTATCGCATCTACAGTCACCTTCCCTACCTCCCTTAATTCTACCGCTTCTCTTACAACTACATCCAGTCCTACTTTCACTACATGTGCATCGGCCTTGGCCACACCTATCTCCTCATATGTACCCATTGTTGCGTTGACATAATTATGACACATTTCTTTGCCTCTACCTGCATCACCTCATATTATGTCTACCCCGACATCCCTACCACCTATCTCGTCACTTATGACCAACACGCTTAGCTCATCTTCCACATCCACATCTATTTCCACACCTTACACCTCCCCAATCCACTCGTGTGCCTTCTGAAACTCATACCTCTTCCATCTCTATCCTAGCCCGTCTACCATCTTCCCCATCTCACATAGATATCATTAATCACATCATCCAGACTCCTCTCATCATTGCCACACCCACACTTATTACAAATCCCACACCTACATCTATTTTATCTACTTCACCAATTTTGCACCTCCATCCTCATCTACTCCAGTAGATCCTATTCCTCTATACACATCTATTCCACCCTTACATGTCTTACCTTCCATAGATTCAGTATCGGTCCCTCTTTCCATACTTCTACCTATGCCTACCGCATCGACCATTATCACCATATCCCCATTATCCCCCTCTTCCTCCACACTACCTTCATCATTCAAGCAATATTGGAGATCTCTTCATAGCTAGAACCACTATAGGCGAACCTCTGTTTCATCCACTCAACTAGACACCCCCACATCTAGCCAACCTTCACCTTCCTTAGAATCCATCATGTATAAGCTACTTCGCAATCAAGCACCACGCCGTCACCAGATCCCTAGTAGAGATTATTGTCATCTCCACCAAGGTTACTCCTCAAAAATCTAAATCTAAAGACCTTGGTGTCCTTCTACAACAGTCCCTTGAGCATCCTCACAAGAAGATCGACATACCCCTATATCGGGACCAAATCTACATCTTCCATCCTGGGGCCTCATCCTTCTATTTTAGGACCCTCTCCTCCATCATGACCAATCAACCCATCCAAATCCAAACAATCTGATTCTCTCCTAGGGCCAACCCCTTCATCAAAAACACCTCCAATTATCCAATCATCCAGGCTAAATCATCCACCACCACTTCTTCTTCCAGACCACCTAGACCTTGACCTAGTCCACCTTTACCTCGCTTCATCCACACCATCCTACATGACTTTTCCTGGTGCCCATATCGAATCATATGCGGAGGTCCTCCAACATATGCTTCATACTTCTACCATCACACTTCCACCTATCAAAGCCTTCGATCCAATCCGTCTAAAGTGCTCATGGTTTAATTCTCATCACATCTATGCTTATCATCACACCACGGGCCATGAAAACTAGCATCATAAGGCCCTCCAAACTATTATCCATGATATCATTGAGCGAGAGGACCTCCTCGATGAGTCCCCTTCACCATCTACTACTTTATCCATAGCACATCCGATCCCTTTCACCGCATCTCCATATGATCAGCCTCTTGACGCGAGGTCCTCCCTTGTTCATCGATGTCATTCGCCTCGATACAACATCTTCCCGACATCAATATTATTTGACACCCATTATCTTATCCACATCCCTTTCACCGAGGAGCATCTCCCCTAGAATTATTGATATTTTAGCATCCTTCTTCTCGTTTCCATCGATCCATCCCCTTGCACTAGGAGGAATTATTTCTAGGACTTTTGTTCACAGAATAGTCCCTCCTCACATTGACATCACCTTATCCCATTCGCATCGGTTTATCGATCGCACCTTTCATCCTTTCCTCTTACGACCAATTTTGTGGCCATATCCATGCCTTTCTTAGGAAGCACCATGGCTCTCATTTAATAACTCACCGTCATGGCATATCCATTTTACAATCCATATTTAACTTATCTCCTCTGGTCATGACGTGTCTCGATCGTCATTTTGATCCATCATATAATCATAATTGTCTCTCCCTAGGGGGATCTTTCACTCATCTTAGACGCATACCTTTCTCTTCCTTGAGGGAAATGCATTATATTATTCTCGCTTGTTTATCTCATCTCATATTCCAAAACACGACGGTAATTTCTTAACTTTATCGAACACGCCTACTCTAGAAAGGAGAAAACGTAGAAAGTTTTCCCCATTTGGATTGGACCATACGGTAAACTGGAAGTGGAACCTCTTAATGAATTACACTTGTGACTATTCTATTGTTAGCATATTTACCAATGTTCCCTTAGTCGTGTCTTTAGATCATTCCTCCATCTTCGCCCCTTTCCATTTCTCTTTGTGATGATTTGGAACTATGCGGTCTTCTCCTTCCTTTGCTAGATGTGACCTTAAATATGGGCACCATGGCTTTGCCCATAGCATATTCCTTATGGATAGGTTCTCCCTTCTTGGTGAGAACTCCGTAATCACCACATCCATGTCCATCTCATTCATCTTTTGGAACCATGTAAAGCGTCCAGAGGTGCCTCTTGTACATAATGTATCCCCTCTTATGTGGTCTACTTATCTAGTTCCAACTCTCCCCATGCAAAATAAAAAATCATGGATGCTCAAATCAAAATCAAAGTTATCAAAAATAGACTGATCCCTTGAAGGATAACTATTCATTCATGAAAATAAAATAAAATAATAGACCGATCCCTCAAAGGACAACTATCATTTATTCTTGCCATCTATATATTGTAAAAAGTAGACCATACCCTTGAAGGATGGCTACTCCTTATGGAATTCAAAGGCTTCCCACATTGATCATCCTTCCATTTTATCACATCCTAAGAAAGCTTCCCACATTAATCAAATTTCTCTTTCCCCTTCCCAGAGCTGGGGCATAGTTTAGGGAACACCACTTTTGGAGAACCCTCTTTCCTCTGTACAAGTGCATCTCAAACCCCTTTTTTCATGTCAACATTAGGTCTATGAGATCATCTCATCCATTGCTTCCTTGTGATCTGTGAAATGACTAACTATTGTTGGTTATTTTCTAACATCTGCTTTGGTCACATGTGCCTTGCGTTACCTGGTCTCTTCTTGCTTACCTCCAATGCGGTTGGAGGAATATTTTCTTGTCATAACGTAGTGTCATTCGCACCTATGGGTTGCCAGTGTTACGAGGTTTTCTTCATCCTAGCCCCATCACATCCATTCCTCAATGCACCTCTCTTCATTTCATGTTACCTATCTATTTAAACAACACATTTATTCTTAATCACATCCATTTCTAATCTATTTTTATCACATCTTATCTATAAATTTTAATCACCATAATCAAAATTTAAATTTAAAACATGTTACCACATCATACATTCATATCACCATCCATACACATTTCAATTTCAATTAATCCTATATCTGCCTTATCATCATCATCAAATCTAAACATGAAGCATATAGTCCTAGTCTTCACATCACACATTTATATCCATACTCACATTTGGATCTAAAATAACCATCTAATCACACATGTATTTCACCATCATTATCATATCTCATCTAAGCAACCATCATCATATATATCTAATCTAAAATCATCACATCACATAGAATATAAATTATCACATCATACAATACATGGAAAATGTAACACATAATGATCCACGAGTCAAAATCATATATTAATAATGAGTGTCAATAAATCATGGCCCTCTAGGGTGCATGTATGATACTCTTAGAACCTCTCCTACAGGGGCAGGTATAAAACCTGAACCCTACGTGCCATCTCCACCCTCTTGGCCTCCCTCCTCTCACCGTGGCTAAGCTACACTCACTGTACTTGATGGCCCAGATCTGCCTCCCACCTACCTCTGGAGATGATCCTAGTATCTCAATGTCTGAGGTAGCTTACGGATCACGATATCCTTGTAATACTTAGCCTCAATGGCCAACACTATATACCTATCCATCCTAATCATGCCAAGGGGTGCCATCTGTCTTGACCCTGTGGCACTTCCTAAATATCGTTGGTTGACTCTGTCGCAACTATGGTAGCTAAATCTCTCAAACGGGCCCTGTAGGCCTCCCTTTGCTTACTGAGCGGCCCCTCTGAGCAACTTGGTATCACTTCTACAAATGTATGGTCACTCTCGACTCTCATCTAATCTAGCTCGACACACAAGTGTGCCACCTTTGCGGACTCTCCTACTCCATCACCACCACCTCCTCCAGGATCCACCTCAACATCTACCTCCATCTCCTCAATCTCCTCATCTCCTCCCTCCTCAGCTCCCGAGCTGCCCATGCTATTGTATGCCAATTAGAGTACCCCACTCCTACTCCCACATAATCATCATCATCCCACACCATAGCCTCCTCCATTAGTGGGTCCACCATAATAGAACTCGACGACTCTTTGTCCGAGTCCTTTTGCCTATACAAAATGGGATCATGAGGTATTTCTTGGACCACTTCAAACTGTCATCATACCCTATCAAACTATAAGACATCGATCATCTTAGGCCTCGTCCCTAGACCTAATGCATCCGTCTCATACCCTTCAACTCTACATCCACACCAAGAGGGGAAATCCTATACAACCGCCATCTGACCTAAATTACATCAAGCTCTGCTAGCCGGTTAACATACCAATTGACTCCACGGTCCCCCTGTCTCCAAAGGCCTGATTGTCCCTCCACCTCAAGAATCCAACCTCCAGCTAAATATGGTCCCCTGGGACCCATGGAAGCCCTGGTGGCCTAATCACTGCTATATGCTCATAAGCCCAACAATGTAGTAAAAATATGACATCCAACCCTGATCTCCTACCATCCCTATATCTAGATAGCTCATGATACACTTGAGCTAATAGGGAAGTCCCAAATGAAAATACTATCTGGTGGTCCATGATATCAGCCATAAACTCACTAGAGTCCATGGAAATTGAGCTCCTCCTGAGTCCCGCAAAGTGTAACAGGACATTGTCATCATAACCATACAAATCAATCGGTTGCGTGCCACCCCAACCTCATATCTCTACTCATATGTAAAAGCCCCTAAACAAAATCTTATAAAGAGGCACATCAGCTCCAAAGAGCCACGCCAAAATCGCGATCGGTCATCACTAGTGATGGGGACTATTTTCTCCCCTGTATCGGTAGTCTAAGGATCTAATGCACATCCTCTAGGGTGATAGTCATCTCCCCTCCTAAACCAAAATGTGCAAGTTTGTCAATCCCATCTCTCTACCAAATTAATCATAAGTCCCACATCTCGTGGGATCTTATGATAATGTCTCAATCCCCCTAATCCAACTACAGACAGATGATCCCACTTAGCATCTATCACATCCACTATGATATGCTCGTATAGAGAAGGCACTCGATCTATCAGATATAAGGTCTCCCTGGCTTGTAATCACAAACAAAGCATGCACACATTAGATCCATAATCCAAAAATACATTTGAAAAGCATGAACTTTCATCTAAAATCTAATAAGACTCTAACTTATCCAATTTTACCCAAGTCAACGTTGACCCAAGTCGGTGGATGCATTTCTAGTCAAAGCGGTGTGCCTGAGGGCCCAATCGACGTTGACCCATCTACGTCGCCGCCAACCGCCCTTGGCGTTATCCATTTAAAATAAAAAACAAAAAACAAAAAAAAACTAGTGTGAGTTTTGTATTCACCATCCTTTGCACCCTTTGGCATTTTCTTGTAGCTTCGACGACCTCCATTTTGTCATTCTCTCTTTCCTTGCTCTGTCTTCTTTCTCATCAACTTATGCATGAAAATGAGCTTTTTCGGCCGACCATTGGGTTTATATAGCCCATCGACATGTAGTCACCGTCGATTGGCCTTGGTTGCCATCGACTGCCTTACCACCAACCATTTTGGGATTTATCCCCCTTTTAGCATCCCTTTCTAGGGCATTATCTCTTGTTGACCTTAAATACACATTTATGGTCATATCTATTTTCCCCTTTGGGCATTTTCATACAACATCAATATTCCTTCGGGAACACATACTCTTGAAGTCCACATTCGTGGCTATCTTTTTACCTTTGGGCATGTTAATCATATTTATTCCATAAGTCCACACTCATGGCCATAATCACTCCTCTATTAGGAATTTTATTTTACAATCCTCTCTAATCTGCTCACGAAGTCCACACTTGTGGCCATACTCATCCTCCCATTTGGGCATTACATTCATTATATCAAGTCCTCTTTTGAGGCCATATTATATCAAGTGTAATGCTCGCTAAAATGCCCGCACGAGACCCAAGAACAACCTAGGGTTAGCTAGAAAAATTATGGAATTTTTTTTTGAAAAGTGTGCCCACAAAAGGTTTTGAAAACAACGATTGCTTCATTAACGTTTCTAGGCAATTATATTTAATAGATAAAATTTTCCCGTTATAATAAATATTAAACCCACATTAAACTTTAATGAATTTAATCTGACTAAGCATGGAAAATTCCCTAAGTGTTATTTAAATAAACAAATTAATTCCTACTATAGTTGAATATCCCCCATGGGATGTCAAGGGTAAAAGAGGCCAATATAATTAAATACCAAGGTTATTTAATTTCTACAAGGTTGAAACAATTAGCAAGGTCCCTCATTTAATATTGGGTTAGAATAATAAACACTTCCTTACCCCAAAAGTGACCCCTTAAAAAGTCAACCCATGTATTTGAAATTAAAACATTTAAATTAAAAGGTAATTTCCACTCACCCACTCTCCACCTACTTTTTGTAGGGATGAATCTCATCCCTTGGATGGATTCAATTAGGACCCTTGATGAAGAAAAATGGCAACTAACCCTAAAGCATGCTTATGAAGGCTTCTTTCTCTTTTCATTTGGTTCATTATTTTCTCTTTTGTTTTGCAGGTTGTTGGAGGAGGAAGGGAAGCCATTGGAGGCCATTTCAAGCTCTTGGAAGAGGCTTACAAGTTTCATTATTTTCCTATTTTGTTTACACCCTCTCCTAGGGTTTCAAAGAATTTATATATTTTATTTAGCTCATTCTTGTTGGGTTTGCCCAAAAGGGTTTGTGGGTTTTGCCCCATTTCATTTAAATAGTTACATTTGTTAACTAGTTTCAATTTGAGAAAGTATATATACATATATATGTATATATACGTTTATCTACTTATGCATAAATTTATTTATTTTGAGTAATCATTTATTTATATATTATTTTTTTGTAAAAGAATTGGGTAGAAAACCCCAATTTTACTATATTAGGGATTTAATTAGACTATATAAATATATATAACAAAAGTGATATTAACAACATATAATAGTTCAACCACGGCCATACCTTTACACAGTTTGAGAATTTAAAGTAATGCACAAAGATTACATTGTGTGTTGGCCACATTAAAGGGACATGTATTTTAATATTTGGGGAGTGTTAATGTTTTTGGGGGTAGGGAGGGGTCGGCGACTCCAACCCCCACCCCATTATAATATGTTGGGGTTGCTGACCCCTCCCCACCCCAAATTCCATGAACTCACCACAAAGTGGCCGCGGTTAAACTCAACATTACTTTGGTTTTTTTGAATGTTTTTCATTAACAAAAGTTATTTTATATAATATATATATATATATAAAATAACATTTCAAAAGTTATATTAGATAAAAGAATACTCTTATTAATATAATAATATTAATATAATAAAATCAATAGTATATTAATATAATAATAACTAATAGGATACTAATACTAGTATATTTTCCCCAATAATAAGTCCCATTCTATTAAATATTTCATTATTAATAATATTTAAGATATTACTATTACTATCACTTAATAATTAAATTATAGATAGTAGTAGTATTAGAGTTTGTGGATCTCTGATGAAAAACGAATGCACAAGCAATTACAAAAATCAAAATAACTAACAATAAGATGCAATATGATCAAAACTCACAAAGGCAAGAATGACTCCAAATCAACTCAATGCTCCATGCTCCATATTCACCATGTAATAGAATGATGCAAGTCAAGTACATATAGGTGGTGAATGTGCAACCTCCTCCTAGATCAGTGGGGAATAACTCTCACTAATTGATACTAGAAGTAGAGTTGACTCCACACAACTAGTGAGCTAACTGAACACAACTGGTAAGCTAACTCAACCTAACTGGTAAGCTAACTCAACACAATTGCTACAACTAAGCAAGCATATCCCATGAGTGTAGGAAAGCTCCAAGTAAATAAAAAATACAAGGAAAATAAATATCCTACACTAACACCCCCATAAGCACAACTTAGGTGGGCAATGAAAAGGAAAGTGGGTCCCGACAACATGGCCTGATGAGGTACCCACGTACAATGCAAATCTCTCATAAAGTGGAGAAAAGGAGAAAACCTAGTGGGAGAAAAATCCCCCAAAAGAGAGACATGAAACTCACTCAAGAAAAACTGAGAGAAGAAGAAGAAGTAGTGGGTCCCGGTAACTCATCCTGATGAGGTACCCATGTACAATGATCATCCTCCATAGTAGAGAGAGAAATAAGTGAGGAAAATGTCTCCTAAGAAGAGCATCGATGATGTGGTCCTCCGCATAAAGACTGAAGAGAATCCGTCTGCACCGAACAACGTTCTTGCCCTTGGGAAGGACAGAAAATGAGCATTGAAAGTCAGCCCACTCCACAAAGGAAGAAGAAGCATGTAGTACTCTGATCTCTGCATCTAGTCTAGAAAGGTGGCAAAAGGTGGCATTAGTCGACAATGGTGTGTAAAAAGACAATGGTAATGCCAAGATGTGGGGGCCCAATAACCCTCACAAAGGGATCCATAAGAACAACTGGATCGTGAAACATCTCTGAAATAGTGGAAGTGACAAATGTCCCAAGGTGGGCACTCCCAACGAGAGAGATGAATGGGTCCTCCAGAATGTGTGATGGCTCAATCGAGCATATTCTTATAATGCAACACAAGTGGAATCTGCAAATAGACAACTCAAGTCGGTGGATACTCGTCCCAATGGGGTTGCTCAATGAGAGAAATGTCTGAAAATAATGTATAAACATCACAACATGAAGTAGGAGGAGAAGACTGCTGCAAAGAGCTACTGGAAGTCCAAGATGAAGCAACATTGCACTCAAGGGTAAAGCAACCTATGTATGTGGAATGTCATCATCTGAGCAATCAAGATACAATGGAACACGAAAGGCAATGGTAACATCTGTCTCAGAGTAAGGTTTTGCAATAGAATAATGCTGCAGAGAGTGAATGGAAGCATGAACAGGGACGACAATGAGCTTTGTGGAGGCAACAATGGGGAGAGTGTGCTCAATAACAATTTCCTATGGCGAATGGTCAACATGTGACTCATGAGTAGCAATAGGTGTAGCGGAACACTCAACAACGAAAGGGATGTGAGAGGGGGAAGAATCTATGGAGGCACTAGAGTGGTCCAGGGAAGCGTCGCTCTCAGATGGTGAAACAAGGTCACCATACAACTGTCGGATAATGGTCTAGGCAGTGAAAGGGCACTCAGTGTGCTCGAACAAACAAAATATATCCCTAGAAATAGTAATATTGAGAAGGCCATAGACCTCATCATTGTGTTTAAACCACTCATACTTCTGTAGAGGCTCATCAGGCTCAGGAACAAGACCATGGAGGTAGGGCAATAAATCATTCATAATGCAATGATTGATAATGCATGCCTTCCAAGACATAAAGTTCTCAGAGTCAAGCATAACAACAAAATGGTGAAATTGAAACTCCATAATGTAGATAAACCCCCAAAAATTATCCCAGATGGCACTTTATAACTTAGTGCGAAAATTACAAGTCCCAGTGAGTTTTGCTAGAACCCCCCCAAAATGCGGCACTTTATAAAGTAGTGTATTTACAAAAATAAATGAGTCCATCATGTAGAGCACGAGAAAACATGCACTTTTGACCAAAAAAGTGCTAAAAAGAGCTACCGATCAAAAGTTATAGCAAAAACAATTTCCTACAAATAATGGCTTATTTAATTAAAATTTTGTAAATTGATTAAAAAGTTGCCAAAAATGAGGGGAAAGGGGGTCATGCATATACTCGTTAGAACCGGGAAGGAATGAAGAATAAAATGGTTTAATTTTTGAGGGGAATTGGCCTCCTACCAACCCGGGCCTCACCCTTCATCTTCGTCAAGCGAAAATACAAGGTTTAAAGAACCACTTAATTCTCCCTAATGCAATTTTTTTCAAATGACTTATTTTCCAAAAGCATCAAATGCTAATATAGAATTAAGGTAAAGTCAAACTAAGAAAAGTAATGCAATAAACTCCTTGAAAGTGGAGTCCACGTGGAAAGAGGAACAAAGAGTTGTTTTAGGTTTGAGAAGGAAACCTAAAAACAAACTATGTTTTGATGTTGTTTGCTATTGCTGAGCACTGCCATCCAAGGAAAATGCAGCAGGAGAAACCAGGGTGTGTAGGACAATGGAAAGTTCTTTAGAAGGCCTTTCCAAACCAGCAAATGACTGTATGTACCGTCCAAAACCACCTCAGGAGCCTGCACATAGTTTGGGGGCGCCAAACACTTTCCAGGGGTTTGAAAACGCCCTGTATGGGCCGTGTTACTACTCCAAAGGTTTGAAATGTGCCATGGGGGCCTGCACAACTCCTTAGGGGTCTAAAACACCCATCAAGTTAGCAAAAACGCCCTTTGCAAGCCAAAAAACGCCTCAACCCTGCAAAAACGCCTCAGACATGTGAAAAACACCCAATGCAATTAGATCTAAGCAATACAGGTTATGTTGGCCCAAAACGCCCATTGCAATCAGATCCATGCATCTTCAAGTTTGTTCCAGGCTTGTGCAGAGACGTGAGCGAGCCAGGGCATCGTGGCATAGGAGAATAACAAAGGATAACCCCTAATTTTATTTTATTTTTAGGTAAACCCTTTACACCAAACTCACACGTGCACTAAATCAAAGAGTCAAATCTATTTGCACATGAATTGTTAGTTTCACAGATGAAGTATTCAAAAATACAAATAACTCCATAATGAAAAACATTTCACCAAAACCGCTCTGATACCATATTAGAGTTTGTGGATTGTATCAATTGTAGAAATCAAAATAACTAACAATAAGATGCAATATGATCAAAACTCACATAGGCAAGAATGGCTCCAAATCAACTCAATGCTCCATGCTCCATATTCACCATGTAATAGAATGATGCAAGTCAAGTACATATAGGTGGTGAATGTGCAACCTCCTCCTTAGATTAGTAGGGAATAACTCTCACTAACTGATACTCGGAGGTAAGTTGACTCCACACAACTAGTGAGCCAACCGAACACAACAAGCGGTAATGTAACTCAACCTAATCGGTAAACTAACTCAACACAATCTAACTGCAACTAAGCAAGCATATCCCATGAGTGTAGGAAAGCTTCAAGTAAATAAAAAATACAAGGAAAATAAATATCCTACACTAACAACTAGTAACAAGTTGAGGTTTATATATATATATATATATATATATATATATATATATATATATATCTATATTTTGTGTAAACTAAAACTTTCTTCTTTAACAATTCACTAAATTTTTTTATGGAAGGTAGAGGAGGATTAAATTCGGCTCGATCGAGTTAATTAAAAGAAACATATAGTTAAATTTTTAATGAGGGTAGATATATTTAAATAAAAGAAACATATTCTGCTCCAAATCGGCTAATGCTCATTCCCACAAATGACGAAAAATGCTTGCGGACCCAAAATAACTACCCACACTCGAAGGCCATAACTTTTGCATTTCTCAACAAAATCACACAAAATTGATACTTTGTTGGAATCGTGGCTCCGATCCTGATGCACATAAATCAAGAAATTATTGATTTGATAAGATATTGATGGAGAGTTTTTATAAAATGTGGCCGGGTTCATAACAATGTTTTATTTGGCAATTGGGAGTGTAATTAAGAGACATGGTCATCATTCTTTCTCTGCTACAGCACCTGGGAGAGTATGAGGAGCATTTTTCAAGTAATATAAAATAATTTTACTTCATTTAATACCTCTTACAAGTGGTTGAAGGACAGATTTGGGGATTTCCATTTTTCCCTTCTCTCTTTCTTCTCATTTTTCTATAAATGGGAGTGTTGGGCTCATTATAAAGGGGAGTTTTCAGATAGAAAAGCTCTGTCAAAATTGATTTGTGAAGCCAATGTGCTACAAGCCCTTGTAGTGGACTCCTTGCATGGTGATCCAGGCCCTTATCTTGTAATAGATTGAACTGTGCATATCATGAAGCAATAAAATATAAGTTTTTGGATGTATTTTCCCCTGCTTATGTTTTCTTGCATTCTTCTTGCCCCTTTAATCTTGATTACAAGAATACTGTGTCTAATTTATGTTCATGCATGGATCCACTATCATTGTGTATGTTTGAAATGTTGTTGTAAAATGCATTTTTGCTGGATTGTGGGGAACTGTCATCACTCCCTCTAGTGTGCATTTTGCTTCTTTATCTCACACATTGGAAGGATACTCTCACACACCCTCCTTTTCTGGTGTATCACCACTTTAGTGTAGGCTTTCATTTTATGCACTCTCTCTCCTTGGTCCCTTGGAAAGCTAAATTAGAATAGTTAGTTTACCCTGCATTAGAGTAGATTGTGGCAGGTAGTTTAGGAGCAAGGACCAACTTTCTCTGGAGGTCTATCTCAAGTAGCAAGTCCCACAACTTGGAGATAGTACCCATGTTATCCGATCACACCGTGAGTTCAAGTATATGTACTTGTGGAAACATAAGGGTGTTGTGATTCGGTGATAACAATAGCATGTGGAGAATCCATAGGTTCCAGTCAGGGGATTCTGGATAAAGAATAGAGAGTTCCAATAATGCTTCGGGAATTAGTTGCTTAGATAAGGATTACGATTCTGGAGCTCTGCGAGCTCCTGCAGTAAAGTTCTATGAGAATGAAGGGAAACATGGGATGCAGTCAAATGGCCAGGAGAGGGGGTGGAAGCACCAAAAAAGGAGAATTAGAAGCAGAGAGGGCAAAGGATTTCCCAACAATAACCATGTCCGAGTCCATATCAGAAGAAACCTTGACGTCCTCCATGTATTCATTGCTTGATATTGGTTCGATGCGCTTAATTTTTCCCCCCATGATTTTGAAAAAGATAGTAAGTGTTAGAAAACGACCATGGGCCTTGAATTTATAATTACCAAGCGAGTTCTTCGACTGGACCTTTACACCGTACACGTGTCCTCTGAACGAGGGTATGATGGTTAATATTAAATGCAAATCTTGTCCAAAAATTCACTTTTAAACCGACATCACTATCGCACGTGCCTCCACCTTTTAAACGTCCAATTAATAATAACTTCTTAATAAACATATCGAGTAATAAAATAAATTGCCACATTATATAATATGCTGGACCCCATCATATATTCCATGACCAACAATGAACAAATAAAGCCGGACTTGAAATTTTAATTCATATCGCCTAAATCTGGGAGTTTCACGTCCGTGGGGGAAAGGCAAAAGTAATCCACATAATTCTTCTACGTGGCATGGGAAAAAGTGGGGGTTTAAAATGTTATCAATGGCCCACAAAAATTCAACGGCCAAATCATTAAATTCCCACACCACGGACCCAAAACTTTATTGAATCGGTTCATTCCGCGGGCTTGGAGTCCAGGGAATGCCTTTTCCTTGAGGAGGACCGGAATGTTGCCACGTGGCCATCTGATAAATAATTTGCATCGTTTGATATATTAAGATCAATGACACATGATATATTAAGATCAACTGCTAGTGCTTGTAAGTTGCAAGGTGATTTCAAACGTCCATTGACAATTGAAATTTTGTTTCTAGAAGGCATACTGCAACAAAAGGAAAAATAGATTCATAGAAGTTGCAAACCATGTAAGACTCAAAATTTTCATATTTCCAAGTAAGTGTCATCCTACATTTGAATTTTGATTCTTTAAATATTATCTTTTTATAACTAACACTGTATAGGCCTTGGCTTTGAAATATTTCAATATAAGGGTTGAAAAACTAGGGTAGAGGGTTTCCAATTTCAAAATCCAAAATTCCAAGCATGTGTACTTCCATAGGACCCCAAAGTAAAAGTAAAACCTTAACCCAAATCCCATATACCAAACTGCTTAAAACCCTTGGTTTTACTGATGAATATCATGATATTTATGATCCTGTAATTGGCATAGGAACTTCACAAGTTAGATACTCATCTGCGAATAAGAAAATTGAAAGTAAATGTGTGGGCCCATCAAGTAAATGTTATCCAATTTTTCCCCTCAGGTGAAATCGGACAAACATGACCTCGTACAAATAAAATAGGAGGATCAAGTCGGTCATGGGAGCTCACATTTTGGGCTCGAGATGAGTAAGTTGAAGCGGGATGAGTACATTGCAAAGGATATTGAAATTTTGAGCTAGTTTAGGGAATGAATGATCCTCAAAGTCTAAAATTCAGAATTCGGAGGTGAGGTCATTCGGAGGTAGGCCGAGGTGAAATTTGGGGACTCGGTGGAAAGAAGTGCAAAAAGGGGAGAAGAAAGTCTGAAACGTGAAATTTGAATTTCGAGTTTGAGGTTTTGGAAATTCGGAGGTTTCATGAACCCAAGTAGGTGAACAATGCCATGAGCCCAAAGACACAAAGGTCCAAAACCCGAAGTATGAATTTTAGATTTCGGGATTTTAACATTTCGAACATTTTGGATCTTAGTTGGATGAACAATACCCAAACCCGAACTCATAAAACCCGAACTCCCAAAACCCCAAAACCCAAACCCCCAAAACCACAAAAACACAAAGGTTTGAAACCCGAAGTCTGAATTTCACACTTCGGGTTTTGGCATTTCGAACATTTGGCTCAAGCGATGAACAATGTCACGCAATATGTTCTCGGAGTCCAAACTTTGAAATCTAAAATTAGGACTTTAGAGGTTCGAATTTTGAAACTCTCGAGCCAACTCACTAGATGAATAGTGACACCGACCTATGAAGTACAAATACTTGAAGCTCCAAATCCGAAAGTCCAAAATTTTAGATTTTGGAGGGTGCGATGCAAGATCAAAGCTCCAAAAAGGCAAATCAACCACTCACATTTATTGCAGTATGACACCCTCATCTTTAGATGGCCATAACGTTTGACTGGGAGCTTGGATTTGCACAAAATAGAACTTTTTGGAAAGATCTTAGTGTCCTCTACACAACGATTGATTTTCTTAATTTTAGTAAGACTAAGTATTTCAAAATGAGGAAATACAGTCTGCCATTTTAGAGGAATGTTTCTAGATTTCTCACCTACCAAAATGATGAAGGTATGGGCTTCCTTTCTTCCCCAACAAGCAAGGTACAATGGAGTATGGGATTTGTAGACTTTCCCATCACTCCCACAAGGACAATGATGGATTTTACAGGAGATTGGAGTGTATTTTTGGATTTTCTTCCCTCTCTCTCCTCTTTTATTCCTCTATAAAATGTAAGGGGTTTGCATGTGCAAAGGGTTGATCATTTTCTCTCCCATGCAACCCCTATTATGTTGGGCTTCAAGCCTTCCTCTCAAGATCTGTAATGGCTTCATGCCTCTTTCTGCTACAATAATGTATTGTGTATATCCATATGGAGTAATAAGATTATGTCTGTGTTGATCTCTTTAACCTCTCATGGTTTATTATCTTCATCTTACCTTTCATTGTGCTTGCTTAATATGTGTATTTCCTTGGTTATTACATGATTTTGGTGTGTTGTGCTCATTCGGGAATGATGTATTGGATGTAATTTAGTTTTGGTGCAAGACCACCCTTTCTAGATTCATTTATTTGTCATTGTTACGGTTGGGGAAGTGATCAACACTCCTTTCTTAGTGTATCACCGCTCATAGTGTAGGTTTATTTCATGCAATCCTTCTTTCAATGTCCCCTTGGAAGCATTAGATTAGGATTATTTAGTGGTTTTCCTACATTAGGAGTAGTTAGTGGCAGGTAGGTTAGGATCAGGAACCGGTCTTCTCAGAGAGCTATCCCATTTCAAAATGTGCCACACTCAAGATAGTTCAATGTTATGCAATCACGCCGCATGCCCCGTCTCAAATCAGGTAATTCGGGGGGTGTTGTGATTTCAACATAACCGTAAAATGAAGCATAAAGGTTGGATAACATGGGGGCAAGATTGGGACGTATGATGCTCCACGAGGATTTACCCTGCCTTGAATTTGTCATTTTATGTGCCAAGAATTATGATGGGACAAAAAAACAATTACCAAATGACAACAGAGAAGAAATTTTGTTTATTATAGAGGTAAATCTTGGCCATGCATTGGGATTTGAAAGCAAAGATTTAGGAACTGTCATCATAAACCTAGAAAAAATTGCTAGCGATTATCATGCCACCACTCAAAATGCCAGAGATGAGTTTTTGTGAAAATGAATAGTTGATGGAACGGTACCAAAAGGGAAGCCTCTACATCCAATTGAGATGTTTAAACCATGGGTCAGAGATACCATTTCTATGCTAGTATTTTGCCTTGGCTTCGATAGTGATGAGAAAGTGGATGAAACCCTCATGGAAATGGCATACAATATCCATTTTTTCTCCACCTTGTGCATACAAATTTTTTGGGCACATTGCAAAATCTATGCATAAAAAATTCTTAACAATCAAAGAAGGCTCCAACACTAAGACCTTTAGGTTCACTACCTACTTGTGCTATTTAATTCTATGGTGGTTTGCTGAATGGTTTGGCAAAAACAAACTTACAATTCAGCCCTATAATGTTGAGGGCCAACCAAAAGTGATGCGTCCATTAACTGAGTGGACCCCCAAGATAAGGATGTTTGATAATAGAAGGGACTATAGCCAATGTGTGGATTATTTTTAGGCTCCAATTTATCAAGTAATTACAAAAAGTACATTGCCTAGATTGCCTATGAACTGTAGAGATTGCATTCAACTGGGATTTGAAATACAATTAGCGAGAATGGTACTTAGTGGAGGAATATCTTGTGATAAGGTTTTATGGATATGGAGTACAGCCTTGTGAATTGCCAATAAATGTGACATAGATAGTTTGTGCCTTGGAATATATATGAAAAATGGAAAGCACATATAAACTCTATTTTGTTAGTCAGCAAAAGAGGATGATATTTCCTTCCTTATCATTTTCATGTGGAGGGTTCACATTTGAAAGAAAATCATTCAATATGGCACATAAAATCTTACAAATTTGTAACTTTGATGTTGACTCTCACTGGGTGTATGACTCATGTGAGGTGATTAAAGCAAGGGTAGTGGCGAACTAGAACTCTGCCACTAAAATTCAACATGAAATAAAACCCTTGATAGAATAATTGAAAAACAAGAACTCCTGTGATGAAGTAAAAAAAGAAATGGATGAAATTGATGTTGAGAAAGGAATTAGTTTTCAAGAGTTGTCAACACAAATTTTGGGATTTCCTGAGCCTCCACAAAAACAGGCATAGGATTTTCAATATGCCAAATTTTATGCAAAATATGATAAAAATTCCTCTAAAAGCATGCCAAAGCATATAGATCATGAATTGCAAGATAAAAATTGGACAAGGTCAAAAATTATTGCATTTTGGTCTATGAGGCAGGACCTAGGCCATCCAAAATTTGTTTCAGAGTATGGTTATATTCCAGAAGATGCAAATTTTAGAAAACCGTGGAATGAAGCACATCCTACAGAGAATAGTGATAATGAAACTGACTCTGAGGAATTAAACACTCCCCTTGGCATATATAAACCGAGTCTTGATGAAATCTTGAAACAAAAATATTTTTGTCTTCAAATTTTTTTGAGTTTAAATTTGCCAACTATTTTATAAGCTAGGTTCATTGTATGAGCCATACAATGAATGAAAATCATATAAGGAAATGAGATGTTTGGAGTCTTACACATAGGCCATTATGATGAAATTTCATTACAGATGCCCCATCTTCCATGACACATACCAACTTTGATGCAATTACACCATCATTCATGTCACTGATCTCCTTCAAAATTTTATCACCAACTCACAAAGGTTTTTAGCATTAGAGTTCTCTCTCATCTTGTGAATGAAAACTAAGTGAGGTTATCTCACATAATTCTCAATAGTATACACATGCATACATACACAACCAATATTATATACTTTTGTTGTAAATTCATCAATAGACAAAGAAATGTATTATGCAGACTTCGCTTCTCTTTCAAGTCTTCTTTCTACACCATAGCTAGGCATTTTCCCAATCGCAACCACTACTTTCTGACCACTGAGAATGAGGAAAGTGTGGGACACCAAGAAAAGACAACATATTCTTTTGTTTAGGAAAATCTATTATAGGATGACCTCTTTTCAAAATGTGAAAAATAGTAGCTAGCTAAATTGTTTTACCCAAAAGATTGTTTTGAATGATCTTGTTGAATTGAGAGGTAATTGTCCCTCCATTCGTTGCAACTATTCTTTCATTTCTCTTATGCTCTTCAAATTATTTTTCATACCTAATATGCAAACAATCATCTACAGTTTTCCATCTAGAAACATTCTTCTCAACGCCATCTATAATTATCTTTTCATATATCTTTCCTACATGCTTCTCAATAGTATCCAACTTAAGTTGCATTGTCTTGTCCCTACCCAATTTCCAGCTATAGATTGTACATTTGCATTCTTTGGGAGGTTCAAATTTATTCTCATTTTCAACAAGTTCAATAAATGGAAACTTAGAAACCCACTCTAACCTGAAACTCCTTCCCAATTCCCATTTTCTTTCCTTTCTCTTTCTTCCGAAACAGTGTCTACTAAGTATTTACCTTAGTGGAATTTAAATTTTGTTGATTGTCATCATAGAAGTTTCACCTCTAAAATTCACTTGGGCACTTTGATAGGTGATGTAGTGTCATCTTAATTCAACTAGGTAGGTGGTACAATGTCAAACTCAACATCATTCAATGGTATGTCTTCAAGGGGAGGCATTTCATTGTTGTTGTCATTGATAACATCAGACAAATAAAAAATGAACACATTCTCATTCTGAGTTTCATTTTGAATGTAATCATTATCCCTTGATTGTGATGGTCCTACTGGAGAAGGATGGGTTTATTTAGATGGTTTCTCAAAATAAGATGCTTTTTTTTGAATGCCAATACCACTACCAGGAGGGGTTGGAATAGTGGTGTCCCGAGATTTCACCTTGAAATATGGGACCACCCATTTAATTTTTTTGTTCTTTTAAAATAACGGGTCTTTTTGTGTTTTTATTGCTAGAAGATGTCTATATTATGTTAGGATATTCCCAGTGAATCATATGAGCCAATTTTGACAAATACCTAGATGCCCAAACTCATTTTATTCCTCCGCCAAGTTTTTTCTGCGAAAAATTTTTATTTAATTATTTATTGAATAAATAATGCCCCGTTTGAAGTAAATTGTGCTCCGGTTGAATCCTGTTGAAGTTTTGCATGCCAGTATTCACTCATCTCATTAGGGTTTTCACTAGGAATGAATTCAAGGCATTGTTTGCAACTTCTGGCAATGTTTTTCACTTTTATTTATTTCTTTTGCGTTTTTCTCCGGTTTTCTCCTCGGTTTCTCTATGAAATTTCCCACTGGTCAATTCCTTCAATAGTATAGTTTTTTTAATTTCTGTAGCATCTGGAGATCATCTACCTAGAAGGAATTGACCTCAAAATGCAAGCTTCTGATAAAAAATGTTGAAGTCATGCACAAAACGCCTTTCCTGTGAAAGTCACATTTTCTGGAAGTAATGAGTGTAAGCTGCAATGAGATTTTTGGTAGTTGCAGGCAGGTGGGAATTTATTACCTACCTTGCAGGGTACTTTTTCCCATGAAGTCAAAGTCACTTAAGCTACGATGGGAAAATTAGAGGCGGCAGGCAGGCGAGAATTTCTTACCTGCCTTGCAGGGTGAAAATTCCCATTATAAAATAAAAAAATCACTTAAAGCACCAATGGGAATTTTCTGTCGGCCTAACAAGCTAACTTTTCCCATCAAAAGGTTTTATTCACCCATACAAGTCGCACTTTTCCAAAAGAAGCTATTTTTAATACAAGTCACACTTTTTAGAAAGTCACTTAAGCTACAATGGGAAAATTGGAGGTGGCAAGCAGACAAGAATTTATTACCTGCCTTGCAGGGTAAAAATTCCCATTATAAAAGTCAAATAACTAAAGTGTAAGAAGGGATTTTTAGAGCTGTGGTGCAGGGTGAAAATTCCCACCTGAAGTTGACTTCTTAATTTTAGAATTCACCCATGTCAAAAAGTGTGACCCATTTGGGCATTAAATAAAGCTTTTAATGATATTTATTAATAGTTGCTTTGCCTAATTTTGGCACCCAAGATGGAGGAAAATTCAATGCATGAAGATAAGCCAAAGATAATTGAAGGAAGCATGATAAAAATAAATAAATAAAATTTATTTAATGGCAACCAACAACATGTAAAAATAGGTGCCCAATTTGGGTGAATAAACATGTTTGTTTATTAATTAATTTCCAGGAATAGGATGGAAAATTATTAGAAATAGAATGTTGAGGGTTATATAAGCATGGGCTGCCATAATGAAGAAGAAATTAATTATTTTTGCTAAGGATTGCAGCCCGGACAGTTTTGGCACCAAAGAAAGGAGGATTTTTGCATCTGGAGGTGTTTTTCATTACCGGGAAGCTTCAAGGTTTGGCGCCTAGGGTTGGAATAGCTTGATTTATGCTATGATAATTATTTGCATGTTGTTATAAGTTCCCAAGTGAATTTAAAAATATTTATGCTTGCTTTGCATGCAAGAAAAGCCTCAAATTTTAGGGCAGCGAGCTTCATATATAGATATTTGGTGACAGAAATCAAGTATTCGTGCTCTAGACTTCATCTTTGTCTTAAATAATTGCAGGTATTCATTACAGGTGTTCATACATGTGAAAGGAAGTTCAAATTAATGTTAGGTACATTGAATATATCTTCTGAATCTAAAGAAATTGATAGATCTGCATGAATTGATCCAGTTATAAAGAATTTTGACAGGATTAAAAGAAAAAGAACACAGACAAAGATTGCTCTAGTCATGATGAAGCATGATGATAGAGAGGGATCAAAAAAATCATGCATAGCTTCCATATTTTCTGATATCAATGACACAGACATGGGCCCATAACCCATCTCTGAAATAATTAACAGATCCAGGGCTGAAAAGACATTTCTCATGCAGGAAATGAAAAGTAGTGGAATTATTCCAACATCAGCATTCCCATTCACAAATTAGTTGCCTGGATTTGTCATGGAGTGTGCGAGATCGTATCATCCTATTTCCGAGAACAATCCGGATGTTTGCATGGGAAAGATAATTATTAGGTTGGATGCACAGTTTATCAATTATTTTCTGAAGATTCTAACACGAATGACGATGATTGTAATTAGCATGCTGGATGTAGGTAACAGATGGGAGAAACACAAAGCAGATTGCATGAGAATAATGAACAATTGATATATGAAGAAGCCCAAATCTCCATCGAGTCCCCGAGAAATATTCCGTGATCCAACTTGGTGCAAGAGGTGGACGATATCACTAAATTTCTTTATAGGATAAGTGGAGAAGCCAATACTCACAACTTTCACTCATGGATGTATGCTTTCATGATGACTATTGAGATTAATAGAGTTGATTCAATAATAAATTGGGAAGAGATCATCAGTGATAACATCGGTGAGAAACTTCGGAGTGTGAGGCACACTTACAACTTCAAGATGACTTCATACTTGGTATATGCAGCAGCCTCGCAGGACATATTTTCCAATATGGATAGACGAGGTGTACTGGTGAAAGATCCTATCTTTGATTGCTATCGATAGTTGAAAATTCCTGAGTTCCAAAAATATTACAAAGTGGTCAATGATGGGTTCTTTTATGAATTCATCTGTAAACTAAATGGTGATCTAAAGACCAACAGAGTGAGAAAAGAAGCTTGGGAAGTTGTATCTCAGCATGGCTACATTTTCATCCAAATTGCGGAATTCACTTATCTCGGGGTGACTTATTTTTGGGAGAACAATTAAAGTTGCTAAGGTATCCAAACGACAAGTGGGTCATCATGGATTTGTGCGGACAACTCGTGGATATGCATGACTTACAATCAAATTAGCATAAGTTTACAAGTTTATTTTTAGCCACAATGGGTTACTACAAAATGCCAAAGCATCCACAAAGCTAAAGGAGTCGAAGCTAAAATGTTTTCTCGAGTACAAGTTTGAGCTCTTCCCAACACAACTAAACTTTTACCCATATGGAGTAGCGAGGAAGACAATCTCCCGAATGCTCACATGTGCCCTCATTGGAGGACTTCGGATGAAGTGCGGGAATGAGTATGAAGTCGAAAAGAAAAAGACTTCAACAGTTATCGATGCAACAAGTGTCGATTATGGTTTGACATGAATACCTATAGATCTCGTAGATGATGGGCATGTGATACTTGACTTGTATCATTAGATGGGAGGAGATAGAGATTCTCTTCAGAAAACATTGGTGGCTACCATATGATCTTCCGTAGTTCTAGTTAACACTTTGAACTGATTGCTAATAAAGGGATATTGCCTGGAAGAAGATTTGATGAATCAAATTATAGGAAAATTTACCATAGGAGATTCCAACAAAAGAAAGCATGAAGGTGAAAGCAGCAGAAGGTTGGAAAAGCTTAAATTTCACAAGAAGTCCCACATACAGGAGAAGGCCAACTCTACGGCTATTGTTCCAATTCCAACTTCTAAGAGAGATCTTGTTGTTCCTCCTTTGAATCCAACGTCATTTGTATTTTCTCCTCGACCACTCAGGTCTTCACCTATCCATGCGGAGAAGTTGAAAGCACAAATGGTGGAGTTTGAAAAAGCATTATCTTTGGACAATTTAGAGGGTGGCAGTCATAACACGGTGGAAAATTTTGATAAAGTAGAGTCAGAGCATGAGATGGTGGTGCAATTGATGACTTCTCATTCCCCAAGAAGTAACTTCTCATCATGGTTAGCATTGTAAATGATCCCGTGGAAGTCGAGAGAGGAGATCAAGCTAGAAGAACACGGCTTTTAGCTGCTCCTAAGTTTGGGAGGAAGAGATAGAAGACCTAAAGTTGCCAAAACAACTTCTAGGTTGATTATTGAGGAATCGGGACAAAATTTCACTGAGTTATCTGTTCCAGTAGAAGGAAAGCACAAGGGAGAGCTCACAAAGCATGATATAGCAATGACCAAAGTGCCAATAGGTCAAACTACCAAAAAGGATTAAAGCAGGATACACAGACACTAATGAATGCTTTATTCCTTAAGCTTGACAAAGAGAAGGCTGAGAGATCCAAGCTTCAAAAGTAGGTGTTCCAGCTATGCGAGATCATTGCTAAGGTTGCTAAACCTTCCTCTCAGCCCATTCTAGCACATGAGCAGGTGAGTAATCATCTGATGCAGGAGGTAGAAGATGCAGGGGACCAAGTCAAAGCTATTGCCCACTGGAAGGAACAAATCATTCACCAAGCTTCAGAACAATTCGAACCAATACCGACTAAATTGGAGAACATGCACAGGCAACATCTCAGCTGAAGGAACTGATGACATAGATAGAAGATGAGAACATAGTTGTTGAAATTCATCTGGATACTTTGGCTAAGATACACTCACTGCCGAAGGATGTGTTGATTGCAAAGTAGATCGTGCCTAGCGGATTGGTAGAAAAGGGGAAGTAGTTAGAGATTTCAGTTTCCTTCCACGTAGAGATCCTCAAACTCATGCTGAAGAGGATGTAGTTGCTGGAGAGTAAGATGGGAGAAGTGCCAGTGAGCATCCCAGATGAATTACCTACTTCCCATGAGGAATTTATGCTGGTTGTGTGGAAAGAAGTTGATGAAGCCACCATACCTTTCACGATGGATTCAATTGGTAGACTCATAAAGCTTCAGGCAGATGTTGAGGGATATGGGCCTGGTTTAGAGACATTGAAAGCCAACACTACTGCTTTTTCCAGAGGGTTTTTACTAGTTCATAACCGAGAGAGATGCTATTGTTAAAACAAATGGGAAGATGTTGAGTTACATGTTTGACAAGTATATTCAATATTAGAACAAAAAGAAAGTATAAGTGTTACAGCTGGTAGATCTTCTTTCTTCTCTTCTTCCTTCTCTTATTTCTTATGTTCTGGATGAAAATGTAAAATTAAAGTTATTGGTTTAAAAACCATTACTTTAAGTTATTTGGAAATATTCTTTAAGATAGGTGGCAAATGTGCACAATTTTTACTCAAACTCCTGATGCATGTCACTAAGAGAGGAATTCTAGGAAGATGACTACCAAATGTTCCCTTTACTACTTCATGTTCTAGTTCAGTTGCAGTTTCCCATTTGTAATTTCCCCTCTACACACTATAAGTAGAGGAAGAACCTACGGGTTAAAGGATCAGAATTTGTAATCAACATTCTTGTGTTCCAGACTTTGAGCTGAAACCCTTGATAGCTTTCTGCAAGCAAAGGAATAGAGAGGATATTTCCGGAGAACTTTGTGTCAACGGTGCATTCGTCTCGTATTTATTTCTAGATCTATTCATAAACTTTGTGTTATTCTAGATCTAGATCTGAAAGTTTCTTTTACTGTGAATTCTGTGTTTAATGATCTATTTGCTTTAATCTATGTGCATGTGATCAACTTTGTAAACTATTGATTGGGTTGCACATCCTCTCTCCTTTCCCCTATTTCCTATTATTTTCCTCTTCTACAGATTTTTCCTTTCTTTTACAACTTCTTAGTTGCTGTAAAAATGTCTATCTATGGTTCATGAGCTACATAGTTAAAGCAATACCCAACAATAGATATTAGGATATATATCTAACATAATATTACATGGGAGCCTCACCAAGAAATGAGGGATATTTATCTCATGACTTCCTAGGTTTTCAGCTATGTAGAAAATCTAGCCAACAAATAGCATTTTTTCTTGAGGCTGAGCTTCCCTTTTTAGTTGCCATTTTCTTGAATCAGTGAATCCTGTAGAATTGAAAGAAAAAGATACAACATGTTAGTTTAAATGATATTGATATGTGCACAAACATTTGAACATGAGAAATATGTATAAAGAAAAATATTACACATGAAAATGCATTCAGATGAATTGATTTAGGTATAAAGAAAACAAAGAGAAGAAATTCATCATGAAGCATCTCAAAGGCACTCTCATTGACTGATTGCTAATGTTAACATTGATTACAAATAAGTGATTTCAATATCCATATATCATGTTCTCAAAACACTAGATAGTGCATCTCAAGATGTATCATGTAATGGATGTCAATTGACAGAAAATGCACAAAATTATGTAATGGATATCATGTAATGGATGTCAATCAACATTGCATCTTACAAGAAATAGAAAAATATGAAATAATAATTTAAAAGAAGAGTCATCATGGAAACCTAGAAGAAGTTTAGATGTAAAAATAAGAAATTTAAGGAGAAAAAAATGTAACTAATCCCAATGGAATTATTCAAAGAGATTTGAATGCTTTTCAAGTGATTTTTGATATGGGCTATATAATATTGTATCACTTAACATGTACTACTTTTTGAAAGATCATTACATTACTATAAGAAGAAATTACAAAAAAAATTCCACAATTTTTCATGGTTGCTTGATTGACATGTTACATCAAATTGGATAAGGCGTACCTACCATTTATTCAGTTTCAATGCACTCGATCTATATTGGTTCAATCTACATGTTTTAGTACAAAAATCACAAGGTTTGACTCTTTTGAAAGAAAAAATTGATATAGAAAAAGTGAAAGGATGAGGTGATATTTTTAGCTATCTCTCATATAACTTAGTTGGAAGGAATAAGAATATTACTACAGTTAGAATTAGAGAATACATCAAGAAAATGAAGATGTATCAGAGGTTTAAGAAGAGAACAAAAACCTTAAATGATTTGTTGAGAAGCCAAAGACACTCTAATGATAAGACACTCTAGTGATAAGAAGTCTCTGTTATAGCTAATCAAACATGAAATAGGTGATCTCAAGCTCTGTGCTCAGTTTGAAATCAAAGTATAGTATGTATTTGCTCATGAAGGAATATGATTTTATTGATTCATCTAAGGTATGATATGTCTTTAGTTGATTAATGAAGGAGTCTTGATGACCGAGCTCTGTCATAATGTATAGAGGTTTGTCCGGTTGTATAGAGGTTATAAATGTTGTCATCAAGACAAATAAGGTGTGCATCTGCTCATGAAGAGATTATTGATTCATCATATGTATGAGGTTTTTCATAATAAGAACTAATTACCAAGAGTGTTCATCATTTCAAAATAGTTGAGACATAATATATGGTGTTCTATCTATGACTCATTGTGGTATGAGACTGTGAATTCAAGGTTGATAATGTATGCAGGGTTCTTTGGCTTGACAATGAAATGTCAATGTGTCAAAGCTAGCTAAAGTATCATTATTATTGAGAGAATCTTGAATGATTTGATCTGATGTTTCACATATGATACAATCATGATAAGGGTATTATTTTTATCTGTCGTGTTCCTACTTGGAGAATGTGTTCAAGAAACTTGAAGGATGCAGGAATTAAAAATATCCTTGGATCTTGATGTTTTTCCTTTATATTAAATATTATAGACATGTTGTCTAGACTACAACAAGGATAAGATAATATGTCGAAGAGTGATCCCACTTTTGCAATCTTCATGGAGAAAAAAGAGGTGGTGTAAACCCATGCATTGTTTTTTGACAAATTCTTGTTGTGGAGACCCACCCCTCTAGTTTTTATAAACTGAACTTTGATGGGTTCTCGAAGGGGAACCCTGGTATTTCAGGGGTGTGGTGCCTCACTCAAAATGAATTAGGTAAGATGATTTGTGTAGGATCTTTCCATTTGCAAAAAGGAACCTGTAACCAAGCCGAGGCACAAGCTCCCCTCTTTGGTATCAAACTGGCTATGAAAAATGGCATCTCACATCTTCTTATCGAAGGGGTCTCAATGATTATTACTCAAGCCATTAAATAAGGTAAATCCCCAAATTGGAAACTTGATTATATATCAAATGTAACCTTTTGGTTTGCCAAACTAGAATCATGGGAAATGCATCATATCTATCATGAAGGTAATCAAAAATGTATTTTCTTGTCGGTTTGGTGTGACTCAAAGCATCATGTCCTTTTCAACCAACTATTTTTTTGAATGGCGGGCTTTGTCACCATTTTGAAAATGATGCACTCCTTGTAGAAGCAAAGGTAGACACCAACGACACGTGTGGCGATAAATTTTATCTCCCACACTCGCTCCATTTGTTTCAACCTTCATTTATGTTATCAACCATTGCGAGTTTGCTTGCTCTATCTTGATGGAATTCGGGCCATTCCCAAGATCAGATGTGCATGGCGAAACACAAGAAATGGCATTTTACACCTGTTACGCTAACCCGTGTAAAAATGTGTTCCAGTTCGATTCTTCTCGGATTCATAGGGCCATAGAGGTCATAATTGGGGGATATTATTTGCGAGCTCTAGTAGAACTCGGGTCAATGTGGAAAGTTTCCTCTCTTTTTGTGACCCACTTGCTATTGATAGGTGAAGACAAGGCGAGGCAGAAATATTTCCCATCGATTTATCCTTCCTCGTCACTTGGTTGGGATGGAAGAGGCGGTTTGGGGGTTCTATTTTCCCTCATGTTTTATGCTTGATGGTGAGGAAGTGGGTGCAAAAGGGGTGTCCAGGGAGCTAGTTCAAGAATTGCAGAGGAGAAACAAGGTCATGTAGAGGTTTGTTGTTGTGGTGCATGTGAAATGCAAATCCAAGGCATCGGAAGGTGCTTCCATCTCACACTGATTTGGAGGATTTGGACAGGCCAATTGGTCTGATTCCCATGCGTGTGGCTCACCTTCGTGAATGTGGTGGCTTGGCTTATAACCTCCTTTAGGATTCTCAGCAGCAATTTTCTGTTCGTTGTTGCAGTTAAAGGAAGTGCCAGGATGCTCCTATGGAAGGGGATATTAAATGTCTCAAGATCGAAATAGTTGATGTTTTTGACTAATGGTGAAAGGCCGTGTATATAATAACTACATATAGTTTTTTTTTTTCATTTGGCTCAGGGTGATATAGTTTCACAACGTCTTTGATTTCCACCTGTTTTTTCTTGTTTACGGTATTTGCTTCAGGGTGGTATTCTCTTCATGGTTACATTATTAACCACCCTGATGTCTTCGGTTCTACTATACATACTGTAAAGGGAGGGGACCCAAGAACCCCCCACTTCATAGCTCCGGTCAAAAGCATTTACCTTATAAAAAAATCTTGCTATGGAGAGATAGATTCCAAATTTGCCTCAACATTAATAAAAGTGAATTAGTATTACTATACAGTTTTTGATGGATTTATAACACAATTATTTTCACAGGTAGAAGTGAATGTGAAGATAAAGAAAGCATTTTTTCCTCCTTAGATTGTTGAAGGAAATCCATGCTTAGAGTACATTCAATACATTATGTTTCCATGGTTTAAAAAGTTTGAAGTACATCACAATGAGGAAAATGGTGGTAACAAGTAAGCATGCTACAACAAGGACAAGAAAAGATGTTGAAGAGTGATCCCACTTCTGCAATCTTCATGGAGGAAGAAGAGGTGGTGTAAACCCCTACATTATTTTTTTGGAAAATTCTTGTTGTGGAGAGATAGATTCCAAATTTTCCTCAACATTAATAAAAGTGAATTAGTATTACTATACAGTTTCTGATGGATTTATAACACAATTATTTTCACAGTAATGCCAAAAGTGAATGTGAAGATAAAGAAAGCATTTTTTCCTCCTCAGATTGTTGAAGGAAATCCATGCTTGGAGTACATTCAATACATTATGTTTCCATGGTTTAAAAAGTTTGAAGTACATCATAGTGAGGAAAATGGTGGTAACAAGTAAGCATGCTACAACAAGGACAAGAAAAGATGTCAAAGAGTGATCCCACTTCTGCAATATTCATGGAGGAAGAAGAGGTGGTGTAAACCCCTACATTATTTTTTGGAAAATTCTTTCTGTGGAGAGATAGATTCCAACTTTGCCTCAACATTAATAAAAGCGAATTAGTATTACTATAAAATTTTTGATGGATTTATAACACAATTATTTTCACAGAAGTTCCATAAGTGAATGTGAAGATAAAGAAAACATTTTTTCCTCCTCAAATTTTTGAAGGAAATCCATGTTTGGAGTACATTTAATAAATTATGTTTTCATGGTTTAATTTTTTTGAAGTACATTGCAGTGAGGAAAATGGTGGTAACAAATAAGCATGCTTGTGACAAGATGTCTAACTAAAATAAAGAAAGTTCCAGATCTTTAACAGAGGAAGAGTTTGTCGAGGAGGTGATTAAGGGAGGTCTTGCAAAACAAGGGAGGACTGAGGCTCAAGAACCAAATTAGAATTTTATGAAGAAGACCTAGTCGGTTTAGCCGACATATTCATTGTCAATTCTACATCATATTTACGAGAAAGAAACAAATCCAGCCTGAATGGAAATTTCCCAAGATCTCTTACAATCAATTGTAGGATAAGTTATTTACTTTCCACTTAACTACTGAATTTGCATTTAGGACTAGATAATATTTTATAAAAGTTTCTGAATCTGATAAGGATGAGTATGATATTCCTCTAATAGATCCAAAAGATATTATGGTTTTAAAAACTTGAAAGTTTTAAAAGTTTGTGTATATAGGGTGTGTTCATATTGTTATCACCCCTTTATTCCATTGAGGGCTCAATTAATTTGTCTTGTGTTGTTTGTTGGATTGATGACATAATAGTGTTAAGGACTCTTTATTAGCCATAGTTTAGATTGGTCTACATAATGGTCTTGTATCTTTTAATTTTTCCATAACTACCTTGTATGTATTCATAAAGATAATTTTTGAAGCAATTCATGTGTCCACATCTTGCTACATCTGGTATTGATATGAAGTCTAGCTCATGCCCCCTTTCCATTCACTATAAATTTTGTTATCACCTTGTTAATAACCTGCATCCCGTAGTCAAATATGGTTTAACAATTGGTAGCAACGTGGTTAGCCATGCTAGTTTAGAGTCTCATAAAATAGAACCGGAACATATTTCCATGGATGATATAATAGTCATAAAAGAATGGACTTTGTCAAAGAAGGCCCTAAGTAAGGGACAACTTTTATTTCAAAATGCCATTAATATCTTTGAAGCGATAATAAAATCTCCTTATCTTTTCTTAAAAATAATTTTTTTCTTCCTTATTTAGAGCTTCTTTCGCTAGATCTTGTTCTTCTTATTTTTCCATTGAACCTTCAAAGGAACAAAACATGAAAGAAAAAGTCTTTATCTCGTAGTTATGAAAATTGAATTCATGATATTTAATCGATTATCTATGGTGTCAAGACTGTGAGAAAATGATAAGGAAAAAACATATTCCTACAAATGGTCCAGTGATTAATATGATTCTTGGGCATGGTTCCTAGTAGCCTTAATTTTCTTTGGAGATGAATCGATTTGTAGGGGTGTAGTGGTAGGGTTTTAGAGATTCTATAATGACATCAGTGGCCGAATCCCAGAGATGACATAAGTACAACATGAATTTGAAGATGAGCCATAACAAGAGTCATACAAAGAATATTTAAAATGCATAAAAATCAAATCAATCAAATCAATGGTTGAAATTCCATGCATACATCTACAGCTATATTCACTCAAAAGCACAATATGTGGCATCTCTCCTCATTCGTCACTTGCCAAAATATTTCTTCTAAATTTGAAATATTCGTCTCCTTTTGCCTATCAACACATCCTTTGTCTGATTTTCAATGCACTTGTATTGCGTAACCATGACCATCGATTTTATGACAGGTGTTAGAATTGGAAAGCGTAGATCCAACTGGAAAATGTAGACGTAATTATTCGTGATGTGCTTTTTAGAAAAAAGAAAAATTCGCAACCATTATAGTCCCAATTCCACCTTTTAGAAAGATACAATTAAATTTGGTTATTATTAGATACTATCAATCGCATATGTACAATGCAATGTGAATGTCGAACGGTATATGTTATATTATTTAAAATGATAGTTATTAATTTTGTAGTTGATGTTGATAATGGGTGTGATTGATTTTATAAGTGTAGATATATAGATGAACCACTTAATTGAAAGGTTCTCTTTAAATTTAAACTTGTTACAAATTTGTACATATACATTTGCAAATCTTATATCATGAGTGGTAGCGTTTTACGAGACTATTTTATTTGAACTTAACATGAATACATGAAGACTTACATTTTGTGCAGATTTTATATCATGAGTGGTAGCCTTTTGTGGCCAATTTTTTTATATCTAAACATGAATACATTTGATACCTTTTTGGATAGTTAATTTATTTTGTAGTTGATGTGGTTTGTATTTATTTTGGGGTAATTGTGTTATTGTTGCATCAGTTGTTTGGTTGGTTTTTTGTTTAAAAACCTTTTTGTACACTCTATAATGGGCGTGATTGATAGCGGTAGTGTGGGAATATATATGAAACATTACATTGAAATGTTGTATGTGAACAATAAAATAGAAATTAGGTGTTTTTAATATTCACACATACTCTTTTATTAACCAACCAATTTGAGAAAGTAAACCAACTACAGAGAAACAAGAACAATCACATATATTGAAACAAACAATGTTTAAGACAGATTGCACGAATGTTTTTGTTTTCAAGTCAGTAGTTCCCGAATTTTCGTGTTGAACCTATTCGTATCGGCCTTGATCCATCTTTTGTGCGTGAAGATTTTTCTATAAGTTTTCGAAAGAAAAAGAATCAATCAAATAAAAATCACAAATCTGGAATTAAAAATATGATTAGTGTTTTATGGAGGAAGCGATGCGACCTAGGTGTGAATCCCGTGAAAATTTAAAATCTTCGTAGCCTGAAGGGACCATTGTGAAGGAGCCTTTTGAACTTGTGGTGCCTAATATGAAGGTGGCCGCCACTTGGCATGAACAGGATTCCGCTCGGTCTAAATAGCGGAGAGGAATGGAATGGGCCTTGCATAGATTCTTTGGCAAAGGAAGGGGTGTCTTCGCTAGTTAGGTCTTATGGCCCTGGGCGGTCGTTAAATTCTGGGCTTGCAGCTAGGGTTCTCGATGATTAAAAATTTGCTCGAGGAAATTGATCCGGGAAAAGGGTCCCTTTCTTCCCATCCCTCAGGGAAGGATATCCCCACTTTGGTTGGCATGCTTGAGATGCGTGGTTTGCGCCCCCCGGAGAAATTTAAGGTGGGTGGGATTAAATTCAAAATTTCTAAGGAATCGGTTCCTGTTGATCTTCCCTGTGAGAGAAAAAAGGATTTTGTGGATATCCGTGAAAAGAGGGCAATTTTTGCAAATTCATTGGTGCCAAGTTCTCCAGGAGGAAAATTCGGAACTGGATTTACTGGTTCTGGGGCAAGGAGGGAAACCTCAAGGTCCTCTTTTCTGCGAACGACTTCTTTCAAGTCTTGTTTCATTCTGTGTCCTCTGTGGAAATTTTTTTAAGGGGGTCCTGGTTCCTAAACTCCTCCGTTTATATTTGAGGCCTTGGTCCCCTGATTTTGATCCGAAGGTGGAAATTATTCACAAAGCTCCGCTCTAATTAAATTTCCCGAAACTCCCCATGGAGTTCCGAACTCTGCCTCTTTAAAATCTATCACCAACTGTCTTGGTTCTTGGGTGCCTATTTCCAACCCATCTCTTTTAAAATGGAGAAACCCTTCGGCATGCATTTGTGTTGATATGGACTTATCTTCCCCCTATCGAGTTTTGTATTGTTGCCTTCCCATAAGGGTCCCAGATCATTAGAAATAATCTATGAAGGGTTGAGCTTTAAGTGCTTCTCTTGCGGGGCCTTGGGCCATTTGAAGAAGGATTGTCAGGGTTTTGGAAAAAAGGATGGATCCCTCTTTTCCCCTCATTCAGATGGATCGAGATTGGTTCTAGCTCAATCCTCTGCCCCTTCCCCTCCTGGGTCTCTCGTTGTTGAAGGTGGTTCGGAAGGACTAGCAGTCTCTCTTTTACCCCTTGTTGGCCTTTCGGAAAACTTAAGTCCTTGCTCATTGTTAAAGGAGACGGAGGATGTGCATAGGGATTCAGGTGCTCTTGTCTCCTTGATTAAGGAAGGATTTGTGCAGGGGCAAGCCTCCTCGATGGAAACTCTTAGCGGTGGATTTCGAATAACAATTGCTAGGTTTTGGATCTTGCCCAACTCTGCAGCCTTAGGAATCTGGAAGATGGTGAGATTGTTCCAGAAGATTTAGTTCCCATCTTGGTCCCTTCTAAACTAGCTTCATGCCAAGATGGTATGGGGGTTGCTATGTGTGGCTCCAGGTAAAAGGGGGAGAAAGTCAAAGCAGGAGGTGGCTCAATTGGAGGTCGATGCAGGGAAGCAAAGAACCCTGAAATTTGATCTTGCTGATCCTGGAAGGTGAAACCCCTTCCCTGTGTTCAATGAAGTTCTTCTCCTGGAATGTCAGAGGTCTTAATTCCTCTGACAAACAATGCTTGATTAAGCGTTATATCCTCTCCTCGAAGGCTTATCTGGTTCTTCTTCAAGAAACTAAGTTACCTCTTGTCTTTGAAGCCAAATGCCTTTGGAATAGGTCTTTTAGAGGTTGGAAAGGAGTCTTTTCGGATTCGATGGGTGCTTCAGGGGGCTCGGGATTGTCTGGAAGGAAGGTGTTGTAATGGTGGAATTGCAAGCTCAATCACTCAGCTGCAAATTGTAAAAGTAAGTTTCCGGCGCTCTCATCTTAATTTTATTTTATATAATGTTTATGCTCCCTCTAGCATTTTGGGTAAAAAAACCTCTGGGGAATTGCTACAATCAGTCTCTGCCCTAGGTGATCAGATGTTCATTCTTGGTGGGGAATTTAATGCCATCTCTGATAGCAGGGACAAGAAGGGGGGATCATCCAAAACCTTCAGTCCCAAAAAGATTTCTGCTCCTTTATTAGAGAGGGGGCCCTTGTGGATATAGAACCTAAGCAGGGCTGGTTTACCTGGAGTAATAAGCGTAAGGGCTTTAGTAACATTGCGGAAAGACTGGATAGATTTCTAGTTAGTCCCAGCTGGAATTTAAATGACATTGTGCTTGAATGTTCCGTTTTACCATGGTCTAGGTCGGATCATTTTCCGGTGTCCCTGTCTATTAATTTTGATGTTTCCCCTCCTAGATCCCCATTCAAATTTGAGCTAATGTGGTTAAGGGATGCTTCTCTTGAAGGTTGGGTCAACCTTTGGTGGAACTCCTATAAAATCGAGGGTTCCAAGATGTTTGTGCTGGCTCAAAAACTGAAAAGACTAAAAAAGGATTTGCAGGAGTGGAACGTCAAGTATTTCAAAAACCTCTTTCAAGAAAAAGCTAGAGTTGAAGCTGAATTGAAAGCCCTTAATTTAAAAATTTTCAACGACGGGATGTACCAAGAGGATTTTGCTCTTGAAAAATCTCTCTTAAGTGAGTTAGGAGAATTGCTTCTTAGGGAGGAAATATATTGGAAGCAAAAATCTAGGGAGCTCTGGCTGAAGGATGGTGATAGAAATACTAAATTCTTTCATGCCTCTGTGAAAGCAAAAAGGAATTCAAATTTCATTTCAGAAATTAAGAATAGTGAAGGGGTTCGTCTGGTGGAGCAGAAGGACATCATTTCTGAAGGGATTAATTTCTTCTCCTCCTTGCTAGCTGGGATGTTGCCTCCTTTGAGGCCAGCCAGACCTCCCTCTTGGATGGCATCCCTGCTCTCATCTCTAAGAATCAAAACACTATGCTCTTGAAGCCTTTCTCCTTCTTAGAAATTGAGAAAGTTGTATTCTCCTTGGAGAAGAATAAAGCCCCTGGCCCAGATGGCTTCCCTACTGATTTTTTTTAGAAATTTTGGGGCATTGTGGGATATGATGTATGGGTGGCGGTGGAGGCTTCATGAAGATCCCGCTCGGTGCTCGGAATGCTTAATAATACCTTCATCTACCTTTTCCTAAATTGCATCAACCTTCCTCCTTCGGGGACTTCAGGCCAATTTCTCTCTGTAATACGTCTTACAAAATCATTTCCAAGGCCATTTCCCTTCATTTGAAACCTATTTTGGATCCCCTCATTTCTTCTGAACAAAATGGATTCATGCCTGGTCGATCTATCCTTGACGGTGTCATTTTGTCTCATGAGCTGACTCACTCTCTATCTTCCTCTAACACCCCTGGTATGATGCTAAAATTAGATATCAACAAATCTTATGATAAGCTTAATTGGAGGTTTCTCATTAGGGTCCTTCTTAAGTTTGGCTTCTCCAAGCACCTTTGTGAGTGGATTTTCAATTGCATCTCCGGCCCCTCCTTCTCCGTTCTTATTAATGGGAGTGCTGAGGGTTTCTTTGGTAGTAATCGTGGTATTAGGCGGGGGATCCCCTGTCCTCCTTATATATTCTTGTGGTGGAAGCCCTTGGTAGATCCATCAAAGTCAAATTGGGGGAAGGTAAGATCAATGGCTTAAATATTGTGGATGGTATTCCTCCTCTTACTCACCAGCAATTCGCAGATGACACTTTTCTATTCGGCAGGGCCTCCACTCGGGAGGCTAAGGAGTTAAAGGATTCTTTGGACAGATACTCTAAGGCAGTAGGGCAAGATGTTAGTGTGGCTAAATCCTACATTTTTTTCTTCAATGTTGCCTTGCAAATAGAGTCAAGAATTCTAAATATTTTCAATTTCAAAAAAGGGCACCTGCCTGTCAAGTATCTCGGTATTCCTTTGTTTAAAGGTGCAGGTAAGAACTCCCTATGGAATGATCTACTCAGTTCTCTAGATGTTAAACTGAATGCTTGGAAAGGTAAATGGCTCTCCCTTGTCGGGAGACTTATGTTGATTAAATCAGTTCTATGTGCTGCTCCTCTGTATCTTCTTTTGGTCCTTAAAATCCCTAAGGGTGTTCTTGATAAAATTAAGGGCATTTTGAGAAAATTCATGTGGCAAGGTCTCTTCGAGGAAAAGAAGCTTCCCCTGATCAGCTGGGATATGTTAGAAAAGCCTAAAGAGCTTGGTGGCATGGGCATCCTAAATTTGGGTTTACAAAATGTGGCACTTGGTGCTAAATTGGTTTGGAAGCTTATCTCCAATCCCAACAGTCTTCTCAGCCTGGTCTTCGAGAAGAAATATCTGGGTGCTCCCCTTCCTGAGTCCATCCTCCGGTGGAAAACCCTCCTAAGGGCTCGCATATATGGAATTTCATGATTGAATGTAGATCTCTGTTTGTCTTTTATGCGGATTGGAGAGTGGGTAATGGAGAGAAAGCTCTCTTCTGGGATGATCCATGGAATGGATACCCTGCTCTTGGAGACTCTCCTGCTTTCGAAGACATTAAGAGGAGACTTGTTGGGTGAATGGGGTCCTTACGTTTCTAACTATGGGGAACTAAATGATTCCCTTCCCTCCATGTTGCAATGGAAAAAAGTGGACCATCTGAATCTCTCTCTGATTTAAAAGCTAATTTTATAATTTTTTTTTCAGGAAAGGAATATTTTGATCTCAAATAAGCAGGATGAAATTGTTTGGACCGCAGCTCCCTCGGGATCTTATTCCCCTCATCTTGGTTACCTCCTACTCCATGAGGATATTTCCCCGAGAAACCCATATGGAAAGATTGTTGGGACTCCCAATGCCCCCTAAAGCTGGTCTTTTCGCCTGGATGGCCTTTAAGGGTAAGATTTTAACTCAAGAAAGAAGGAAAAAAATTGGTTTTCAAGGTCCTACCAGATGCCTCCTATGTAAAAAGGATGTGGAAGACAGAGACCATTTGCTTCTACATTGCCCCTTTGTTGTTGAATGTTGGAACTGGTTGTGTGCCAAGCTTAACCTTCCGTGGGTCCCGCTAAATCCCTCCCGGATGCTTATCCTAGCCTGGCCTATTAATTCTCACTCAGGGGCTTTTTCTTCTATTTGGTTGTGTAGTCTGGTTCTTCTATTGTGGCACATTTGGTGGGAGAGAAATAAAAGGCTTTTTAGGGAGGAATATGGCTCAGTGGAATCGGTTCTCCTTAGGCTGGAAAGGGCTATATCTAAAGTTGTGTCTGCTAACTGGTCTAGATCTTGTCCTTTTACTTCCCATGATAAGTGCTTGAAAGAAGTTGACAATGATAATCAAGCCTAGGGATGGTGCTATGAAGTCTTCCGCATCTTCCTCCCTGGCTAGAAGAAACACTTTTTGGGCTCCCCCTTCCAGTGGGTTTTTAAAACTAAATTTTGATGGGGCTTCTAGGGGTAATCTGGGGGTCTCTCGGTGCTGGATGTATCATTCAATTCCTCTGGTAAGGTGGTTATAGCTGCTTCATACAAACTCAAGGAGGGTACTTGCAATGTTGCCGAGGTGTAAGCCCTTAATGGTTTGCTTCTCGTTGCTTCCCTTAAAATTGAAAATCTGGAAATTGAAGGGGACTCCATGATAATCATTAACACCATCATAAAAAAAGAGCTTTGTCATGGAAGTTGGATCTCAAAGTTTAGAAGGTTTTATGGACGTTGTCTAAATTCAAAAATTGGAGTATTAAACACATCTACCGAGAAGGCAATCAGTGTGCCAATTGGCTAGCGAATAAAGGCATCGAACAAGATTGTGGGGAGAGGGTGGCTAATAATTGTTCTGCGTGGGAGGGCTTACAAATGATTGCCTCAAGGGACTCATCCCATCATGAAATCAATGGCAAATGCTTCCCCACGTGTGAAGCGTAAGGCACCTATTTAAGACCGTTGGCTAGGTAGTTGTCTCATACATTTCCCTTTTTCTTTGTGAAATGGCTCCTCCTAGGGCTCTTGTGCTAGTGCTTTCTTGTGATGTGAGAGAAATGGCATTCAGAAATAGGGTTACCGATGGTAGGCTACGGAAGATTTTCCTCATCTCCTGTGTAGAGGACCTGGAGGTGGTTAAATTGGTTTTGGGTCAGGAGTTTCTAAATATGGAGGGGTGGCCAAGGGTAAATAGTGGTATTGCCTCCATTTTCATGGAAAATTTGTTGGTTCTACATCCTTCAAAGGTGGAGGTGGTTAATGTCATGGCCCACTGGATATGCCCAAACTTCTGCGGAAACCTTGCATCGGAGGTGGCCAATTTCAACTTGGCTTCATGGCCTACTCAGGATGTCGCCTCGGGCTCATTGGATGGTGTTGCTTCGGCCTTCCCGGAATTTGAATGCCACTTCAAAGTTCTCTTGGAGTTTGCTTTGAGTCCCTCACATCTTACGTGAAAGATAAAAAGGTGGGGCATATTTGTATTTAGTTGCCCAACATTCAAGGCCCTGGGGGCACCGCTTGTTCCTGTTCTATCTTGGTGGAATGATCTACGTTCCTCTGCGGGTGATGCATTCGGCTACCTCTAGTGCAACTATCTTAATGGAAACTAGGTGTATGAAGAGTATGTTGGTGCGCCGAGTGGATATGGATATGCCCAATATGGGTATTAATATTTCTATCATTTAGCCCCGTAAGCATAATTCGGGCATAGGTATAGTTATAGAATAAATTGTGGTTTTGTTAGTATGCCACCTGGATGAATGTGGTTGTTGTCTGGTCATATTTGAGGTTATGCCTCCTTTTTGTAAATAGGGAACGGGTCCCTTCAACTTTCCTTAAATATCAAAAGACGTATGGATGGCATCGAGCAATGCATGTATCACCTTCCACAATCATTCATACACATTGTCTAGGGTGTCTTCATTTGTTGTCTATCAAATCTTCCCTCCAAGAGGTAATAAATTTCCACGTCCACACACTTTGGATCTCTATGAGAAAATAAGATTAGTATGTTACCAATTGTCTTTTTTTGGACCTTGTTCACTCTTACTCTTGTCCATATCTTGTCTCATGATTTGTGCCTTTGGCTAATCGCTTCTTCATTGCGAGGCTTCTAAGCTACATTCATTCACATTTGTTATTCTTCCGCTTCGTTCAAAACATCCATCTGTATAATATTTCCTTTTTTCCTTATTTGTGGGCACCTTTATCTCATTTCTCAAAACAATCTTCCACTTCTTTGTATCATGTGCTTCTTTTCCAACTTACACCGGGAGTAACCTTGCTCCTTCCTAGCATGTCATTGAGTTACGTTCATAATCATGATTGAACCTATCTAAATTGTCATTGATCCAAATTTTACGTGTGAAGAGTTTTCCTTTGTATATTCCCAACTAACGCTAGGGGAATTTTCACATCTTCACTTTCTTGCACATGCACATGGCATTCTATTCTTGTATATCCCATTTATCGCTAGGGGCATCCACGTTTCTTTGTTTCCTATACATAGCTTCAGAAAACTTCTAGAAAATAAAAAAATTCTAATATGTATCAAAAATAAAAAAATGATGGTAAAATTATTAAAAATTCAAAAACAAATTGCAAAAAAGTCAAAATTCTACAAAAATTGGTAAACAACGTGCATACAGATTGAAGCTGTATCACTTGCATTATCCTCGAACATTGAAATTTTTCCTACAAAACCATATTTATGACGTTCTTGCTTGTTCTTGTCTCAAACGACATGTGGATCATCGTGATCTACCTCCATTAACAAAGTTGGGTCTACTTATTATGTCGGTACTCCCATGCAACAATGAGTTGTCAGGTAATATGTCATAATGCACGAATGCTTTCCATGTGACTACTTGTGTCCTCAGTTTTTCCCTCGCATGTGTTATTGCTTGAGGAATTAATTTTAACCCTTGTCATTACAAAACAAACATTCGGGAATTGAAGCTTGATAACAAAAACATTGGTGCAACTGTCTTAAACGTTGTTTGTTTAAGTACGTGTGATTGTACTAGTTTCTCTATTAGGTTAGCTGGTTTACTTTCTCATATTGCATTACATTTTGTATGTTGTATGGAGCTAAATATTATTTTACTTTCTCGTATTGCATTGCATAATGTATGTTTCATGGAGTTATGTGTTTTTAGTAGTAAAAAATTGTTAGTAATTTAGATTTTCATGTTATCTTACACTTTTGTTTATTTTAAATAAAATTCGATGATGTAGACCTAGGGGAAAAATGATATAACTAGGTTGCTTATTGAAAGGTTGGATGCAAAGATTGGGCTTGTCCTATATTCTCCATTAATCATTTCTTCTCCATTATCATTTATTATCACTACTAATTTTCTTCTAAATCACCTGGGGTAATAAATAACCATGTTTATCCCTATTTTCTCCCCTCTAAATAACCAAGGGTTTCGCGCCCATTCTAACCTATTATCTTCTATCCATTTCGATCATATTTTTGATCGTCGATAGACTTCTTCTATCACCCCATCGACACTCGGGGCATCCTTCATCCTATTAATTTTTCTTCAAAAATTTATTTGTTTATGCTTGTCTACTATGTTTGAAGTGAAGTCACTAACTTCATCTCAATCAGGGGCAAACGTAGACACCTAAATTTTGTTTTTGCAATCTTATTGCCAAAATGCACACAAATCACTCTCATTCTTGCCAATTTTGTTATAATTAGTGATATTTTCTAATTAACTAACATTTCTTACCACTTTAGCCAATTAAAAATGTTTTTATTGCGTAACCCATTTTACATCCAAGATGCCACTTTATGGCCGATCGTAAGTCAAAATACTCTTCAAAATAGACAATTAGTGTTTATTAGCTAATTAAGCCTATTTTGCCCTTTTTTATCAATATACCCTAGTATTGGCTTAAACCCCTCTTCCAACCACTCAAAATCACCCCATTCACCTCCACAACATCTCAACAAGCTTAACAAGCTTATTCTAGCCTCTAGTTGACCCTAAGCGGTTGATTAAGGCTTCACACCTCTTAATCATTTGGTAATTCACTAATTGTGATTAGCAAGGCCTAATCTTAATTAATAATTCTAATCTAATTTGGGTCTTTTAGTCCCACATGCACTAAAATAAAAGCTTCTCCCAAAAGGAAAACTATAAAAAGGTGCACCTCATTCCTTTATACTTTACACCATGCTTTGATTTGTATCTCATATAATAAATATGATATATAACCAAGTTCAATCCTTTCTTAAAGCCTTTAATGAGGTTAGTAGATGGATATTCAAAATGACCAAGTAGTCATTTGAAGAGGCCATTTCACCTTGTTTGGAGTAAAGCTTGACCATAACCATTTGATTTCCCTCTTAGGTCTATTTAGGCCCATGTTAGGTAATTCAAGCATATTAGTAGGCATGTTTAGTTAGATTTTGTATTATTTTCATACTAGTTAAGCATTCTTTTAAGCTTCTATCTTAATGTTACATTCCTAGACTTAGAACCTTGGCTAGATGGATGGAAATGGTGTTAGCTTTCCTTATTTAGTCATGCAATTTGCTTTGTAAAGTTTAGGGTGTTTTCATTTGGCACGCCTGGTGGGACAATACCCCATTGCATTCACTTTTTAAAGCTTTTAACGTAGTTTAAAAGTTTTTCATTTCAAAGTTTTTAGATTAGTTTCAAGTTTCCTAGATTAATTTCAAGTTTTCTAATTTAAATTTCAAGCTTTCTAGAATACTTTTAAAGCTTTTCAAATTAGTTTCTCAAACATTTTAGATTAATTTCAAAGTTTTAGAATAATTTTCAAAGTTTTAGATATTTTTTCAAGATAGTTGTTTCAACTAGATTAGTGGTAGAAGTTGTGTTTTTATGTTCCTTGTAGGATTCAAGGAGGTGAAGCCCTGTCAAAATTGCCAAAAATACCAAAGATTTGACCTTTTTGAATAAATTCTTGTCAAAAATTGAATTTTGACCACTTCCAGTGAAGGGCGCAAATGCGTTGAACCGGGAGCATAAGCGTTGAAATAGGCACGCACCCACTTCTTTGGAAGCACACACATGAGCTCGTTTTTTTTTTTTCAGTCATTTTTACAATGGAGCATGCAAACATCGACGGGGAGAAAATGCGTTGAAATAGGCATCCACCGCTTCTCTGGAAGTGCACACGTTAGCTCATCTTTTTCAATTGTCAGTCATTTTTACAATGGGCGTGCACACATTGACAGAGAGGTGTGTATGCGTTGAAATATGCATGCACATACCGATAGGGGTACGTAGGTGTGTCTATATAAATTTTTCTTGCAAACTCAAAATTTCCATTTTTGGTTTTTAGGATTTCTGTTACTTTTTAGAGGTTTTTAGATGCCAATCATTTAACTAACATGATCTCTGTTAGTGTCATTATAAACCAGGGTTGTGTCCTAGGTTGTATGCAATGGAGCTTTATGTAACCAGTTCTGTTGGGATTTCTGTTGGGGGTGTTGTGAGATCTTTTAAGTTGGTTACTAATCTATGAAAACCTAATGTAAATCTATGGAATTCATCTACTACAATGAAAGGAAGTCTAAAAGCTACACTTCTAATTGAAATTGAAATACACACACACAATACTCAAACAAATGGAATTGCAACTGCACAATTGAAGCTAGAACTTAGTAAAAGTAAGATCACATGTTAATTAGACTTTGCATAAAAGAAAACACATATTCCAGATAAAAGTGTTGGTAAGGAAAACAAATACATTCAACCAAAGATTGCATGAAATATACTGAAACAAGGATTGCAGTAAGACTTATCAGAAAACCATATGCATATGTGAACATAAAACAACCTCTTGTCTCCTCGGTTGAGTGGGCCCTTGCTCTCCCTTGGGACAGAGGAATTACCAACAACTTTAGATCTCCAAAATGATGTTTACTTCTATTAATTTAAATAAGTTCCATATCATAGACAACATATGAAGTTGAAAGTTCTGAATACCACAGACGATATATTGCAAAGTATCTCCAAAAATAATAGCTAACCATGTTCTTAAGAAGGTGTCTTAATATAGACACAAACGGTTACAAAATTCACCATAATAGGTGGCACTAACATCTTCCACTAATCAATATTAACTAAAACTCATAAATTCCTATGGGACAGTTAGAAACAAGTCCCATACTTGATAGGTCGACTGGTGGAAAAAGTCTTCTGCTCCCGTATTCCAGCTCCAAACTCGGACTTCGTAATTACATCAACAACAAATGTTCATCATTTCCCTACACACATCATCACATTTTCCTCACAAAGATAGTTAGTAGGAAGTTTATACGGTAATCAGTTTTCATGAACAAAAGCAAGGAAAATGCATCAAACTCACTATGATATAACTATACAAAGCATCCCCATGCATTAGCAAATCATATCTAAGTGGAAATTTACTGATCATAGGAATGATATAAATGAGCCAAATAATGCACTCATCATTTCCCCCTTACTTTACCTATTGCATGTCCCAATGCAACCTATCTACTCCTTCTCTGTGACCAAGCTGTTGAGCCATGTCATACTCTTCAAACTGATCAACATATTGCTTCCTCATACCTTTACATCCCTGAGTATTTGAAGTGACCTCGACCCAAGTTATAAAACTCTCATTTGATTGTGCAACATTGTTTTGCCAAGTGGTAGTAGGACTCAAGAGGAGGGGTGGATGCACCTAAAGTACCCATTCATCATTGTATTGCTTGCTGGTTTTTTCTGATGACTGTCTTATAATTGTAATGAGGGCATCACCCCGACACATACTCCAACTCAAGTTATGAGGGAAATAACCTCCCTGCATTTCAATGGCAAGCTCAAAGTGTCCCATCTCCTGTCACAGGCCTTCCTGGCCACCCCAAAGTGCTGTTGACTATAGGTTTCAAAATCCTCTACACATTTCAGTAGGATTTTTGAAGTATTCTCTCCAATACCTGCTTGGTAGTAGAGAGATCTGAAGTTTTTCCACAAATCCACATCAGTATGATGTGTAGGACGGATATAGAAACCTATTGTTTGAGTCGTGTGATTGAAAATATCCATTTTCTCACCCCATATGATCTGATTTCACAGCAAGGACTGAAAGGATTTTAATTGAAAATCCCCCACAAATAAGTTAATTAAAAAGTTAGGGACATTGGTAACTAACATATTATGGAGGTAAAACTCACAGAGCAAGTTTTGAATTTTAGGTGTACTGGACTTGTAAACAGATAAGAAAATATTGCCATCAAGAGCTTCGTAAGGCACTTGACAACACAACTGAAACAACTACCAAGAATAAAACTTGCTCTAAATAAACATGTTGTAAACTGAGGAGGGTTTCCTACAGATAAGAGCTTAAAAGCCAAAGGACAGACAGAGTCCAAAAGAGAGAATTTTTTTTTTCATCTTGGATAATTTCCATCTCCCCTTTTAATTTCTTATTTTCTTTTTTTAATTCTACATTCTAAAGAGATATTTGGTGGAAATCATTCAAAATGCTAAGACCTTTATCCTTCTATCACTTTAAGCTACTAACTTCAATTTGTAAAGCAATTATTTCTCTAACTTTCTCCACTTGTGCATTGGGTAAATTCAGTTTGTAAAGACAAGTTTGTTTCCTCCATACCTTTCAATTGGGCCTTAAGGAGTGTGATTTCTTCTAGATAATTGTGAGGATTGGTAGCTTGACATGACCCGAGATGATCAATGTCCATTGCAACAGGTGTTGGAATGGGATTCTGGGCTTCAGGTACCGAAGTAGTTTCTGGAGCTGCGGAGTGAACTTCTGAAGATGTAGGCATGGCTAAATACTAGGGAAAAGGATGAGTGGTAGTGAAGATGGTGTCTAGTGATTTGTCAGTGGGGACAACCTCATTGTCTCCCTCATTCCCCACTTCCCACACATAGGGGAAAATCATCAAGAATCCCTCCGACCTGGAGCTTCCAATTTTATGCAATGTACAAGACCATCATGGTGGTGGGGGCACATAGAAGAAGATGGAGCAAGAGGTATTCCTACCTCTAGAACTGGAAGTGGTCAAAGATGGACTTACTTGAGCACCTGATTTGTCCACGTGCTCTGGAGTGCCAAGTTCCTCCTTTTTCTTGTGTGTAGGGTGAGAGGTTGGTGTGGGAATGGACCGAGGTGTGGAAGATGGCCCTTGATTTTAACTATTTTGGCTTGGAACCCTCCCCCACAATAATCCTTTCGAGCCTCCACTTTGGCTTAAAAATACTTGATGTGAGCACAATAAATGAATTAGCCCTGGGTGTTTCAACACCACTTTGCCTCCTCCAGACTTGTATTTTTGGCCAACTTTGATAACGACATCCACCAAGTATTCAGGTAAATTTACCCTAAGGGTGGGTTGACGCATCCTTTCTTCAAATGAATAAGAATCTTGAGTGCATCACCACCCAACACAGAGGGTTGGCCATCACATATAAAATACATGTTAACCCATTTGGCCATCTCTCTCCAAATGTCGGGCAAGCTATCCCACTTAAACCTTTCTGAACACCCTGGGGGGTAAGGATAACCTCGGGAATGCCTCACCCTCCTCATGAAATAGAGAAAGAAAGTCTTTGAGGGGAGCATTCTTCATTACTTTCAAACCAAAATCTGGCAAGCCGGATAGTTCAAAAACTACCTGGCTGGTAATCTCAACTCGTTTCCCTCCAACACGTGAATAGTAGCTTCAAAATTTTCCAGAACTCCTCCACGACACCCTCATCAAAACCTTTGAATTTTTAGATGAATTCAAGCCAACTTGAATCATAAAACACCTACAAAAGCACAACGTTCTGAGTAATGGGTCCAGAGAATCAGGCTCGGATTTCTTCTTTTGTCCCATGTTGAAGGTGAATGAATCCAGATAGTAGAGAAACAAGAACAAGATGTGCTCAATTCACTTTGTGTGATGGCAGGTAGAATGATATGCTCAATACTCATGAAGCAATGATAGGAAGCAACTTGGAACTATTAATTTGAATTGCACTTGAATCCTTGAATTACGTAAAATCAGAGTGAATTTGGTGGCGTAAAAAGGTGGGCAACAAGACCAACCATCCATGAGAGTTTATGATATGCGAGATGGTGCACATCCCATCATTTGAAACCAAATTGACACATGTCCTTCTTCGTAGAATGTGATGCATATGATGTGTGTGAAAATCATGACTCATTACACCCTTATGCCATCATACCGTAGCGTCGGATTTGGAAGGATATCCATAATAAATATATTGAACATTGCATGATGGATGCAATTATGACAAGTGCATGCATGGGGGATTGCTTTATAAGGAAATATCCATAGTGAGTTAGGATGCACTTACCCATGCCAAGTTCAGCATCCGATATCCATAGATTCCCACATCCTGCAGTTTGAGATTAAATGTGATTAGTGGCTTCTAAATAATGAAGATTTCTGCATTTATTGAAAAAAAAAACAACTAACTAAGGGAAGAAGATCAAAGTCATGACCATCCTCCTTTATTGAAATTAATAGGAAATAATTACTCTAGGCTCGAGGGGTGAAGAGCCACCTCAGCATGCATGTCCTCACTCAACATAATGTCACTGGTGAAAGTTTTCTTGTCAAGAGGTCATTGGTAAATCCTGAGTCTGTGTCCATTCACAAGAAGAGTCTGTTTTTCCATCGATTGGTAATAGCCACATAAGCCATTATCAAACACTCTGTCGATCTGATAGGGGCCCAACCAGCGTGTCCATAACTTACCTTTAAACTATTGTTGATATCTAGGAATCAAAGAGTAAGACCCAGTCCCCTTCATGAAATGTCTTGGATTTGATATGAGCATCATGTGTTAGTCTTCCTCTGATATTGAAGAATTTCCATCTATTTGTTGTGCCTCCATCCACATTTCATCCAATTCATTCAGTTGCATCACTCATTCACGTTGTGCTTCATCCAAATCGATTCCAACTTCTAGTGTTGTTCTCCAGGTGTGCAATTCAAACTCAACAGTAATAAAGTGGCTTCTTCCCAAATACCAACTCATAGGGGAAAAACTAGTAGTGGTTTTCTAGGTCGTGTTATAGGCCCAGACTACCTCGGGAAGTTTTGGTACCCAATTCTTTCTGTCAGCACTTGACCACTTTAGTCAGAATATTCTCAAGTTCTCGATTGGTTACTTCCACCTACCCATTGGATTGGGGGTGATAGGGTGATGATTTCGGTGCTTAATTCGGTAGATTTCCAAAAATCCTCAATCATGTTTGAAACAAATTGAGGACCTTGATCAGATATAATGGCCCTGGGTGCACCAAATCATAGCAATATATCCGATTGTATAGAAAATCAGCAACAACATCCTCATTGGCAGATGCCAATGCTTGAACTTCAGCCCATTTAGTGACGTAGTCCATGCATACCAAGAGGTATTCCTTCCCAAAATATGGGGGATCAAAAGGTCCAACGAAATCAATTCCCCATTTCTCAAATGGTCCTAAGACCAGTTGAGGATTAAGAGGCATTTCCATTGAAAGTGTGGGCTTCCCCATTCGTTGGCATGCATCACACTACCATACATACTTTTTGACAATCCTATGGAGGGAAGGCCAATAGTACCCTACTCCAAGGACTTTGTGAATTGTCTTTTACTTGAATAATGTCCACCTCTTGGCTCATCATGACAAGCTCACAATATGTCATGTACTTCATCTTCTCGAATGCACCTGCGAAGAACCATATCAGGACAACATTTGAATAAAATTCCATTACACCATTTATACGTTGCACTATTTTTAACCAGTCTCTGTTTCTCCTTATGAGTGAAATAGGCAGGAAACTTCCCTGTTGTTAAATAATTCACAAGATCGGTGAACCACAGAGTCTTAGTTGATATAGAAAACAAATGTTCATCGGAAATTGATCCTGGACTACTTCATCATTACCTAAAACATTCAATCTTGAAAGGAAATCAACAACAACGTTAGATTTTCTGGCTTATCAATAATGGTAAGATTGAATTCCTGTAACAAGAGTAACCATCGAATAATCCTACCTCCAACCACTTGGTTTATTCATCAAATATCGAATGGAAGAGTGGTCAGTATAAACAAATATTTTATACCCAGTGATGTAATGATGAAATTTATTCAAGGAGTATACAACAACCAAGAATTCCTTTTCCATAGTAGTGTAATTTCTTTCCGTAGGAGTCAGGTTCTTGTTGATAAAGTAAATGGCATACATGTGATCTTCTACATCTTTTTTCCCAAGGACAACACCCATGGTTGTATTAGAGGCATCAATGTGGATATGGAAAGGTTTCCCCCAATCGGGCCTCGTAAGACTGGGGTAGTGGTCAACTTCTCTTTGATAGAATCAAATTCTGCTTTGGCACTGAGGGGACCATTCAAAAACACAATCTTTTGTTAGCAATGAGAACATAGGTGCAAAATTTTACTAAAATATTTTATGAACCACCGATAATACCCTACATGACCAAGGAAACTTTTGATGTCATTCTGATTAGTTGGTGTAGGTAACTGAGTGATGATTGATATCTTTTTGGGGTCAACCTTGTATACCTTTGGTAGAAACATGGTGACCTAAGACAATTCCCTGATCGACCATCATCAGACATTTTTCATGACTCAGAGATAATTGGTGTTGCTCACATCTGCTCAATACTTTCTCAAGGTTATTCAGAGATTCATCAAAAGTGGATCCATGGATAGTGAAGTCATCCATGTAAACTTCAACACAATCATTAGTAAGATCTACAAAGATGGCCAAGACTGCTCTCTGAAATGTAGTGGGTGCATTACAAAGTCCAAAAGGTAAGACTCGATAAGAAAATGTACCCCAGGGGAAGTAAAGGTAGTTTTATCTTGATCAATAGGGGAATACTAATTTGGTTATACCCACTAAACCCATCCAAGAAAGAAAAATATTTCTTACCAACAAGATTGTCCAGAACCTTGGTCAATAAAAGGTAGGGGAAAATAATCTTTCTTGGTGGCTTTGTTAAGTTCCCTATAGTCAACACATATTCTCCATTTACCATTTTTCTTGGGAACTATAACTAATGGGGAGACCCACTGACTATCAGATATAGGGTAGATGAATCCTACCTTTAGCAATTTTTCTATCTCACCTTTGACTATGTCTCTGAGCGCTGGGTTAATTCTCCATTGTGGCTGCCTTATAGGTTTGACATCCTCAGTGTAGATATGGTGAGTACAAATGTTAGGATGAATTCCCTTCATATCAGTGTAATCCCAGGAAAAAGTGTGGGAATGTTTCTTCAAAACTTTGAGAACCCTGGCTTCTTGATTGGCCTCTAAATCATTACCAATGGTCAACTCTTTTCCTATGCCGACAGGCACCTGCTTGGTATCATTCAAAAGAGTGAGCTCTACATTGGTGATTAAGGAATTCAATGGGAAAACATGGGGTTGAAGCATGTGTAGAATGGGTATATTGTCAAGAGACAAAATCTTGGTCAAAGGACAATAGAAATCAGGGACTGAATATTCTAATTATAAGCATAGATTTCTTTACAAGACTCATCAGAAGTATTACTTACCAAGGAAATAACATCGGACATGTCTAGAGAAAATGGGTCTATAGTCAGAGTTCTAATTTTCCATAGCTAGAGTGCTGATTTCCATAGTCACAGAGCCCTCTGCATCAGCCAGTGTATGTGACTCAACAACTTCCGCCATATGGTTTTGCACTGCAATGGTGGCCAAATAAGAAGAACTCAGAGAGTTAGTATCCAAAGAATCTACCCATACATGGTCACAAGAATTCACATAAGGCTAGGCAGGAGGGTATAATGAAATATGTTTGGATTTCTACCCATTTAGAATGGTCATTTTTCCTGACCTACAGTCAATATATGCAGCAACAATGGCTAACTAGGGTCTTCCCAAGATAACTGGATATCCCAATTTTTGAGATTTAGGTCTGTAAGACCATAAAATCTATAGGATACTCCCAAGATTCAATGGTGACCATTATATCCTCGACCACACCATCTAGTATAAATAATGGATTGATCTGCTAGTTGAAGAACAATATTGGTAGGTTGTAGTCTTGTTAAGGACACAATAGATTAAACATTTCTGTTGTGATGACATTAATGGCAGCACCAAGATCCACCAAAACATTAGATATTGACTGATTGTTTATACAAATAGTAATAACTGGACTCCCGGATCCCCATATTTTGGTGAAATAAGGTTTCCAGCTACTAAATCAGCCAAATTTCCTTCCACCCTAACAATTTTTTGGGTATTTCTTTTTCCTCCTGGTGTTTTTATACACTCATTTCTAATGGTTTGGTTTAATTCAAGAATGTCCCTTATTGCTCATAGAAGTGGGACCTCAATGTGTACTTTTTTCAATTCTTGTACTAGCATTGTTTCATCTACAATTTGAGTGTCCTATAACCACTCAGGGAAAGGAGCTTTATGGGTATTCTGGTTAAGTTCTTGACTGTTCTGAGTGTTTTGTGTCTATGGAGAAGGTGCAGGTCCTGTATTGTCCTCAAGTGTCTCTTCTTTATCAGTGTCTATAGGAATTTCCATGATAACAATAGGAGGATTCAATGTTTTTCTAGACCTCAGTCACAAATTACCAATAGTATTAACCTACATTGTGTTACTTGGTCCTGCTTCATCAATTGAAGTTGTCTGCTGATTTTTAGGATTTTCTACTACTGGGCTGGAAGTTTGTGTTTGTGTTGCTTGTCCATGTTGTTGGTAGGCTTGTGGTGGGGCCATTAAAGCTTGTTGTGGTTGTTGGAATCTCCATTGTTGATTAATGTTTTGTGGTGGTGTCCATGGCTGGTTTTGGTTAGGATTCTGTTGAGGACCCCACTATTGGTTGTGTCATGGACTTGCTTGGGGTTGGTGGTGTCCAACTTGGCTGAGTGTAGGGATTCATCCAAGGTGGTGGATGTGGATAAGTCATCCAATTTGATGTTGTCCACTCAGGTTGTCCCCAAGTAGGTTGAGGGGCCTGATTAGGCCATGACATCCTCCAGGGGTTCTGAGCAGGTCGAGGTGGAAATCTAGCCTGATTATTTGGCCTTTGAACAAAGTTTAACTCTGCATCATCTTGAGAGACAACATTCAAGCCTCCTTTCAACTATGGTAAGAAGGTGCAATGCTTAGTGTCATGGTCAGCCACTTCATAGATTAAACACATGTCTGTGACATCCAAAGGACATTCTCTCGGGGGTGTCTCTTCCTACACTTAGGGCAATATATGTCTAGAGGTTCTTTGGCAGGACTGGTTTTGGCCTTGAGTCCATCTATGGTTGATGTTAACTATAGAAAAATGTTTATTTTCATGTTAGCCATTTCCTCCAAAGTTCTAGAGGTACCCAGAGTAAGTTTGGATGTCTTTTTTTCTTATACCCCCTCGTGTTCTGGAGTAACTTCTTGCATAGCTCAGTGATTTGTTCCATGGTAAGTTTATGCACATCTCCTCCTCCCATGAGATGGAGGGAATCCTTGGTTTCCTCATCAAGTCCTTTAAGAAAAATTGTTTTAGTAATGTCTGCATGTAACTCATAACCACTTCATTGGTGGAGAAAGAGAAATCTATCTAGATAATCCTCTAGATTTTCATCTTCTTTTTCCGTATCTGGAAGAACTCTTCTTTCCTATCCCTTCCCTATAGTAGTCTTGATATTTATCCAAAAAGGTTGTCTCCATGGCTTCCCAAGAATTAATGGAGTTAGAGGAAAACCCCATGAACCATCTCATAGTAGAGTCTTTGAGAGTGGAAGGAAAAAGTTTGAGTTTTTGATTGTCCATTCTAGTCATATGTCTTGGCACAAAACTTTGAATTCAAACAAGAACTGATCGGGGTCTTCCATAGACATGCCTCGAAAGATAGGGAGGATGGATGGTGAGATATTTTTCATGGGTGCATCCTCATCCTCATCCAAGACAATGGGGTAAGTAAAGGTCCAACCCAAGGGGTGGTCTCCATTATTCCCATGGTCCCCCATTTCTGAGTGTTGGCCAGAGGATACAAAATGCTCAGAAATGATTCTAGGTGTTGTATTGGAGGTAGTGTCACTCACAGTGTTTTCTACGTGTAAACTATCCAGAGAGATTTGTTGAATGTTGTGTTGTAAATCTCCCTTGATCATCTCGTGGCCTATGCATCAAAGGTGGTTATTGAAACAAGGCCCAAGACATCTACTGGTTGCATATATGAACTCCATTAACACCCATAACATGTGAAGTGAAAGAAATGGCATAGTGTGCTTATGGTGTCCCCGAAATGACCAAAAATGATGGGTCATTGTGTTCTCCAATCATTTAACTAACATGATCTCTATTAGTGTCATTATAAACCAGGGTTGTGTCCTAGGTTGTATGCAATGGAGCTTTATGTAACTAGTTCTGTTGGGATTTCTGTTGGGGGTGTTGTGAGATCTTTTAAGTTGGTTACTAATCTATGGAAACCTAATGTAAATCTATGGAATTCATCTACTGCAATGAAAGGAAGTCTAAAAGCTACACTTCTAATTGAAATTGAAATACACACACACAATACTCAAACAAATGGAATTACAACTACACAATTGAAGCTAGAACTTAGTAAAAGTAAGATCGCATGTTAATTAGACTTTGCATAAAAGAAAACACATATTCCAAGATAAAAGTGTTGGTAAGGAAAACAAATACATTCAACCAAAGATTGCATGAAATATACTAAAACAAGGATTGCAGTAAGACTTATCAAAAAACCGTATGCATATGTGAACATAAAACAACCTCTTGTCTCCTCGGTCAAGTGGGCCCTTGCTCTCCCTTGGGACAAGGAATTACCAACAGCTTTAGATCTCCAAAATGACGTTTACTTCTATTAATTTAAATAAGTTCCATATCATAGACAACATATGAAGTTGAAAGTTATGAATACCACAGACGATATATTGCAAAGTATCTCCAAAAATAACAGCTAACCATGTTCTTAAGAAGGTGTCTTAATATAGACACAAATGGTTACATAATTCACCATAATAGGTGGCACTAACATCTTCCACTAATCAATATTAACTAAAACTCATAAATTCCTATGGGATAGTTAGAAACAAGTCCCATACTGATAGGTCAACTGGTGGAAAAAGTCTTCTGCTCCCGATATTCCAGCTCCAAACTCAGACTTCATAATTACATCAACAACAAACGTTCATCATTTCCCTGCACACATCATCACATTTTCCTCACAAATAAATTAGTAGGAAGTTTATACGGTAATCAGTTTTCATGAACAAAAGCAAGGAAAATGCATCAAACTCACTATGATATAACTATACAAAGCATCCCCATGCATTAGCAAATCATATCTAAGTGGCAATTTACTGATCGTAGGAATGATATAAATGAAAGGATGACCTAATTTTTTTTTGTAACTACATGTGTGATTGTAGGTTACCAAAAGGAGTATGAAAAAACCAAATTATTTCTAAAAGATAAAAATACACCACAATCATTACATTGTATTTACGGAGTTTCGGTTAAGAGCTACAAACTCATCCGCTCAAATAGGACATAACCACTTTAACATAAACCTTAAGCTACAACAATGGGGGTGGTCCTAGGAACCCTAAATTAGTACATGCAAGAGGGAAGCTTATGAACGAAACATGAAAGTGCTCCACACTACTGACTTATTGACTACCCCTTGGTGAGATTAGCCTCAAAGATATCCATATCACAACCCCAATGAAAGTATAACCGAACACACTTTGTTGCTAATTATACCGAAGGGGGTAAATTAAAGCCGAGATACTCCTTAGGAAACCTTGGTAAATCTAGATCACTCTAGATATCTTGTGACACCTAGAGAGAGAACCACCTAGGAAGATTACTAGTTTGGAGCCATTGTTTTTGTCTTAGATAGTATACTTGAGAGCTCTCACAAAGTAACAATTTTTTTAGAATCAAACTCTTGTTTTTCAAACAAGGGAAAGAATCTCTTAAAGTTAAAATTGCGTGACATTTCATCACTAAATCTACTTAGTGTCATTTTGTCCTAGTTTTTCACTTGTCTTAAGACAAGGTGAAACTCTGCCAAAATAACACCAAGTTTATTTCAACACCACTTGGTCTACACCCTTATTTTCGTGTTGCCCATTTTTGGGACAAAAGGAAACAACATATACGGATACCGTTAGATATCGCTTGTCCAAAAATTTTGTATTTTACTTACGTGACTAGGTTGTAATGCCAGAGCACAAGTGTTGAAAGTGTTCATGGTACATACTCAAGATCTAGTAGGCCCCCTTGTCTCAAAAACCCATATTTGAGACTTATTATCATCTTAGTTAGGTGATTTCATCCTTGTCTTCTTTTGTGTTTTTAGTTTCCCACATTGTAGCCATTCAATTGAGATATTTACGTCTTGTTTCCATTGTGAAATTAGGCCTAAAGCTCTATATTGTAGAGTTATGTTGTTTGCACGCATAGAAATTTCTTGTTATACTTAGACGTAATTTTTACATCCTAATTTTGTCTTAAGTTTTGTGAGTGTTCATGATAAATTGTTAGCATCGCAATAACATCATTTTGACACTAGAAATATTTCTTTCCCGAAAGCTTGGTTCACGTGTCCAAATAGTGTCATTACACTGCTCACATTGTTATCATCCATTTTACGAGACTTGGACTTTGTTAGTGTTTAGAAACTGGTTTTTAGTATATCTTGTTAGAAGATCACGTCAACATTCTCTTATCATTTAGGCCTTGTTTGTTGCAAACTTGACCTAACTGGTGATGTTGTGTTGTCACTATTTGGTTGCAAACCTATCTAGACAAAATCTTAGAGAATAAACTATTTGGTGTAACCAAATTTTGAGCGTTATACATCATTGTATTATTCTAAGGAAAACTTGTGTCATATATTACCTTGCTAGGGTAGCTTGTTCATTATTCTTTAGTTCATACGTTCGTTTTGACCTATCAATTTTGTGGCTATTCTATAGTCACCTTGTTTTAACAACTTAGGGTCATTACACTGCACAAATTTGACTAAGGTCCCTTTTTAGTAAACCTAATTAGAAATTATTCATGTCATATTTTATATATTGATTATGCCTACTACGAGGACGGGATCCTAAAAATTAGGGACCGATATCTTTGGAGGTGACAACCCTCTTTTAGAGGATAATATCATGGTTGACCATAGTGGTGGAGAGGAAGAGTCTCCTCGTATGAATATAGAGCATCCTCCCACCAATTTTGACGATTACATTTTTCAAACAAACATGAGGTTCTTATGTGTGTTATGGAACTAGGAGTTAGGTTACCTCCCATGGTGGACACTTCTCTCATTTCCACAATGGTTCGAGGAAGTAGGAAGTGGAATGTTGTCATCGCCATATATATGACATATTAAAACCAGTCACGCCTCCACTACGCACGACAAAATAATGAGGAGATGCCTTTTGAAAATGATGGGGAATATCATATACCTATAGTTATGGTTCATTTTGAATATGATGAATACCATGTTCATCATGAAAAATCTCCTCCTAACAAAGATTGTCATGAAATTCCTATTAAAAAGGTGATGTTAGAACAACAAGTCCAAGCCCTCACTCGTCAATTGGCAAGTTTGGCTTTGCATATACAAAAGGAAAAACCAAAAGTTGTGACAAAAAATATACCAAAGGAAAAACCTAAAGCTTCGTTTTACAAATTCTCAATAAACACTCCTCGACCGGAGGCACAAAAAGATACTTATGAAGAGATTCTCGAAACAAATCAGGGTGGGCATACACCTAGGCTTAACCCTTTGTATAAACCTATGCTGCCACCCACATAAGATCCAATTTTTAATCAAGAGTGGTCAATACTGAAGAACACCCTTTAAGCATTGCAAGAGGGCCAAACCAATAGTAATAATAAGAAGTATCGGTTCGATGAGTTATGTCCTTACCTATTTGAAAAATCCATGTTGTAGGTACATTTCCCAAAACATTTTTACTTTCCAAAATTTGATAAATATAAGGGAAATGGTGACCCTTGTGATCATATAAAAGAATTTTATATGGCATGTCAAGAGGTGGCATTCAGTGACAATTATATTATGAACTTGTTTCCATGAATTTTAGGAGCAACTATGTTAGAGTGGTTTGTGCATATCCCTAAGGGATCCATATCAACATGGCCAAAACTAGCAGAGAGTTTCATACAACACTTCTCTTTCAATATAGAAAATGATGTTACCATGTTAGATCTCTGCAATGCCAAGCAACGAAACAACGAAAACTTCGTTGTGTTTTTACAAAGATGGAGAGGGTTAGCTAGTCGCTTCCCTTGCTCCCTACCCAAAAAGTAGCTGATAGGCATATTTGTTCCCAACCTCCATCTAGACATTACATTCCACTTGCAAATGCATTATGGTAACACGTTTGAAGAGGTAATAGAAAAAGGGAGTCAAATTGAAAAGTCATTATTAGCTAGGGGGACTCTAAAACCTTTCTCCCACGAACACAACGATTCTAAATCTAACGATAAAACAAAATTTGTTCCTAATAGAAATAAAAATGTCGTTAGTGATGGGATAGTAGACTCTAAATGGGTGCAAGCCATGTAGAACCACACACCTTTGAAACTTACAAAGGGTAATCAACCTACTGAATATAAATTCCACACTTTTACTCCTCTATCTGAATCCATATCGTCTATACTAAAACATCTAGAGGTGTTTAATATGGTTAGATATCCTAAAACTATGCCTTATGAGGATGACACACCTAAGCCATCATGGTTTAGAGATAATGAATATTGCCAATTCCACCACGTTAAAGGTCACAAAACAAATAAGTGTTTGAGGTTGCAACACTACATCCAGGATTTAATCAAAAGTGGTGATGTGGAGATGGATTCATCCGCTCCTAACAAATCCCCCAATATGAAGAATTTTCTTAAACATAATCAGGACAAGAATTTTAATTATATGTCTAATGAGGAGATCATTTTGATGCTCTCATTGGTTGTGTAGACACACATGTTGAACATGTCAACAAAATAACCCCTATGATATCCCCCGGACTATCTATATCTAGGAATGCGTCGATAAATACTGATTATCACATAGTTCCGCATACTTATGATAGTAAGGAACCTAGGTTTTAACATTCCCATCAAAGGATTCCTATCACAACTAGACCTCATTTGATTCTTCACGCTAGAGAGCCCATTTGGGTACCATGTTCCCCACCTTCATCTCATAGTCGGTGGTATGGTTTGGACACTTCTGATCCAAATTATTATTCAGGTTCCTCCCACTCTTCTTTTGACTCTGATCCAAACTATTATTCTGATTCTTCAGATTCACCTAGATCTTCTGAAAATTCTAATTTGGTTCTTGAGCCGCAGTCCTCCCTTGCTTTGTAGGACCTCCCTTATTCACCACCTTGATAAATTATTCCTCCATTAAATATCTGGGAGAATCCAAATTCATCTCTCAAGTCATCATCTTGTCAATTTTTCACACCAAGTTGGACCCATTTCTTCTAATCAACCTCCTATGGTTAAAGAAAAAATACCCCTATTGATCGATTCATCTCAAGATGAGGAGACGATCACGAAATTCCTAGGGTCACATGATGGCATTCCCTAGAGGATTACAATCAAGGATTTAATCTTGACTTCAATACACTTGCGTATTGGGAATAAGAAATTGATTCCTTTTGTCAGAATACTAAGGAAGATCCTAAGACCATTAAGGAAGATCTTATCTTTTCTTCACATCATTCTTTATCTATCAGGATTCCTCCATCATAATCTTACCTTGGGTCACCACCTAGTAGCCCATCATATTCTTCTATATGTGGGCCACCTCCAAGTAGCCCCACATCCTCTATATGTGTCTCACCTCCTGTAGCCCATCTCCTTCTATCTGGGGCACATCCTAGAAGTCCTTTATCTTCGATTCTTGGGACACCTCCAGGTAGTCCTTCATCTTCCATCTATGGATGCCACCAGAAGTCCTTCATCTTCAATCTTAGGGCCACATACTTGTATTCTTTTAGCTTCAATCTATGGGACACCTCCTGGTAGCCCATTCTCTTCAATTCTTGGACTGTATCCTTCACATCCATCATATTTTCTTCTATCAATGATTGTGGCAAACCCACCATCATTTCTCCCACCAATTCTATTCATCCACTTTCTTCTCCCACTTCTCGGGATCAGACAAGTCACGTAGTAGCTCATAGGAAACCAAAATGGTTCCTTCATCAGGATCAGATCAATAATTCCAAGAGCCCTAAAGCTCACAACAATTTAAAAAATCTTAAAGTTCAGAATCAATTGCGCTTAAAAATGCACATCAATGCACCCGTGAAGTATGATGTAACGTATAGAAACCTCTGGATAGGAACCTCAATATCCCACATACAAAATCCAAGCTTCATGATAAAACACAATCATATATTAAGTATGAGCTCACCACGATCATCAATATTGGGGACAATATGACTCTTGATAAACAAACACGCCTAATCTTCCTTATCAAGGAAATCACTAACATTTTTGTTGGATCTTATCACGACAAGTGACCTTGTCAATCCCACCTTTCCAAAAAAAGAAAAATTAAAAAAATGAGAAAACATTTCAAAAAATTAAAGGTAAACAAACACACATTCCAATCAAGTATTGCATACACATAGATGTTCTTTCTTCCCTTCCTTGTTATCCTTCTGCAAGTCTTCCTACCATTTTCATCCCTTCGATGATATTTTGGTTAGCCTATTTGCACGCATTTTGTGACGATTATCTCTAGGGTATTTGTTTGTTCTTGGTCTTTTATCACCTTGGTAAATTAAAGAACGAATGACCTTGTAGAGATCCTATCACAATCAACATCTAAAAAAATTGTTGCAAAGAATTTTTTTGCCATATTTGTTGACACTAGCCAATGTCGTCATCACAATCACTTCCACCTCCTTCCATCAAGCCATAGGTGGTTATTAACCCCTTGTCAAACAAGAGAGCTGAAATAAGTTTTCAGAAAGTAAAAGAATCAATCAAATCAAATAGTACAAAGCTGAATGAAAATGCTAAAAGAAAAAGCAAATTGATATATAACTCTCTCTTGGGGTATTTCCAATAATCTCTATCGGGGCTATGAACACCTGGCTAGTAGTCGAGAAATTTTGAGATTAGAATCAAATGCATCTCTGTCAAGGCTATGGACACTGGCTAGCGAGGAGAAATGTAAGGCTCGCCTTTCACAATCAATTCACAAAACAAAAATCAACTTTGAAAAATAAATCATTCCTACACATTGGCTAGGATGTCTTCACTTGTTGTCTATAAAATCTTCCCTCCAAGAGGTAATAAATTTCCACATTCACACACTTTGGATCTCTATGAGAAAACAAGATCGGTATGTTACCAAGTGTCTTTTTTTGGACCTTGTTGAGACTCTTACTCTAGTCTCGTATCTTATCTCATGATTTGTGCCTTTAGCTAATCACTTCTTCATCGTGGGGCTTCTAATCTACATTCATTCACATTTTTATTCTTTTTCTTCTTTCAAAAATCCATGTGTACAATATTTCCTTTTCACCATGTTTGCGGGCACCTTTGTCCCGATCCTCAAAACAATCTTCCACTTCTTTGTATCATGTGCTTCTTGGCCACTTATGCTTTAGGCATCCTTGCTCCTTCCTATCATGTTATTGGGTTACGTTCATCATCATGATTAAACCTATCTATAATGTCCCTAATCCAACTTTTGCGCGTGAATATTTTTCCTTTGAATATTCCCATCTAACATTGGGAAAAAAATTTCATCTTCACTTTCTTGCACATGTGCGTGGCATTATGCCCTTGTGCATCCCATTTATTCTTTGGGGCATCCATGTTTCTTTGCTTCTATAAATAGCTTCAAAAAATTCTAGGATAGAAAATAACAAATCATTCAAATATGTTTCAAAAATTAAAAAAATTCAAATATTTTAAAGAAAAACCCAAAACAAATTGGAAACAATGAAAAACCCAAAAAACATTGGTAAACAACATATACGCAGTTAAAGCCTGTGTCAATTGCATTGCCTTTGAACATCAAAATTGGTACTACAAAACCATCTTTCTGATGTTCTTGCTTGTTCTTGTCTCAAACGACATGTGGATCATCGTGATCTACCTCCATTAAGAAAGTTGGGTCTTCTTATTATGTCAATACTCTCGTGCATTAGTGATTCACTAGGTATTGTGTCATAATGCACGAATGATTTCCATGGGACTACTTGTGTCCTCCATTTTTCCCTTGCATGTGTTATTGCTTGGGGCATCATTTTAAACCCTTGTCGTTACAACACGAACATTCGAGAACTGTAGCTCGATAACAAAAACATGGGTGCAACACATTATTTGTTTGAGTACATGTGATAACACTGGTTTCTCTGTTAGGTTAGTTGAATTAATTTGTCGTATTGCATTACGTAAATGTATGTTGCATGGAGCTAAATATAATTTTACTTTCTCATATTGCATTGCATAATGTATGTTGCATGGAGTTACATATTTTTAGCAGTAAACAATTGTTAGTAATTTAGCTTTTCATGTTATCTTACACTTTTGTTTATTTTCAATAAAGGCCGATGATGTAGACCTAGGGAAAAATGATGTAAATCGGTTGATTATGGAAAGGCTGGATGCAAACATTGGGATTGTCCTATATTTCTACATTAATAATTTCTTCTCCATTATCATTTATTACCATTGCTATTTTTTCTCCTAAAACTCACCCAAGGTAATAAACAACCACGTTTATCCCTATCCTTATTTCTTCTCAATACCTAACGGTTTCGCGCCCATTCTAACCTATTTTCTTCTATCCATTTCGATCGTTGATAGACTTCTTCTATCACCCCATCGACACTCGGGGGCATCATTCATCCTGCTACTTTTACTTCAAAAATTTACATGTTTATGCTTGTCTACTATGTTTGAAGTGAAGTCACTAACTTCACCTCAAACAGAGGCAAATGTAGACACCTAAATTCCGCTTTTGCAATCTTATTGCCAAAATGCACACAAATCACTCTCATTCTTGCCAATTCCATTATAATTAGTGATATTTTCTAATTAACTAACAAGTCCAAGCCCTCACTCGTCAATTGGCAAGTTTGGATTTGCATATACAAAAGGAACAACCAAAAGTTGTGACAAAAATATACCAAAGGAAAAACCTAAAGCTTCATTTTACGAATTCCCAATAAACACTCCTCGATGGGAAGCACAAAAGATACTTATGAAGAGATTATAGAAACAAATCATGGTGGGCATACACCTAGGCTTAACCCTTTGTATAGACCTATGCTTCCACCCCGTAAGATCCAATTTTTAATCAAGAGTGGTCAATAATGAAGAACATCCTTTAAGCATTGCAAGAGGCCCAAACCATTAGTAATAATAAGAAGTATCGGTTCGATGGGTTATGTCCTTGCCTATTTGAAAAATCCATGTTGTAGGTACATTTTCCAAAAAAATTTACTTTCCAAAATTTGATAAATATAAGGGAAAAGGTGACCCTTGTGATCATATAAAATAATTTTATATGGCATGTCAAGAGGTGGCATTCAGCGACAATTATCTTATGCACTTGTTTCCATGAATTTTAGGAGCAACAACGCTAGAATGGTTTGTGCATATCCCTAAGGGATCCATATCAACATGGCATGAATTAGTAGAGAGTTTCATACGACACTTCTCTTTCAATATAGAAAATGATATTACCATGTTAGATCTCTGTAATGCCAAGTAACGAAACAACGAAAACTTCGTTGTGTTTTTACAAAGATGGAGAGGGTTAGCTAGTCGCTTCCTTGCTCCCTACCCAAAAAGCAGCTGATAGGAATATTTGTTCCCAACCTCCATCCAAAAATTACATTCCACTTGCAAATGCATTATGGTAACACGTTTGAAGAGGTAATAGAAAAGGGAGTCAAATTGAAAAGGCATTATTAGCTAGGGGGACTCTAAAACCTTTCTCCCACAAACACAATGATTCTAAATCTAACGATAAAACAAAATTTGTTCCTAATAGAAATAAAAATGTCGTTAGTGATGGGATAGTATACTCTAAATAGGTGCAAGGCATGTAGAACCACACACCTTTAAAACTTGCAAAGGGTAATCAACCTACTGAATATATATGCCACACTTTTACTCCTCTATTTGAATCCATATCATCTATACTAAAACAACTAGAGGTGTTTAATATGGTTAGATATCCTAAAACTATGCCTTATGAGGATGACACACCTAAGTCGTCATGGTTTAGAGATAATGAATATTGCCAATTCCACCACATTAAAGGTCACAAAACAAATAAGTGTTTGAGGTTGCAAACACTACATCCGAGATTTAATCAAAAGTGGCGATGTGGAGATGGATTCATCCACTCCTAACAAATCCCCAATATGAATAATTTTCCTAAACATAATCAGGACAAGAATTTTAATTATATGTCTAATGAGGAGAATCATTTTGATGCTCTCATTGGTTGTGTAGATACACCTGTTGAACATGTCAACACAATAACCCCTATGATATCCCCTGGACTATCTATGTCTAGGCATGTGTTGACAAATATTGATTATCACGTAGTTCCGCATACTTATGATAGTAAGGAACCTAGGTTTTAACATTCCCATCAAAGGATTCCTATCATAACTAGACCTCATTTGATTCTTCGCGCTAGAGAGCCCATTCGGGTACCCTATTCCCCACCTTCATCTCATAGTCGGTGGTATGGTTTGGACACTTCTGATCCAAATTATTATTTGGGTTCCTCCCACTCTTCTTCTAACTCCGATCCAAACTATTATTCTGATTCTTGATTTACCTAGATCTTCTAAAAATTATAATTTGGTTCTTGAGCCGTAGTCCTCCCTTGCTTTGCAGGACCTACTTTATTCACCGCCTTGATAAAGTCTTCCTCTGTTAAATATCTGGGAGAATCCAAATTCATCTCTCAAGTCATCATCTTGTCAATTTTCCACACCAATTGGACCCATTTCTTCTAATCAACCTCATATGGTTGAAGAACAAATACCCCTACTGATTGATTCATCTCAAGATGAGGAGACGATCACGAAATTCACAGGGTCACATGATGGCATTCCCTAGAGGATTACAATCAAGGATTTATTCTTGACCTCAATAAACTTGTGTATTGGGAATAAGAAATTGATTCATTTTGTCAGAATACTAAGGAAGATCCTAAGACCATTAAGGAAGATCTTATCTTTTCTTCACATCATTCTTTATCTATTAGGATTCCTCCATCGCAATATTACCTTGGGTCACCACCTGTAGCCCATCGTATTCTTCTATATGTGGGCCACCTCCAAGTAGCCCCACATCCTCTATATGTGGCTCACCTCCTTGCACCCATCTCTGTCTCTTAGGGGAACATCCTGAGAAGTCCTTCATCTTCGATTCTTGGGACACCTCCAAGTAGTCCTTCATCTTCCATCTATGTGATGCCACCAGGAAGTCCTTCATCTTCAATCTTAGGGCCACATACTTGTATTCTTTTAGCTTCATCTATGGGACACCTCTTGGTAGCCCATTCTCTTCAATTCTTGGGTGTATCCTTCGCGTCCATCATATTTTCTTCTATCAATGATTGTGATAAACCCACTGTCATTTCTCCCACCAATTCTATTCATCCACTTTCTTCTCCCACTTCTCAGGATCAGACAAGTCATGTAGTAGCTCATAGGAAACCAAAATGGTTCCTTCATCAGGCTCAAATCAATAATTCCAAGAACCCCAAAGCTCACAACAATTTAAAAAATCTTAAAGTTCGAATCAAATGCGCTTAAAAATGCACATCAACACACCCATGAAGTATGACGTAACATATAGAAACCTCTGGATAGGGACCTCAATAACCCACATACGAAATCCAAGCTTCATGATAAAACATAGTCATTAATTAAGTATGAGCTCACCACGATCATCGATATTGGGGACAATATGACTCTTGATAAACAAACATGCCTAATCTTCCTTATCAAGGAAATCACTAACATTTTGTTGGATCTTATCATGACAAGTGACCTTGTCGAGTCGACCTTTCCAAAAAAAGAAAAATTAAAAAAATGAGAAAACATTTCAAAAAATCAAAGGTAAACAAACACACATTCCAATCAGCGTATTGCATACACATGGATGTTCTTTCTTCCCTTCCTTGTTATCCTTATGCAAGTCTTCCTACCATTTTCATCCCTTCGATGATATTTTGGTTAGCCTATTTGCACGCATTTTGTGATTATCTCTAGGGTATTTGTTTGTCCTTGGTCTTTTATCACCTTGGTAAATTAAAGAATGAATGACCTCGTAGAGATCCTATCACAATCAACATCTAAAAAACTTGTTGTAAAGAATTTTTTGCCATATTTGTTGACACTAGCCAATGTCATCATCGCAATCACTTCCACCTCCTTCCATCAAGCCATAGGTGGTTATTAACCCCTTGTCAAACAAGAGAGCTGAAATAAGTTTTCATAAAGTAAAAGAATCAATCAAATCAAACAGTACAAAGCTGAATGAAAATGCTAAAAGAAAAAAACAAATTGATATATAACTCTCTCTTTTGGTATTTCCATAATCTCTATCGGGGCTATGAACACTGGCTATCAGTCGAGAAATTTTGCGATTAGAATCAAATGCATCTCCGTCACGGCTATGGGCCTTTGGTGGCAGAGGAGAAATGTAAGGCTCACCTTCCATAATGCATTCACAAAACAAAAATCAACTTTGAAAAATAAATCATTCCATTGGCTAGGTGTCTTCACTTGTTGTCTATAAAATCTTCCCTCCCGGAGGTAATAAATTTCCACATGCACACACTAGATCTCTATGAGAAAACCAGATTAGTATGTTACCAAGTGTCTTTTTTTGGACCTTGTTCAGACTCTTACTCTAGTCTGTATCTTGTCTCACAATTCGTGCCTTTAGCTTTAATCACTTCTTCATCGTGGGGCTTCTAATCTACATTCATTCACATTTTTATTCTTTTTCTTCTTTCAAAAAAATCCATGTGTACAATATTTCCTTTTTACCATGTTTGCGGGCACCTTTGTCCCGATCCTCAAAAAATCTTCCACTTCTTTGTATCATGTGCTTCTTGGCCACTTATGTTTGAGGCATCCTTGCTCCTTCCTATCATGTCATTGGGTTACGTTCATCATCATGATTAAACCTATCTATAATGTTCTGATCCAAATTTTACACGTGAAAAGTTTTCCTTTGAATATTCCCATCTAACACTGGGAAAATTTTTCATCTTCACTTTCTTGCACATGTGCGTGGCGTTATGCCCTTGTGTATCCCATTTGTTCATTGGGCATCCACATTTCTTCGCTTCCTATAAATAGCTTGAAAAATTCTAGAAAGTAAAAAATCATTCAAATATGTTTCAAAAATTAAAAAAATTCAAATATTTTAAAGAAAAAGCCAAAACAAATTGGAAACAATGAAAAACCCAAAAAACATTGGTAAACAACATATACACAACTAAAGCCTGTGTCAGTTGCATTGCCCTCGAACATCAAAATTGGTCCTACAAAACCATATTTCTGATGTTCTTGCTTGTTCTTGTCTCAAACGACATGTGGATCATCGTGATCTACCTCCATTAACAAAGTTGGGTCTGCTTATTATGTCAATACTCTCGTGCAATAGTGAGTTGCCAGGTATTGTGTCATAATGCACGAATGCTTTCCATGGGACTACTTGTGTCCTCGTTTTTCCCTCGCATGTGTTATTGCTTGGGGCATCATTTTTAACCCTTGTCGTTACAACACGAACATTTGAGAACTGCACTTGATAATAAAAACATGGGTGCAACACGTTATTTGTTTGAATACATGTGATTACACTGGTTTCTCTGTTAGGTTAGCTGCTTTACTTTCTCATATTGCATTGCATAAATGTATGTTGTATGGAGATAAATATAATTTTACTTTCTCATATTGCATTGCATAATGTATGTTGCATGGAGTTACGTATTTTTAGTAGTAAACAATTGTTAGTAATTTAGCTTTTCATGTTATCTTGCACTTTTGTTTATTTTCAATAAAGGCCGATGATGTAGACTTAAGAGAAAAATGATGTAAATCGAGTTGATTATGAAAATCTTTGGATGCAAACATTGGGATTGTCCTATATTTCTACATTAATCATTTCTTCTCCATTATCATTTATTGCCATTGCTATTTTTTCTCCTAAAACTCACCCAAGGTAATAAACAACCACGTTTATCCTATCCTTATTCCTTGTCAATACCTAATGGTTTAGCACCGTTCTAACCTATTTTCTTCTATCCATTTCGATCGTTGATAAATTTCTTCTATCACCCCATCGACACTCAAGGGGCATCATTCATCCTGCTACTTTTACTTCAAAAATTTACTGTTTATACTTGTCTACTATGTTTGAAGTGAAGTCACTAACTTCACCTCAAACAGGGGACAAACATAGACACCTAAATTCCGCTTTTGCAATCTTATTGCCAGAATGCACACAAATCACTCTCATTCTTGCCAATTCCATTATAATTAGTGATATTTTCTAATTAACTAACGTTTCTTACCACGTTAGCCAATCAACAATGCTTTTTAATTGCGTAACCCCTTTTGCATCCAATATGCCACTTTATGGCGAATCGTAAGTCAAAATCCTCTTCAAAATAGACAATTAGCGTTTATTTGCTAATTAATTCTATTTTGCCCTTGTTTTGATCAATATACCCTAGTATTGGCTTAAACCCATCTTTCAACCACTCAAAATCACCCCATTCACCTCCACAACATCTCAAAAAGCTTAAAAAGATTATTCTAGCCTCTTAGTTGACCTAAGCGGTCGATTAAGATTTCACACCTCTTAATCATTTGGTAATTCACTAATTTTGATTAGAAAGGCCTAATCATGATTAGAAATTCTAATCTAATTTGGGGCTTTTAGTCCCACATGCACCAAAATACAAGTTTCTCCCAAAAGAAAAACTATAAAAAGGGTGCACCTCATTCCTTTATACTTTACACCATGCTTTGATTTGCATCTCATATAATAAATATGATATATAGCCAAGTTCAATCCTTGTTTAAAGCCTTCAATGGGGTTAGTAGATGGATATCCAAAATGACCAAGTAGTTATTTGGAGAGGCCATTTCACCTTGTTTGGAGTAACAACCATAACCATTTGATTTCCCTCTTAGGTATATTTAGGCCCATGTTAGGTAATTCAAGCATATTAGTAGGCATGTTTAGCTAGATTTTGTATTGTTTTCATACTAGTTAAGCATTCTTTTAAGCTTTTATCTTAATGTTACATTCCTAGACTTAGAAACTTGGCTAGATGGATGGAAACAGTGTTATTTTCCTTGTTTAGTCATGTAATTTACTTTGTAAAGTTTAGAGTGTCATTAGTATGCATTTGAAATATTCTTTGTATGACTCCTGTTATGTCTCATCTTCAAACTCATGTTATACTTCTGTCATCTCTGGGATCCGGCCACCTGATGCCGCTCTTGGAGCTCTAAACCAGAGCAGTGGAAAGAGGCTTTATAGTCTCCTTGGTGCTTACTCCTCACCACACCCACTCTTCCCGCACTGAATTGCCCAACACTTGCGCAAATATCTTGCAACATAACAACAACGCCAACCTAAACGGCATCGCCCCTACCATGTCTCTGAGCCAGATGCTGCTCCGAACGCCCTTTAAAAATATTCTGTAAAGAATGCTACATGGGGGCATGGACGGATTACCACCGCCTCTATGTATTATTGTTTACTTTTCTTGGCCTGGACGGTCGAAGTCGCGGTCAGATTTGGGATCTCGAGAATGAACGTGGAATTCTCTCTGTTGCACGTAATGAAATTGGTATAACCCCAGTGGACGCGCCTTAATGTTTTCCTTGAATGTGTTTGTGAATCTTGGGGAAATTGAATTGCTAGGGTTTTAAAGCACTGGGAAGATTTTTCTCACACTTTTTCTGTGTATCTCAAATGGCGTTTTGACGAAGGAAATGATATTTTTTTCTATTAAAATTTTGTTGTGTCTCACGAAAATTCGCAAGTACCAGAAGAGCATCGAGCTTCATATCTGTAAGCTTCCTTTTCAAAGGTTTGTTCATGAAATTACACTGGGATTTTAAGGTATATTTAGTTGCAATTAGGGTTATGAGATTATAGTAGTTTTGTTTCTTGGTGGTGTGGAAACAATTGTAATGTTTTGTAAATTGGTTACTGTGCAGACTACTTCTGCGATTCCAGAGTCACGTTGTTCTTGCATTGAAAGAGGCAGTAGAGGCGTACCTGGTGGTCCTATTTGAGGATACACATTTTTGTGCCATCCATGTAAAGAGGGTCACCATCATGCCCAAAGACATACAACTTGCTAGGAGGATTCGTGGTGAAAGAGCATAGAGCTCATCAACACACTAATCATGTAATCTGACACAATTTTAGTTTACAGTTCTAATTGCAAGAATTATTTAAAAACATTTTATGTAACATATTATTCCGCTTCAATAATGTGAGATTTTAATTAGTTCATAACATACAGGATTTTTCAGTATTTTTCCAGATTATCTCCTTGCATCTAAATATTGCCTCAATTATATATGCAAAGAAATCGATATGCTTTAGAGATTATTTGAACATAAGGATTTGTATCGGTCTCCACATTTGTATAAATCAAACAATCATTTGCTTGGAGAGAATATATGAACATAAGAATTTTTCTCTCTTAACCATGTGGAGATGGTGGGCAAGTAACCAATTTTTCAAACGTTTTCTCTAATGCCTTTTAAGAGTGGGAATGAAGAAAGGATTCTATTGTCCCCCCACAAATATAAAATTGGTCCTTAGGACTGAAAAGAAAAATGAAAAGAAAAGAAAATTAGTTGAATTGAAAATGGTTCAGGCACTGCAAATGGCTTTGGAAAAATGGGAAAAACTGATTGAAAATGGGGCAATAGAAAAATTGGGAAATACAGACCAAAATTGGTTGAAGAACTGATCTATGGACTAAAAAGGGCAATAGTAAAAAAAAAGAACTAAATTAATTGAATTAGTGGTGAATACTACTAAGGTTAATAAGAAAATTGGTAAAAAACATACCAAAATTTGGTTTTTAGGATTGAAAAATGGTCAACAAGAAGAAAAAATGGATCAAATTTGAAATGGTCGATATCCGTCAATGCCTCTAGCTGACTTAGAATATAAAGATTTAAGGGGTAAAAATGAAAATTCAATGTAAAAAGGGAAAAATGTGAGATTGTTAATTTTGAAAGGTGACCAAATAAGTTTAGTTTTCAATATAATGTTGAATCACTAAATTAACCAAAGTTTGGATTTAATTAATAATGTTTATATTTATTTTTCATACTTTTCCAAAAAATGCAGCCATTTAGTTTTCACTTTGATTGGAGGCGCTAATAAAATATTTAAAAAATAGTACAATGAAAAAATAACACAATTTGCTTGTTGGATAACATCTTTTGTAGCCTGTATGTTCATTCCATAGAGGGGATAAACTATTAATGATCATTTTTGCATTTCCTTTTTCACCATATTCACTATAATTCTCAAGTTTAAAATTGTAAGAGTGTGCTTGCGAAGTTCCATGAGATTGTGATTATTAAGTGGAGCACATATAGTAAGTATTTAATTTTCCACCTTTTAATTTACAACAATCCATTCATATCTACATCTTACCTATCCAATTAAATTTCGTTTAACCAAAAACCTTGATGCCATGAAATAAAAAATCCAAGCATGATTAATAGATAAAAGATATCTTTCAGTGATATGTCTAATTGCTCCTCCGACTCAATTAGCATTGTTTGTATGTTCTTACACTTACTTGAGCTTACAACTTGAAAGGGAGGTTACAAATTGCTACAAGATGCTTTGAATCCTAATTTTTTTCAAGTTTCCCCAAATTTTATCGTGTTCTCTTTATGAGATTGAAATGCTTAAGTGGAGCACAAATAATAGATATTATTTGGGTAAGAACAATATGATCCTTAGAATACGAACATGCAATCCAAAGCCTTAATCTATCTTTGACTCGTATTCACAAAGAAGGGATTCTACTTGTAGATGAAGTGGCATAGACGTATGATGGGGTGGACGGATTAGTTGGCCATTTTTTTCCACCCAGCGGTGGGGGGTTTTCTTACATACAAGGGGAGGAACTAGTTGCTTGAAGGTATTTCCAGTAGCGTTTCCTTTATCTGTTGGCCTCTTGTTGCCAAGCTCTTTTTACGCCAAATTTATCATGGAAGAAGCCAAATGTGGGGTTAGGGTACCCAAGTTGGCGGACAAGGATGAAATACGAGAGACTTGTCTGTATGTTACGGATGAGGACGAAAAGGTGAAGGGGATTAAGTGAAATGCGATGAAGTGGACAAAAATGGAAAAGGATGTCATATCCAAGGTGGATATTCTCCTAATTTTTTTGATTGCTTAATAGATGCCATTTTGTCATTTGCCAGGACACGAATGAATCGTAAATCTATGCATTCCACTGAATACCACCATATCATCATCTAGTTTGTTTATTTAATCAAATTTCACAAGACATAAATATTTACCACCTTGTGCCACAGGTAGAGAAGATGTGCATCCCGTTGGTTTATAGATTTGCATGCCATGGAGTTAATAATTTATGTTGAAACAAGTGGATTTTTGGTCCGTAAGTTTGGGCAAATAAAATACTACATAAAATTTATGATTCATATAATTTTTATCATGTTGCTTGTAAATGAAAATAGAAAAGATACTGAAATTTGTTTGTTTCATTTTTATGGAGGGGTCGTTGGGTCAAATATTGTTAGGTTTGCATTTGTCTTCTTTTGTAATATTTTTGACAGGGCATGACTTTTTCTCTATATTCGTTGTGTTGTAGACATGTGAATATAAGCCTTTTGCCCTTTTGTTGTGTAAATGTGAATATAATCCTTTTCCCAATTACCAGGGTTTAGATGAGCAGATGTCGACCTATAATGTCGACCGAGCGTGAGAATGTGGGTTTTCAAAAATATCACTATTACAATTCAATTTTTTCCAAAGTTTTGCATTGGGTTTTTTCCACTTGTGCGGCACATAATGTCCATGGTTATTGACTACGGTTTGCTCATGCCTACAATTTTTGGTAAGAATTGATTTGTTTTTGGGTTGGTTATTTGTAAAATAATTTACATTGTGTGGGCACATTCAGTGGTTCTTTTTGGGCATCATGGAAGCCATTTTTTCAATTCTGGGAGCTCTTAACCGTAATAAACACACACACACACACACATTATCCTTGATCTTTCGAAAAATGAAAAATTATATGGCTAAAAAAGCATATTTGAGTATCAAAATCATTTAAAAAAATAAAATATCAACTATTTTTTATGATGGGTGCAGAGTGCAAGGATGGTTTTGGCGTTGTAAGTATAATAGTAAAAATACAAAGAACATGAGTTATAGCGACTTGGATCTGAATTTTGTTATATTTATTGTTTAGCTGCAAGGTTGTATATTTATTCATACACAATGTGTGAGGTTTACAGAGAGGGCACTATAGCATATAGTGTTGCTCAGGGTTTCTATCAACATGATGTATGTTGACTAATGTTCAACTCCATCCTTTTTATTTCACCCCTAACATTTAAAACCTTGGTTTTAGAGTAGGAAATGGATTGTTATCTTTTGATTTGTTTAGGGACTCACTAGAAATAGTTTGACAGGGTACATTTTTGTAATTTCCCATGTCATCTTGGTGTCCCTCTTTGCACTCCAACATTTTGGGACATAGGTTGTTGCCTTTGCACCCATTCAAATGTGGTGATAGTTTGGTGCATTAGTGGCATTGGTGTTTACAACATTATTCAATGGAACCCTTTCCCCACTTTCCCCACTTTTAGGGGTGGTTCCAAGTTCATTATTTAATGTTTGCTATTTTAGTCTTGCACATCATGTACAACATATTAGCAAGGAAAATCCTGGGCACAAACTTGTTTCAGTGTAGAAAGTGATGTTGAGTTAAGGCTCTTTTGTTTATCCAACCAAAGGCTCCTCATGATCTATATGCAAGTTGTTGTGCCAACAACGTAAACCTCAACTATTTGTTACGTGTCTCTTCATTTCGACAAGTTTGAAGAACTTATTCTGAAGTATCTTCCTTTCTTGAATGTCAGTGTTTTTTCATTGTTAATCTTGCTCAACTTTTTTAATTTCTTATATTTAGGCCTCGAATAGATACTGCAATGTAGGTAATTATTTTTTATGTTAAGGGTAAGTGCACCAATGGGGGGCCAAAAGGGGTCTTAAGTGAACACATTTTTCTAAAAAATAAAAAAACTTCAACTTGTATGAGTTTTTTAAATAGTTACACTCAAAATTGGAAGATGTTGTGTAAACATGAATTGTAGCAGTTTGAGTCTAGTTTCTAAGATACAAAATTTTATTGAAAACAAATAACTTCAAGTGGGTGAAATATCTAAAATACTAACATGTGCTCTTATTTTTGTTATAAAACATAGTAGAGTGACTTTCATGCTCCCCACCATTTTTGAGCACCATTTAGTATTTTTGAAAACCCTTTAAATGAAAGCTAGCTAGAAGCATCTATCTTAGGCTCCATTTTTTAGCGAGTATTTTTAATGATTTTTCTAGTACAGAAATTTTAAATTTAAAAACATAACGAAGCTCTGACCTTGCCCCCCTAACTACCTCAAAAAATATCAAAAATTATTATTTTTTGAATATGTATAGAATTAGGCCTAGTATAGTTTTTTTCAATTTCGATGAGCAAAAAAAAGATACACAACGAAAGATAGACATGTTTAAACTTAAAAAAACTATAAAAAGGCATATTTATAAAAGAAATAATATGGAAACCTTATATTAGTCGAGAAAATTTGAAAATTTACATTTTTAAAAAGAAGAAATTTTGCTCTACGTCGTGGTATAATTATTTTTAAATGAATTGATCGTTTTATGATGATTTATCATGGTGGAAGTGGAATTTTTGCATTATCCTACAAAAAGATGTTGTTTGATGTGTTTGTGTAGGTCCATGCCTCGGGTTTGGGGATCCAAACCGGATCCAAACCTTGAGGCATGGCTTGAAAAGTGGAATAGCATAACATGTATGCGTTATAATCTTTACCTATTTATGGCCCCACCAATGTCCCTTTCTCCTCCTTCATGGGTTTTCTATCTTATTTCTATCTATTTTGCAGATTCATGTACATTCTTTGCAAATTTTGAGTTGTTCATCTTGTCCCCTACCCCACAATATATTCTTCTACAATCATGGGTGACAAAAATGACTTAAGGATTAAAAAAGCCAATAACAAGACACTAGACCAATTGGAAGAGATGAGAATTAAGAAATTTGAAAAGGATGCGAAAACTTCATGCGAGGAAAGATACATCTATTGTATCAAATACATCTAATTTATCTAAGAGTAATGATTTTGTAATGAATGTTGATATATAATTGAATGATAATGTTGGTATGTATGAATAAATTGATATGAATCCAATTTTGAAACTTTACCCGAGAATCTAAATGTTGAACCTTTACCCGAATCCAGTGTTAATCATGAAATTTGCATGGAAACGCTGAATGAAGAAAGTAACCCTGTTAATGAATCTTCACCTCTTAGAACATCTCCTTCCATTTTATGAAGAAAACTAATTCACTTAATTGAAATTGATGAAAACATTATAAAACCAATTCCTAACAAAATGTTCGTGAAATGCGAGAAGAAAAGCTATGGGAGTTTGGGATAATTACTTTGAAAATTTAAATGACACACAAAGATGTCAATTATTTGTTACATTTATGATATTAATTAAGGTAAGACCTACAATGAAGACCATGTGGTTAAGAACATCTAATGTTGTTGATCAAAATATGTCAATTGTTGAAAATATACATAAAGCATACCAAACTGTAGGTGCCAACAGACACACCAAAGATAGTAATGCTACATGGAATGCACTTACTAATTTTCTAGCAAGTGATAAAATATTTAATAAATGCTTGATTAGAAAAAAAAGCGAGATTTGAAGCTAAACATAAAAAAATTAATGAAAGCAATAGAGAGATGCAAAATTCTTGAGTCATTCAATAACACTGACTATTGAGTTTTCTCTAGTAGACTCCCATGGGAAGACAAGAATAAGTATGATATTCTAAAAGAATTAATTGTAAAATTTTGGAATGAGAACACAAGGGTGTCACTGAATATAAGAGATACAGTAAAAAGAAGAATAGGTTCTTGTAATTGTGAATTTGTGCAAAATATTTCTTAGATATGACTCAAACTCAAATTTTCTCTAAGTTTAAGAATGAAAATCCACAAATTAACATTATCCAAATATTCTTTGAAATGAGAAAACCCTTTTTATGTGAAAATCAATCACTCACGTACCACTTGTTGCTTTCATGATACATCTTGATGCATTATGATGTTTTTGTCAAATACATTGTGTTTTACATACGACATCATGTTGTAGAAGTGTGGATTAAATGTTCCACCAAAATCTTCAAGGGAATTTATTCTAACAATATTTTGTGAAAAATCAACTAGACAATTTTTTATAAGAAAACATCTTTGGATGGAACGTGTAACTTATGTGGTGGCTTACCAAAATTGAAAAGTTGTATCTATGAGGAGAGTATAGATTCAATAGGAAAAGAATTGGTTCGTTTTAGCAAATATAAATTTTTCGAATATCAATTAAAATATGGAAAAGAATCTAAGAGGTGTGAGCTTATTATAGAACAATTACCTCGTATCATAATATTTGGTCAAATTAGAAGAGGAAATTGTTTATGAGTATGTAAGGCACACACATAGAGCTTGATGGTTGGATGAACAATTCAAGTTAAGAAAGGAAACATTCCCACTTGGCACTATTGTTTCAGTAGTTGACTTCGCAGATAATTACACATTATATCCACAAATGGAGGTTCAGTCTCAATATTATAACTCCGTGCAAGTTGCTATTTTCGTGCATATAGAATTCACGCACTCTCCAGAAAGCACCGAGAAAGATAGAAAAAATTAAGAGAGTATCATTTCTATATTAGTGATGATCGGACACATTCTACAGAATATGTGAAAGGGTGTTTCTAGGTGTTTTATGCAAACTTGAATGAGAGGAAAATTTTATTCAATCAACATTACATTTGGTCGGACAACTGTACATCACAATTCAAAAATGCACAGATGTTTTATTGGCTAAGCAGGATGTACAAAGAAACATGTGTATAACATAGCTCGATTTTTACTTAAACATGACATGTGAAAGGAGAGAATGATGGTGCAGTAGTATGTGTGAAAAAAGCACTTGCAAGAGAAGAGTTAAAGTTCAAGGATGGTGCTAAATTTATAGATGCAAGAAGCATTTTTGATTGGTGTGTCAAGAATATGGGCTCTCAAGATAGTTCAATGGTTCGTAGATATTTCTGGTTGATAGAGGAACAACATTTGGCAAGCTATGAAGATTGTATGACAGTTGTAGGATCAAGTGATATGCATGAGTTTTGTAGTTCAAATGTAAGTTCTTGGACTCTTTATACTAGGTGCATGGCATGTTTTTGTATATCATGCATTGATTTTGCATGGAATAAATGTGAGTCATAGTAGTGGGTGCACAAATGGACTTGTAGACCTCTAATTCCACTTGATACATATCAATTTCCACGAGCATTACAACTTGTAGTGTCTTCAGATCATATGACAACATCACCTGACTTTGACCAAGTCTCTGATTTAGTGCAATAAGGTACATATGTATGTCATGTTTTAGATTTATAAATTATTAAATGATCAACTCTTAATGTATTTTAAATTTGACTTGAGTTTTACTTTGTGATGTAGGGCACATTTTTGTAGTTATTGTGACATAATTTAATGAAGAGGGAACAAACTAATTCTTGTCTCGTTATGTAGAGGGGGAAAAATTTACTTCCACAATCATTGATGGTGAAGGCCTTGAGTATCCCACTAGGTCAGTGGTAGTCACAGGAACTTGGCTTTGACGATATCCTATCAAAAATCAAACACTTGGTTGTTTGAAGACTATGAAGTTCATCAAAAGATACTTCACTATTCACATTTGGTTCTTGCAAAAATATTAAATTGATCAAATATCAAGGTAGGCCATTAAATAAGAATTTGTGGAAGGTTCGTGAATCAGATCATGAAGCACATGGAGTGTATCAATCTCTACTGTCTCATTCACTGCTGGAGGGACAGTCTAAGGGTGATGGGGATTCTATGTGGGGACTCTACCCTATTGAATAGGTGCATGTTGTGCACCTGGTTGATCATGTGTAGAGCCTTTTCCTCGGCCCTAGAAATCCCAAAAATCAAAATAGTTCGGGATCTCGTTGAGGATAAAATTGCAATAGAGTTTCCTAAAAAAGTATAGTGGTACATCATTGTTATTGCAAGGTGGAGAATCTATTACCATCCACCATCGATCCCAAAAATGATTGTTAATCAAATCACTATTGCACTAGTGGATGGGAAACCATTTGCATGATAACAGAACATGTAAACTGGTTCGGGGGTCCGTGAATAAGGCAAATATGAGTTCTTTTGTAATTTCTTTTTCTTTACATCCGTATATGACAATTTGTTGGAATAATAAACCCTACAACGCTCTCTATAAGATGTCCAACGATCAATTTGACTCGTTTCCACATCAACTTGAGCCACTAATGCCTCCAATGTGTTTACAAGAGAGGCGTGATGGGGTTTGTAGAATGTGAATCCCTCATTGTTTTGATTAAATCCTCAATTTCAATATTGTTTTCCACTATATGGGTTGCTAAATATTCTTGACTGCCTAGGGGATGTTGAGCAATTGTAGGAGGGCTAGGAGGGATCATAGGAATTGTAGGGTTTGGTTGTGGTTGATTGCGTTGACGTGGAGCTGTAACAATAAAAAAATATGTATTCAATTCAAATTCTACTCTATAATTACCAAATTTCAATGTAATTTTGAGAAAATAATTGTTCTTACCTCTTCTCTGTGGTGCCATCATCAATTCCGATCTTTGTGATGATTCTCAGATGATCATTTGAGCAAGATTTAGCTAAATTTTAAATGCAAGGACATGGTTTTGCTGTAAAACTCACATTTGGGGGAAATTAAAATGAATAGGGATCGGGTTTGTTGTTGTTTATAATTTAACATAACACATAATCATTATAGGTTCGTGAATTATTGAACCAAGGAAAATATAACGTGATCGTGTTATTACAAAATGTGTACACGTTTCATTTGTTTTTGGTATTTTGTCCACTTTTTGGCCCTCCGTTGTTGCACTTACCCTTAATGTGCGTTGTATTGTGTATTCAGACACTTTTTCACTCAATGTATCTCCAAAAATTCTTCAAGAGTACAATGGTTTGAGGATAACAAAGAAGAAAACTATAAAGAAGTGCATTGTAGGCAATTGGAATGTGATTTTTTATTTGTGATTCAACATTGTTTTCTATTTCAAGTCTCCTTACATTATCTTGAGTTTTATGTTTGTACTTATAAGAGTTATCCCAAAAAACATTGATCATTTATTATTAAAGGGGAAACATTAAGATTCATTTAAGTTGGATTTTCCCTTTTTTATTTTTCACCTTTAGTGTGAATACTACACTGTCTGATCATTAACATGATAGTTGGACAAAAACACCAATATGAAATTTGCATGATATCGGTACCACGGTGTTCAAGGTACACTTTGCGTCTTCAAGTCCCTAACGTGACCCATGAAACATGCATTCAAATTCCCCTTACATTTACATTTTTTGAATAATAACCCAATAAACTCAAGACCTACAAATTCAAACAAGTATTTGCCTTCGCAACATTTTCCATCCACTACTTACATTTTGTGATATCTCCCTCAATAGTTTCATTGACATCTTCCGCAATACGAGCTCTCCTTACAATTAACATACATGTCGTGCTCTTTGTAGAGGGTATTTTTGAAATAGCTTGCTCTATTCCTCTTTCCTTTCCTATGCACTTATCCACCCTCATACACCATTTTCTACTCCATGTTCCTTTCCCATTTCACTTCTTCCCTATATCCCTTTCAGCATTCACATCGTACACTTTACGTACGATTTCTAGTTATTATAACAACAATATTGTAGCTTCCACCTACAAGTTTTATGTGGTAACTAGCAATATTATATGAATGGAAATAAAAATGTTAATTTTGGAAAATCCATAATGTAGAAATATATGAAAAAACTACAATTTTAACAAATTGTAGAATTTTGGAAGTCATAATAAATTGTAAAAATATGAGTAATCTATAATTAAAAATATTGCAATGTGACTATGAATTTAATTAATTGTAGATTATAAATGATATAATAAATTATAGAGAAGTAAAAATAATATGTAAAATTATGGATAAACTAAAATTGCACCACCACATTTTTAATGCTTGGAATTACTTATAACTCCAAAATCATTGTGGGAAAAGGGCTTGTTTGTTGTGGTGGAGGTTGATGATGAATATGGTGTGAAAGGAGAATGAGTAAACTAAAATTTATCTCTAAATAAGGTGCATGTAGGAATAACGTTCTAAGAGGAAACAAAAAATCACAAGTAGACCATGAGGCCATGTAATACTCTTTTCGCAAACCGTGTTTTCAATATAATGTGGAATGAATTTAATTAAAGTAATGATTTCAAGCCTTTACCTTTAATTAAATGCAATTTTAGTGGGCACATATTATTTGTTTATACATATATTGTAAATTCCAATCTCATATATGAATTTGTAAGTTATAATTTACAATTTTCAAGAATAAAGGTCATGATTGATATTGTTTAGGTTTTAAATGATTTTTGTATCTAGGTTTAATAAGTGCAAGTGGTTGAGGAAGTGACATTGATTATGAATTTACATTGAGGGGTTTCCCATTAAGCTCACAAATGAGGAATTTATTCAAGAAATCAATGGGAAGACCAAAAATAATGTGTGCATGTAAAAATGTACACACGGTGTTAGATATATCATTTGGGATGTAGAAAATATACTAGGACATGTGGTTCCCCATATTTATTGTATTTATGTTTATTCTCAAGTAATATTTCCCTATCGAATGGTGAAAATTATTGCGGATTTCAAGTCCAAAATGACACATGCAATGAAATATTTATCTCTATTACCCTAATCATGCACACTTGTTTGTTACAAGAATTTTTATGTAAAGTCATGTTAATAGACATATAAATATTGGTTAATATTAGTCATTTGCATGCAATTTTAAGTATTGAATATTGTAAAAAGATGCATTTAATATTTCTACTACATATGGTTTGCAAAATAGTATTAGAAAATAAATATATTTGTTTTTCGAAAAATATATATCCTAAATTAAAACATAATGCATAACACCTTTGAATGTAAAAATTAGTATTTGATTTGATGTAAAAAAGAAAGGGGTTGCAATTTAGTTTGTAGCCAAATTAATATGAAAAGAATTCAAGTTAATAAAAAAATGTAAACCCCATTATATCTTAGGTTAAGGCATGTGCTTAGAATGTGACACTTAAAATATTAATAACTAGAAATCGACATAAGGGTTTGATTCATATACTAATAGGGTAATCGAATGGTGGTGTGAGAAATGACATGAATTAAAAGAATTGTGATTTGAATGTCCATTAGATGTAGTGTGTGAAGTGTCAAGAAGAGTTTCTAGTTTTATTTGTTGTTTTAGAGATAAGTGGGTTCTTGTTTGAGAGAAAAAAGAGTACCTTTGGGGGATCTGGCTTTAGTGTATGATCAAACTAAATGAAAAATGGTGCAATCTCTCGTAAGGGAGATTGAACATCACTGTTTCCCATTGTTGCGGATCTCAAAATCATGATGGCCAAATATGCCTAGTTCATGAAATGTTTTATTATTTTTGGGGTGGAGTTAGTACAAGAGCTACCATTTGTCTAGTTGAAGTGACCTTCATTTTCATGGCCGGATCGTTCAAGATCTATCAAAATATTATGATGATGCATGGAGGGTGTGAGATAAAAATTCCATTCTTTGGAAGGAGAGGTGCATGGAATCCCAATTAGCAACAATCTTTTATGTCGATGTGCCAATATAAACAAGTATGTTGAAAAAAATTGTCTGAAAGGGATATCACTCAAGTAAAATCCTTTGAATGTAGGACATTATTTTTCTAGGACCTCAAAGTAATGAGGGTTGACATACATGATAAATATCACAACCTTTTTTTTATTTATTGCTTGTTCATTATTTTCATAAGACCAAGAAAAGGAAAACTAAATGTGACAAAGATAATATAACAATGAATTTTGCGTCTTGTAAGCGTCAATAAAGGTTAAAGTGTCAAAAGGATTCGACATATCATGGGAAAATATTCAATAAACCACCTTCCCAACATTGAGTGAGACAAATAGATGACAATAAAGAAAAATTTGTATTTTTGGAACGTATGACAATATTCATGTGCTTTGATGTCATGCTCAACAAACTATTCTCAATTAAAAAAATTATGAAGGCAATAAGGAGGGATCATTAGAATGTGCACCCTTTGAAATAATTCTTGTGAGTATATGATGATAAGTTTTAGATCATTTCTCATCATCTCAAATGTGGCATGAGGTGCAAATAGTGTAATTAGATTTGAATGGGATACAACATATGAAGCCAAGAGAGATGATCTACCAAGCTGAAAGCCCCTAATAGCTCAAATCTCTCATCAACAATCTATCAAAGGTTAAATACACACATAATCCTCACGAGAATAGATTAAAATGTGTAAACATATTAACAAGAATTGTGAGGTTGTTTAAACAAATGTACACATACACAGAATTAAAATCAATCTTCAAAGTTTGTAAGCATTTTTAAAAAGTTTTATTTATCTTGAAATATTTCAAATTATACCAAAAATACAAATCCTAAAAGCATAAAATATCACGAACACATCAAAGTGAAAGAGCCATATTCATAAAAAAATGTATGTGTCAACAAAAGAATAGTAAAAAATCAATCAATTCATAATCTAGAAAAAAATGACCTAATCGTTACCATTGCTACATTGACTCCATCATAACACTAGTTTGAGATTTTCATTTTGTGATATCATGGCAATAGAAAAATTCAACTAGGTAACATACATAATGTATGCTTCTTTCTCAAAAATACCTACTCTTATTTTTTAAAACTAAACAAATTCTATTCTTCACTCCCTTTTACGCTTAACCAACCATTAACACATTTCAATCAAATTTAGTCGTCATGACATTTTGCTAGATGACTTATTGTTCCTCATGAGAACTTCCACATTGAGTACATATCTATAAAAAAATTCAACTAAATTTTCTAACAAAACCCCAATCCGACCATAGGGTAATTCTAACAGGACAAATACCTTTGGTGTGAAAATAGTCCTTTGCATCTTTTGGTTTTGAGCCTTTGGAAAAAATTTCAACTCAAAATGGCTTCAACATACATACTTATAGATCATGTGGAAAAGAGCTATCATCGAGAGAATGAGATAACATATCGGTGACATTTGACTAAGTGTTTCCCTTTCAACACAAGTGGATTTTAAGTATTATTCGTTTTCTAGTATTGTTTATGGAGTCGATACATTATTATTTGTCAAATTCTATGATAAATTTTTTTAATTTTTTTTTGGGGTTGTAAAGTATTAAAATTCCCTTAAGTTGATCATAATTTTGTTCAAAGTATTGGACATGTCAATACTCATATAAGTAGACTATATAATTTTGTAAGTTTTAGATAATCAAAGCTAAAGCTATGTAAATTGTAGCTTTTATCGTCTTGTCTAACGTCCAAATAATTTTGAGTATATTTTTAGAAACTTTGAAGAGATTTTGCTTGGAGTATTTGGCTCTGCTAGGGTTTTCTTGCATGATTACGCTCGTGTTAGCCTTTTTGCCCTGGTCTTTTCAAGCTTTTTCTTGTTATTATTACTATTTTCACAACGCTTTGGGCATTTATTCCACCCATTTTGGGCGGTGTCAGCCCTTTAAAATGGCCGCAAACCATTCCATTGCAACATCAGTTGCACACGATGGTGAAGATGGCTCCCAAGCGCACTGAGAAATTTGTCCCAAAAGTGTACGATGAGGTAATGTCTCTGATTCTCCCCGGATGTTACTATTGAGCTTTCTTTTGTTGATCCTGTTGTGCAGTTTTACCATAACAATTGTTTAGTTGCATATTTATGTGGTCATATTCCGTCTGAGTCTTATCTTCAAAACTAGATTAAATCCCATTGGGAGTCCACCGGCATCCAGGTTACTGGTGTCCTAAACTCACCAAGGGTTTTTTTTTTTACTTTTCATGAGCCTTCGCAAGTTCAATTGCTTCTCGAGTGTTCCGCTTGTTGGTACCTTGGAAACACTTTACTTGTTTTGTCATGATGGAGCCCTGATTTCAACCCATTAACTGTGGTCTCTCTTTGAGTTCTAGTCAGGTTGAAATTCTCAGGTCTTCCATTACAACTCTAGCCATTTTTGAATGATATTATCTTCCCACTTGGCCATGTGATTTTTCATGAGCCTGACCGTTTCTTTTATGCTCGTATGCATAAACGGTTTTTGTCAATGTTGATTTAACATCGAACTACAGGACCACATTGACATACAAGTTGGGTCCACATGTATCTCGCAGAAGGTTATCTATTTCAACCTTCCCGCACTGCTTTCGCTTTATTAATCGTCCGATCATCATATTCGTGATTTTCTACTCGACCTAATGTGCCAAGCCCTCCGATGTGCATACCTCGTATGTTTCACAGGGAAATGCTTAAGGTTAGACCAAGGTTGCTAACAAGAAGGTGGTGAGCAAGCTTGCCTCGAAAGTTACTTTTCCTCCTCCTAAGCAACCTTCGACTCCTCAATCGTCCGCTTCTATTCTTGCCAAGCTTGTTCAAGCTACCCTTGTCATGCAGAGCCAAATCACTTTGGTTCAACAGATAGCTGGAATTTGGTTGTTTTGTCGTCTTCACAACGTCGCTCCCGGAGCCCCTCTTGGGACTCTATGGGGAACATTAGACCGAACGGGCCTAAGCACTTTGTCCTAACCTGATGGAGCCACTTGCTTCAGACCAGTCTAGTTTTTGTCAAATCGCTTTGGTATTTTAAATTTGGAGGATATGCTGCAGGATGGATAAGAGGAAGAACATTCCATGTCTATCTTTTCATGAATTGTCTCTCCTGGAATGTTAGAGGTCTCACAAAATCCTCTCGAAAATTGTGAAGCATGCTTGTCAAATTATTGGTAATATTGATATTGTTTGTTTGCAAGAGGTTAAGATTACTGGTTTTTTGCTTCAGACTTCCTTATCGTGTATTGCTCCGAATTTTCTACATTTTTATTCCTCTCATTCGGAAGGCAAAGGTGGTGTTTCTATTTCTGTGTCACCTAGATTTTCTGCCATGATCTCTGCCACGGGTCATGATCCTAACAACAGGGCGGTTTGGGTGTTTTTAATGATAATGGATTTTCTTTTGGTATTGTTAATCTTTATGCCTCTAATAATGGTCTGGAAAGGACGACATTATGGAGATGGTTAGGGGATAATCTTCCTTTTTCTTATTGGCTATTCTGGGTGAATTTAATATGGTGGAACATCCTAATGACAAATTGGGTCTTCTGCCGATGAGATGGTGTGTTGGAGAGCGTGAAGCATGGTTCTATTTCAAAAATAGGTGGGGCATTAAGGACCCTCTTTTTAGAAGTCGGTGGGACTTTACTTATCAATATTTTTTTACTTGGTCTAATTTTTGAGAAGGCTCAATGCGTGTACTCAAACAACTTGATCGCGTCATGCTATCTCAATGCTTGGGTTTTACGCTAGCATCCAACGGTCATTCTCCTGTCACCATGTGGCCTGATATTCTTCTATCGATCATAGCACGATATCTTTCAAAATTACTTAGGATGGGGCCTTTATTAAAACTCCAAACACACGCTTTAAATGAATGTATCCTTGTTGCATCATCCCGGGTTCTGCATATATTGCCCAAGTCAAGAATATAAAATTATCCTTGTTGCGTCATCCCTTAGGAACTGTATTAATAAAGGTAATATCAAATTCATCCCCAAGGTTGGTAATCCAGAGCTCATAACCAATTGGCAGCCCATAACGCTTCTTAATGTTTCCTATAAGATTCTGGTGAAGGCTCTTGCTCTTTAGGTGGCTTCTTTGCTACCCAAAATTGTTCGACTTGAACAATATGGTTTTGTCAAAGGTCGTTTCATTTTGGATAATCTTATTGCTGTTTGGGAAGGGTTGGAATGGGCTTGCGCTTCTCTTCAGAAGGTGGTTTTTCTCAAAATCAATTTTGAAAAATCTTATGACCGTATAGAATGGCCTTTCATTCTTGTCATGCTTAAAGCCTTGGGGTTTGGTAATTTCTTCCTCAATGCAATTAACACTCTCTTCGTTGATGCCTCATCTTATCTCACCATAAATAGACACTAGTCTTCTGCCGTTGGGTTATTTCGATCGATTAGCCAAGGTTCCCATTTGGCCCCATCTTTTTTTGTCCTAACAATGGATGCTTTTAGTTACCTTCTTTCCAACAGAGCTGCTCAAGGGAGATTAAGAGGCATATATCTCGCTCGATCATCAATCCCAACTCATCAATGGCCACTTTGTGGATGAATATTTTCTCACTCTAGTTGAATCGGAACAAAATGTGTAGGAGGTGCTTTCTTTCTTGGATATTTTTCTGTCAAGTGTTCGACTCTAAAGTTCAGTTCATCAAATCATTGGGTTTTTACCAAAGTCTGTGGCCTATGCCTAACTGGTTGACATCCTATCCTTGGCATTGGATTCAGCAAGGAGAATAATTTTATTTTCTGGGAATTCCTTTTTCCTTCGACAATGAGTCTTCCACCTTGTGGCAATTTGTGGTTGATCGGGTTGAGCAAAAAGTGTAGAAATGGATCTCTCATCCGTTATCTTTGGTTGGGAAGTTCCAAGTTTGCACTAAAATTCTTGCTGCCACTCAGGTCTATTATGCAACTTGTTGGTGTCCCTCTCGTGCCTCCTTTGAAAAGTTGGCTAAGCTCTTGCGGGATTTTCTTTGGTCCAACTCTAAGCAGGGTGGTTTTCATCGTGTTTCCTAGGAGGTTTGCACTCTTCCTAGGGATCAGGGTGGTATGGGCGTTGTTGATGTCTACAGGCAAAGTATCTCTCTATGCGCTAAGTGGGTTGTTTGTTGTATCCAGGGAAACCAAGCTTGGCAGGTTTTGTTACGACATTGTATCTCTTTAGGAGCACCATATGGTAAAAAATGTTGGAAAAACATAGGATTTCATACTCTGCTAATTACTAAAGTTCCAGTTAAAATACAGCACCTTTGTGGTCAAAAGCATCTGGAAAGCTTTTGAGATGGTCAAACCCTTCATGCGGTGGGTTGGTGATGGATTCCGAACAGTGTCTCTTTTAATGAGCACAATTTGTGGTGGTCACCTATTTTCTCTCCTGATGATCTCCCGCTTGCAGAAAAACCCAACATTAAAGCAATGTGGTTAGCTCGTAAAGGCATCTCTACCATTCGGGACCTGGTTTCCTCTCGGGATTGGCTTCCTTGGCCAATGTTGAAACAAAAATACAACCTGGATAATTCTGATCTGCCTTCAATTTTGGCTATTCAGTATTTTTGCTTGATGTTATGCTACACAAGTTGGGCCTTCAGCCACCCAAGGCTTGGTGGAAATACTAGCGATGGAATGTGGACATTCCACTATTACAATACAATTCAGAGTTATCTACTCCTTGTTATCTCTATCTCGGCTTTAGATAAGATCAATACCAGATGGTCATTGCATTCTTCTCATGTCACTTGGTTAAAGCGTCTCCAATGGGCCTGGAACCCCTATTTGATCTGAAGCTCAATTTCTTTCTTTGGTGTTTGATCTATCAGGGCCTACCATTAGGGGAAAGATTAAGTCATATTGGCATTCCTAATCTAGTTTGTAGTTGTTGTGGTCGCCCAAAGTCCTTCAAACATGTCTTTTGGTTTTTCCCTCATGCGCAACATGTTTGGCATTGGATTCACTCCCTTTTTTAGCCATTTCACCTGAGTTTTTATTGGAAAGTTGCTTTGTTTGGTGACCATGCTACTTGGCCTTCCTACATTGCTTCCCTTTGGAATTTCTTTCATTTTCTTAGCCTGTTTCGACTTTGGAAAGCTAGGAATACTTCCTTATTTCAACATTGTATTCTTTCATTAAACTAACCATTAATGAAAAGGTGGCTATCTTGTCTTCTGTTCACATGCGATTCAGGCACAAGCACAAAAGGTGGCGCTGGAGTTTTCTCATCTCCAGTAGCTGCTTGATCACTGGGGCAGTGCACCCTGTACTATGAGTCGGGTTCCTCTGGATGATGATGATCGGTGCCCCACCTGACCACCTCATAGATGCGGTGGATGATCCTGCAGCTCGATCCGAAAGTGCCCGACCATCCTGCCGCTAGCACACTTAGGGCCCTCTTCTTTTGGTCCTAGTTGGAGCATGTCAGCACGTGGAAAGGCGGTGGCTGGATCTTCTAATTGGGGCTCTCCGCCTGGCGGGGCTTCCTAGTTTGGTGGCTCACCACCCCCTAGGTGGGGAATTATGGTTCCGCTCAGTGTTTAGATGCCCGACCAGGATGGTTGGCTACTCAATCCACCTTCAAATGAGCCACACTCCCTTGGCTTTCTTCTGTTGTGGGATGATCCACCTCCTCCTCCAGGTGTCGCGGCTCCTTGTGCCTAATTTTGTTTTCTCTTGATGTAGTTTTTGGTGCTCTCTCTTCACTTGTTGGCCGTTATTTGTAGCCCTAAGTGGCATGTTTTGTTCGCCCTCGTGGCTTGTCTTTTGTCTTCCCACATGGCATTTGTTCTTTTTTGAGGTTGTGAACATTGTCAGCTCGCCCCCTACTATGTAACACTTTGTATTATTTTGTCTATAATTTAATATAAAGGTGGTTCCAATAGTAAAGAGTTATTACAAATAAATATTTTGTCTATATTCATTTGTTAAATATTTTGTTTTGTTAATAGTGTCATCAATAAGTCCTTGTATCAAAATGTTGTTAAAAATAAATTTTTTTACTAATTCATTTTTGAAGTATTTAATGTCTATTAAGTCTAGTATGTGGGAGTCAAATGGTTAAGTTGAGTCATCTTGAAAAAATTGAAGGTAAATATTTCTATACCTAGAAAGTTTGAACTCAATTATTTTTAATCAACAAGAATTTGTGGGAAATTGTCGGTGGTAAAATACCAAAACCAACTGATGCAATTGACGCCACCAAATAAGATTGTAGAAATTGAAAAGTAACAACAATTGTTGCCAGGATTATCTAATGCTATTTGTATTATATAAATTTGACAAAGACACTAAAATTCATTTGGATGACATTGAACAATCTATTTAGGTCACAAGTATGAAGTGTATTAATGACACTTAAGAAAAATCTATTTGGACTCAAGGTCTAAGAATGTGACAATATGGTTGAACACATTAGAAAGGTTTATTTTATTTTAAATCAGTTAGCTTGAATAAAAATAAATGTTCTTGATGATGATGCAAGATTTTTATTACTAAATAGTATCTCACTGACTTTTTAGCATGGTCTTCACATTTAGTAAAATAACTATGAGTTTACAATGTTTGTTTTTTCTCTAATAGAGGAAGAAAATTGATCCCGAGGAAGGTGCAATGTACAACAAGCATGATAGATATTGTACTAAATGAAGGTCAAATCCTCTTCCAAGGGGGATCAACTTCTATAGATATAAAGATTTTTTTAATGCTGCAAAAAATTTAGAGACTTGTCTGTAAACCGCAAGAAAGTAGTAGACAATTTACTTGAAGGAAAACTACATGAAAATTCCATGGTTGTTGACGAAGAAGAAGATAATGAGGAGGAATAAAATACTACTCACACAAAATCCAAGTGCTTAAGACTACCATTATTAAGTGATCGTTCATCGAAGATGGAGGAAATTGAGGAAGAAGAAAAACTAGTGTCCTCTCTCCACCATAAGCAACATGGTTGCACAATGATGTCATTACATACTCGTTTTAGCGTTTTCCAATGTTTTGTGTGATATGTATGAAAATAAGAACGAAAGTATATTCCTATTCACATGTTGTAATAAGTAAACATAATTTTGATGTAATCCCCTTATGAAAAAACATAGCGAAAAGCTAAAAGCACGATGTAATGTAGCATTATGATACTTGAAGAGTATGGACATATGTATGTGTCCTTGTTCATACCTAGGTAAGTGGTCATCATGTGAAAACATTTTGTGAAGGTTGAACAAATATAGAATTATTTTTTGCGGTTCCCAAAGTGGTTTGGTAAGATGAATTCCAAATAATGTATGGTTGATGAGAAGTTGGTGATTTCTTTCTCTACCTTTAGTTTGAGTTGAGGATCAAGATCATGGGCAACAATAGATGAAACACTACGAAAAGGTGTGATTATGTTTCTCCCATGTTCGTACTAATGGGGAATGTTAGGAAATTATATTGGTTAGTGTTCTAATTTGTATGAGTTCATTATATTATTTTAGTCTAATGAGTTATGTATTTGAGTTGTGAATATATTAGAGTTTTATTATTGACAATTTGATCCAAAGATTCTGGACAATATTTTGTATAACTGCTTCTTTCGTCTTTATCCTCTCTGTCAACAAAACTTTGGGACTAAATGCCCCAATCCTTCAAAGAATTCATTGTAAATCGAAATCCCTAAGCATAAAAAGAACTAAAGCTCCTCCTATGCAAAGAAATCGGGTGTGATCATTCCATTCTATGTATCTCTTTACTTTACTATACAAAAATTCTTTTTACAAATTACAAGAAATATTTCTATATGAGGTATAGTTCGAGTTTGTTGGATGGACGTTGACTACACTATGTATTGCAGATTTCACTATGGAACTTGTCAACACCAATGCTAAAGACAACATATATTGAAAAAAACAAAGTGTGCGTGCTCACTCATGCATGCTTCGTTAAAGTCTATAATTTTGAATTCCACACTTAAAGTGGTGCAAATGTCGACAATCAATTTTGGTAACTTATCCTTTGGCAATTAAAAGTTTGGCATTGTTCCTATCTAAGAAAAATGCTCAAATTCTAATCTACATCGACACATATTTCTCTATTATGAATTACTAATCTAAACACACTTCTTTGTCATTAATTCATGCAATATTAACTATCCAAAGTAGTAATTTGTCCTTGAGTGTCATTCTCGGACTCTAGCTCTTTCGTCATTGAATCCCTATAGGGGGCCGTGTAGAAACAGGGCTAAGCCATATGGTCTCACAAAAAAAATCTAATTTAAAAATATTATAATTTTTCTTTCATATTCCCTAGGTTGGCCGTAATGTAACTTTTGTAAGCATTGATAAACAATTCAACTATACCTTATAACTCAACTAGCACTTTTTAGCACTCATATGACAAAATATCAACACCAAAACACTTAAGGCTCTCCTAAATATTTTGAAAGAAATTGCACATCTTGTAGAGAATCCACCACACAAATCTAAAGCACTCAAACCATGTTCAAGAGTCTAGCTTCCTCCATTTCAAAGCATGCAAAGGTTGTAGAGCCATGTATTAGCAAGAGGAAATCATTGCAAGCTTTATCAAAGGTCTTAAGGGAAAAAGAGAGAAATCTTAGCATATGAAGCACACCAAATCACACTACTACCACATTAGGTACATTTTTATTTTATATATAGTTATGTTTGTTATCTTTGTGTCAAGAGACATGAGGAAAACATATAGGGTTGACTTAGATTGCACCAACACTAGAACAATATGAGGCTCACTCATTAAGGGGTAACCGCTAGGGTCAATCCAACCTCACCAACACATAGATTCCCACTTTTGTTATGTAATAATTTCATGAAGTTTGTTGCATGTATCTAAGGTTTTTATTTGTTACATGTCATTATAGGTAAAGTCATAGGTTTGCAGGTTGTAATGACATAAAATGACAATCATATCCAAACCAGCAACAAATAAGAAAAGTTGCAGAGGTCTACCATTTTTAGGTCTAAAACTATACTATGCCTTAGCCCAAATTATGCGATTTGGTACGTGAGCAATTTCCAACAATTTTAGAGACAAAACATTTCCATATTCATATTACCTTTTAAAGTTAGTGTGCACACCTAGATCACTTATGTACTTCTCTAAGCATCCAAGTATTTCATCCCTTCTAATGCTTTATACAATCATTCTATCGTTTTATCATACTACGTTGTATTAAAAACTTTATCTTGGATTGTATGATTAATGTTTAGTAATATATTTAGATTATTCGACCTATAGCATTCTTTACATCTTACCCACATTTATAATTCTCGAGGCGTAAACAACTATGCACTCAATGTTCGAATTTCCTTCCGTAATATTATTCATAATATTAGCTTTACCAACATTATGTGTGAGTGATAATATATTATTTGGTCAAGCTTTTCTCAATACATTAGAAGAATACTCCTTCAAACCAAAAACTTATGTCAATCTTGTATTTAAAGGAGTTTTAAAGTGTATTCTCATCATGCCATATAATTCCGAAATAGGCACTCAAGTTGAATGTATTGATTTCTTCCAAGATATCAAGGACATATATGGCTTCTACAAGGCAAAGAATGAAGTCCACAAGCTCAAAAAGAATTATATTGCTAAAATACCATTGCCTTCCAAAAACATGTAGATCTTGATCATCCACACACTACCTCTATCAAAAACATTTTTCTTCCATATCAATACCCAATAATTATAGCTTAAGGATATGAAAATATATGACACACTCATATTGTCCCAGCGCTCCCAGGACAGTATGCATATGAAAAACCAAGGCCTGTATATCATAAAAATCTTCCAGATATGATCAAAGAAGTTGATTCATTACTTGATATGAAGTTGATTGAAGCTGCACAATCTCCATAATCTTCTCCCACATTTATGGTCAACAATCATAGTGAGCAGAAACGAGGCTAAAAGAAAATAACAGTAGATTACAAAGTATTAAATGTCATTAGAATACCATTCAAGAACATGGTCCCTTGATAAATCATATAAATGTTTCTGACAACTTTTAGGCTGTAGTGCTCTTTGAATGCCAACCTAATGGTGCCAAGAAATTAGTCAGGTATGTTAATGGATCCTCTACTGAATCAGACAAGAATTGTCATTCTATAGAGAAGGAAATTCTTGCTCTCATCAAAGCTTTTAACTCTTTTAAATCTTATTTGTTTCCTGTTAGTTTTCACCTCAACATATTATAAGAATTTCTCTAGCTATCTGAAATCACTAAATCTTTTAAAGCTTATTTGTTTCCTGTTAATTTTCACCTCAGAACATATTACAAAAATTTCTCTAGCTATCTGAAATCACAAGATGATTCAATAGCAACCAAATTGCTCCAAGATGAAGATGAACATCTACCTAGTGAAGAAAAAAATTTGATTGATACTCTCACAGGGGAATTATCTCTTACAAATACAAAATCTGACAAAGTTCCCATCCCAGGGCACGTTTCCAGAGTTATTCATTATATCAAAGAGTTTGAGAGCATCCTTGTAAAATCTTTTGTATACATATCCAACAATCACCGCAGTCAATGAGGTCACATCCGTTCCAGGCATTTTCTCAAACAGTTAAGGCGCATTGTGCATGCCTCCACATTTTGCAGTAATTGTCTACCTGGCCACCTGCCAATAGATCTACAAAAGTAGCTTTCCAAGACTGTTAGGAGTTCTAATAGGCTGGGAAGATGGCTTCAAACCTGTCAACTGTATTTGCTTGAAAGGTTTCAAGGCAGTTTCAACAAAACCATTATGTGCATATCCCTCACTACGTGGTGTAGCAGATGCTTACGGATATCCCTCAGTTTATAGCTCAAAAGCTAGGGCTCAGTTTATAGCCTTTTTTAACTCGGATTTATTCTTAAAATTAATCTTACACCTGGCTAGAAATTGCTACATTACATTTTCACAAAAAAAAATTCACAGACTAAACATTCTCAAACACATTGTTTTGGAAACAGGACTGCACTTTCTTTTATTGGAAACATGACAGCACTTTCATCGTGGTATAACATTACTGAACCCTATAAACACACAGGAAATAGAAAACTCATTCGCTAGAGTATCGATCACATTATACAAAGCCAATTTGTGTATGTTGAACTATAAAATCTATTTTCATAGCTTCCAAAACATTGGTGGAAGAATGAAAATGCTCCGTGCCATACATTTTTGGAAGAATCCATTCCCTGCATTTCTATATAAAGGATCCTTCATGGAAGTGATACCCAACAAAAATAACGTACATTGATGACTTTAAAGAAAGAATGACACTGAAAATTAGGGTTTATCCAGACAGAAAAATTGTTAGAAGATGACTTATTCCTCTAGAGGGGCCACACCTTATAGTGGTTAGACCTTAGTTAGTTCTGAGATTACTTCATTGGCAGTGCTAACAAAGTTGTTTTACAACTGGTGTTTGAAACCCCCACTAGCTGCTATCCACTCCTTACACTGCTCTATGATCTCATTCTTCTTATGTAAAAGTGCTTCCCAATTACAGCTTTAAAGCTAGAATCTGGATTTCTGAGAGTATCAAGAACAGCAATTTTCAAAGTATTATATCTGTGATTTCTATTTTCTTCTTCAGCACGATCAGCAAGCTTTTTACACATGGTTTCATACCCTGGTTCATTGTAGAATGCATCAGCTACAAATCTAAGGCTCTAAAGAGATACAAGAACCTGCAGCAGAGTGGACTTCCAGGGTTGCCAGCTAGGACCATCCCATGTTCCAAGCAAAGTTAAGCAGACTGTTCCATTGACATATAGATTTGGATTGAACTGCACCTTTCCCTTTGAAACTGTACTTTAGGGGTACTTTAGGATAATCTGCCAACATCAAGAAACATATTTATTACACTTTTATTAAAATTAAAATTGATAAAGGTGCAGATTTAGTACAGATTTAGAGCAATATCATTCCATTCTATGTATCTCTTTACTTTACTTTACAAAAATTCAAAATTTCAAACTTACATTTATATTCCAGTTTCTTTTATGGACGTTGACAACACTATGTATTGCAGATTTCACTGTGGAACTTGTCAACACCAATGCTAAAGATAATATATATTAATAAAAGACAAAGTGTGTGTGCACATTCATGCATGCTTTGTTTAAGTATGCAATTTTTAATTCCACACTTAAAGGGGGGCAAATGTAGACAATCAATTTTGGTAACTTATCCTTTGGCAATGACAAATTTGACATCATTCCTATACTAAGAAAAATACTCAAATTCTAAGCTAAATCAACACATATTTCTCTATTTTGAATTATTAATCTAAACACACTTCTTTGATATTAATTCATGTAATATTAACTATGCAAAGCAAGTAATATGTCCTTGAGTGTCATTCCCGGACTCTAGCTCTTTCGTCATTGAATACTTGTAGGGGACTTTGTGTAGAAACAGGCCAAGCCATAAAGCCTCATACCTTTTAATTTAACAAAAAAATCAAATTTAAAAATATTACAAATTTTCTTTCATATTCCCTAGGTTGGTCATAATGTAATTTTTGTAAGCATTTATAAACAATTCAATTACACTTAATAACTCAACTAGCACTTTTAAGTGCTCATATGACAAAATATCAACACCAAAACACTCAAGGCTCTCCTAAATATTTCAAAAGAAATTGCACACATTGTAGAGAATCCACCACACAAATCTAATGCACTCAAACCATGTTCAAGAGTCTTACCTTCCTCCATTTCAAAGCATGCAAAGGTCGTAGTGCCATGCATTAGCAAGAGAAAATCGCTCCAAGCTTTATCAAAGGTCTTAAGGGAAAAAGAGAGCAGTCTTAGCATATGAAGCACACCAAATCATGCTAGTGCCACCTTAAGTACTTTTTAATTTTAAATATAGTTATGTTTGTTATCTTTGTGTCAAGAGACATGAGGGAAAACATATAGGGTTGACTTAGATTGCACATACTACAACTACATGAGGCTCGCTCATTAAAGGGTAACGGCTAGGTCACCCAACCTCACCCACACATGGATTTCATCTTTTGTTATGTAATCGTTTCATGAAGTTTGTTGAATGTATCTAAAGTCTTTATTTGTTATAGCCCATTATGGGTAATGTCGATTTGCAGCCGTAATAATATAAAACAACAATCAACAAATAGGAAAAGTTACAGAGGTCTACCATTTTTAGGTCTCAAACTATACAAATAGGGAAAAACTATACTTTGCCTTAGCCCGATTATGTAGTTCGATGACGTGAGCAATTTCCAAGCACAATTTTAGAGACAAAACATTTCCATATTCATATTACCCTTTTAATTTAGTGTTCACACCTAGATCACTTATGTACTTCTCTAAACATTTAAGTATTTCATCCCTTCTAATGTTTTAAACAATCATTCTATCATTTTGTATTAAAAACTTTATCTTACATTTTATGATTAATGTTTAGTAATATACTTAGAATATTCAACCTACCCACATTTATAATTTTAGGGTGCACTCAATGTTCCAATTTCCTTCCCTAATTACGCCGAAAGGCAAACATGACCCCCTTCTGACACAGTCAGACACTGCGCCTCGATCTGGACCGCCCACCTCCTGATCCGTATCGTCGACCTCCATTAAATCCGAGCCATCCACGTAGCGTCTGCAAACAATCTCCATCACACTGTATCCTGCAAACATGGACGCAAACATTTATCACACTTTAACTTCTACAATGGGTCATGACAATAGACTGTACTTTCGTAGAATTACCATAGACGCAACCGTGGAGACTATAGCAGGGGTCAAAAAGCCATCAGGTTTCCCACAATGTTGTTCCAGGCGTCAGGCACCAAAAACGAGAATGGACGGCTTCATGAATATCACCGACGTGAAGAAGAAGGGCATGAAATGATCTCACGCAGTGGGAGTGATTCGTGATTTGAAAACAATTACCTACTTCTTGAGTTCATGAAGATGATTCTTGCAGGTCCGGAAATTCCTTCTGTTGTGCACATCGGTCACATGATCGTGCCCTTTAAAATATCATAGGCAAAATTGTTGGTGTCGAAGGCGATGAAATTTACCGCCATTTTGGTGTTGTCTGAACATGGCGCATTCACTTGGCTGTTGAACCAGACCGACGTGCTGAATACATACGAGGTGTCATAGATTCTCTTGTTCCAAAGGGGGATGACATAGTTTTGGTCACAACGCCTTGTGTTTTGGTGGTCGCATGGTCAAATCTACGGGCATACACGTGGTTGTAGCTGTTATTCCCAACTATCTCTAGTCAAAAATTGTTGTTGCAGGTGTTGGGTGACCTCACGAGCACCAGGAAGCTCTTCTGCCGCAAGCACGTTGAGAAGAAGTGGAACCAGAAGGCCTATTTCAATAGATTTGGACATTCTAAGGGGTTTGGTGTGTCAACGTTTATTTTGGTTTTCTATTTTTGCTAATGGGTTTTGGTAATATTATGTGCAGGAGGGTAGATCATTCATAGTTCAAGTAATTAGTTTTTTTTCAAGAGAAAACTTGTCGTTCTTATTTTATTTTATTTTACATGCAAGATGTGAAAGATATACATTGTGGTTTCTATATGTAGAAGTATATAGAAAGGTATGCATATATAATGACAACGCGTGCTTGAAATTTTTCGAATTGCACAATGTCTTTAACTTTAATCTTTGATGTTCACCATTTGGAAGTTGATTTCGTTGTTTATTTGATGTTAGATTCTCCTTTTATTCTCTACTTAGCACAATTATTGCACTCAGATCTCATTAAGATTTCTCTTGGTGTAGTGAGGGATGTAAAAGTAATATTTAGTTCACAGTTCTTTGCTCATTGTTTGTGCACGAATACAATTCCACCCTTGTCTGGATTTATAGTGATTTTATTTTGCCTTCAGTTTGAGTCATGCTCGGATACATTAATATGATAACCAAAGAGAACTTCAGTTGATTCATTCATTTAGTACTAACATTCCTCTAGGTTTTTGAGTGAATGGATTTGGCTTGTAGCACTTTCCGAGTATGAACACCCTGCCACACAAGTGTGATCCAATGTACATCAAGAGATCAACATGGTATAATCTCAAATGGGTTGTCAGGTCTGTCATACGTAATTTGTTATGTACACATAATATTATGAGTGTCAACAATTAAATTTGTCATACTTGGTGGACTTTGTAAAAAATGTCAAGGTTAATTGGGAAATGTTTAAAAGAGGTGTTTGCAACTAAAAATAGGAATTTGGATGTTTAAATAGTAAGTCGTCGGAGCAGTCAAAACAAAGCAGGGATATCCAGATGGCATAATAGCGATTCCCATGCGTGAAGATTCAAGAGATAAATGAATGCATGATAATTGAGCTGCTGACCTTCAAAATTGGTATAGAATTTTACAACAAAATTTGCAGTTCTAAAATTGTAATTTTATATCAATGTAAACTGAAGGAAAACATAAGGGGACCCAAACATGATAGGACTGGTAACACAACAAAAATCAATTGTTATTTATAATCATTTCCCAGTCTTTCGCTTATGTAATTGCCTATAGTGATTTATAGGCATGCGGTATATGCATAACTACAACTAATGGGTGGTGGAAGTGGTAGCAGGTTTACTACCGGGGACGAGATTGTTTTTAGCAAATAGAAAACGGTCATTAGACATCATTGTAGTCATTGCTTTCCTAAGTCACTGTGATTAGCACCATTTCTAGACAACAAAAGAGGATATCAACGCAGAAATGATGAATCTCTTGACAAGTGGGTGTGTCTTCTCCTCGGAATTGTCAATTTTGTATATTGTTATTAGATGTTAGATATCATCTCAGAATTGATGAATCTATGCAATCTCTTTATATTATTATATATTCTTTCTCAATTTGGTTCATGCCTTTAAATTTGGTTTGAGTGAGAATAGCATTACTCTCCCTCTGTTTTATTTTTCCTCTTTCCAATGTTTAAAAATGTTGATTTGGCATATTTTCATAAGGTCTCGAATCAAATATGTGTGCTCATAAATGATGAATCTCTTCTGTTATTTTACTATTGGAACTATTGGTACAAAATCACAAGTACCCACTCGGACTCACATGTGCAACGCGATGGGTTGAGGGTCTCAGTGCGACTGCACAACATGGAGCTTTTCCCAAGTGTGGGACCTCGCGAAATCGGAAAAGCTCTCCGGATGAAGGCCGGCTCCTATTCCTCTGTTCAGATGCACCAATAAAATGTAGAGGTTTACCCCAAAACCTAATCTAACTACCAAGGAGACAGGGAGAGAGAAATGCATAAAAATAAACCTAAGCTAAGGAGGTGATGCACCGAGGAATGAAGAACATATGTCTTGCCAATAAACACAAACCAATAAAATGTAATGCAAAAGATATGCACAGATAGCCAGATTCACAGTGAAGATCGGAAGGACGCAAATAAACACGTAGAGGGTTGAGAAAACATCCACAGATATGCATTAATTTGCTCCAAGGGGTGATACAACACTGCAAAATGCCAAGAGGCAAGGTTGCATTACAATTTCAAATGGGAAGGTCCTTTGCTCCACAAATCCACCTGCCAGGGAGAAGAAGGGAGGAGGCACAAAACAAAATGTCCAACCCGAGAAAAAGCCCATCCCTTACATTTATAGAAGGGAAAGAGATGGAGAAGTGAGAAAATCGAGATTTGCCCAACCACCTCCAAGACTGCGCCGAACTTTCACAAACCCTGGTGGTAGGTAAAAACCTCAACGACCCAAAAATGGCGAACTGTCATATTTTCCGCGTCAGGTCCGTTTCAGTCGGGTTCGGGACTCTCCTCTGCATCCGCATCGGGCTTGGAGGACACCGCGGCATGTGTTTGATGTTCGTGCTTTCCCGAAACCCGCATCCGCCGCTATTACCAAATTTCCTTTGTTTTCGGGTTCGGGGTGTAACTTGCATATGCATCGGGTTTGGGAGGTGGCGCAACATGCTTCTTCACCATGCGTTTCCGACGTGCAAACCCAACTATGAAACCTGATTTTCCTTGTGCGTCGGGTTTTGGCGACCCGACGACATATCCCTTTGGTGTCGGGTTTTGAAAGCCACCCGACATGTTTTCCATCCTTGTTTATCCGACTTGTCGACCCGACTCGAAACCCGAATTGCCTTGTGTCGGGTTTTGCGACCCTTCCGACATGTCCTTCCTGTCGGGTTTATCCGCTCCTTCGACATGCTTTTCGACTTGCTCACCCGACCGACCTCGCCCGAATTGCCTTGTTTTCCGCCTTACTTCTCCGACTTGTCCCTTTGCTTCCCCGATCGTTTTCGTTTATCCATATTTACCCTGGGGTAAATATATACAACAATTTGGTGACTCACGGGGTTACTCGCTCAGGTAGAAGATCAATGGCCTTTTAGCAATCCATCGGGCACGAGTCATAAGCAATAACCTGAAACCGACTCGATATCCGATCCCGAGCTATCACGCAACTCCCTCTCTCGAGAACACGCTATACCGTAGAAAACCAACCCAGGAGCAACAAAACCTGTGCCAAAGCACTTAGGGAAACTGAAACCTAACTACAACAAGACAATGTGCACACGCACTTAGAGGAATTGAAATCTAGGCTAATATTTACAAGGGTAGAACTTTTCTCTTCTTCAGTAGCAATGTTTAAGATAGATTCCGTTGACCGGAATCGGAAGTTCTTCTCCGTCCAATGTAGACAATTGGAAGGCATTGCTATTTTTACATCCCGTGACCATGTAGGGGCCACTCCAAATGGCGTCAAACTTGGAATGCTTTCCCGGTTTTGCCCGATCTGCATCCCATTTCAGAACTAAGTCTCCCTCCAGGAAGGTCCTCGCTCTTGCTTTCTTATCAAACCACCTTTTCACTAAGGCCTGATCTTTCTCGATTGCTTGAACTGCAAGCTCTCTAATTTCTGCCAATTCCATCAACTCTGCATACCGGGCCTCCATTGGTTCGAACTCAGCCAACTCCAATTGCTTCATGAACTCCAATGCAGGCAGTTCTAATGATATAGGCAATATTGCCTCTTTTCCATAGACCAACTTGTAAGGGGAATTGCTCAGACCTCTTTGGTGTTATCCTATCAGCCCACAATGCTGATTTTAGCCTGGTATGCCATGTTCTTTGATTTTCATCCAGAGTCCTCCTGATGATTCTTAGCAAATTTTTGTTCGTGGACTCTGCCTGTCCATTACCCTGCGGGTAATAATTTGAAGAGGTGCTCAAATAGATTCCATTCTTGATAGCCCATTCTGTAATCTTGGAACCTATGAATGCCAATGCATTATCTGATATGATAGTGGCCGGCACACCGAACCTGGTCACTATTCCTTCATAAAAGTCTAGTATATTAGACTCATTTGCCTCTTTGAGTGCTACTGCTTCAGTCCACTTGGTGAAATAGTCCGTTGCCGTGAGAATCCACTTGTGGCCTTGGCTTGAGTTTGGGTTGATGACCCCGACGAAGTCCAATCCCCATTGCATAAATGGTTGGTCAACCAAAATTGGGTGCAATGGAAGTGCTGCTAGTCTTTCTTTGCCTGTGAAGAGTGCACATTTCTTGCACTTTCTTATCCATGTATAGCAGTCATTGAACACTGTGGGCCAATAATACCCTGCTTTCATTATCTTGAGAGCTGTCACTCGTGGGGCAAAATGTCCACCAGAATCTTCATCGTGAAAATCTCGTAACACCCTCTCAATTTGACCTGTCCCAATGCACCTCAATAGAACTCCATTGATGTCCCTCTTGAACAAAGCACCATCAACAAGCACATATGGAATAGCTTGTAATCTAAAGTATCTTCTCTTTGCTTTGCTCATTTCTGGAGGGCATAGGCCTGTCTGTAGGAAATGAATCATATTCTGAGTCCAACAAGGAGTAGGCACATCATCATTTTCGTGTTCTTGACCATCCTGTAGCACCAAGACAGCTTCTTTTTCATCACCTGCTTCAACTTGTTGACTCAAGGCTAGTTGTTCGCATAGTCCCTTTCCACGTACTAGCTTTGTGACCTTGATCTCGATGTCATATTCCATGACACGAGTTATCCATCCTGCACGCTTCTCATTCAGATCCTTGTTTAGAAGGAAGTCCTTAACTCCCGCATGAGAAACCAACAATTGGATCTTGTTGTTTGAGACTAGGTGCTTGAATTTCTTTAAGCTCCTGATCACTGCAAGGACATGCTTTTCAATGAAAGAGTATCTAGTTTCATATTCCTCCAAGCCTTGACTGAAGAAAGCAACTGGTTGTTCTAATCCTTCTTTGTTCCGTTGTACCAGGATTGCAGAAATTGTGTCCCCACCACCAAAGGCATATAACACGAAGCCCTTGGAGAAGTCTGGATTGACGAGGGTCAGAGCTTGAGATATAGCCTCTTTTATTGCCTCAAAACTTGCCTTGCCTTCAGATGTCCACTTAAATGCCATGCTCTTCTTTAACATCAGTGTTATTGGCTTTACGAGAGCTGCAAAGTTTGGAACAAACCTGCGGACGAAATTGATCCTTCCTAAGAAGCTTTGAAGAGCCTTCTTGTGACTTGGCAATGGCAAAGCTTGAATTGCTTCGACTCTCTCTGGGTCAATCGTCAACCCTTCCTTTGAAACAATATGGCCTAGAAGTTTTCCCTCGTGAGCCAAGAATATGCATTTTTTGGGATTCAATGATACCCCAAATCTTCTACACCTCTGAAATACCTGCCTTAGATGAAAGAGGTGATCCACTGCATTTTTTGAGAATACAGTGATGTCGTCAAGATATATTAGAACTATTTTATTGATCAACCCCTTAAATGCCATATCCATTGCCCTTTGGAAGGTGGCTCCAGCATTTGATAGCCCAAATGGCATTTTCTTGTAGGCATATGTCCCCCATTTGGTGGTGAAAGCTGTCTTGAATTGGTCATCTTCTTTCACCATCACCTGATTATACCCTGAGTAGCCATCTAGGAGAGAGAATCTCTCTGAACCGGATACTACTTGCAATATTTGTTCCATCGAAGGAAGTGGGTAATGGTCTTTGAGAGATGCCCTGTTGAGGTCTCGAAGTCCACACATAACCTAATTTCTCCGCTCTTCTTCCTGACCGGAACCAAGTTCGCAACCCAGCTTGAGTGCTTGATCGGGAATATAATGCTTGCCTCTATTAGCTTGTTAAGCTCTTTCTTCATTAGAGGCTCAATGTGAGGGTTGACTGGTCTCTGCTTCTGCCTGATGGGCTTAGCATCCGGATCCAATTCTATGGTATGTTGTGCCAAATTTGGATCGAATCCTCTCAAGTCTTCATAGCTCCAAGCGAAGACATCTGGAAATTCTTGGCAAAGCTGTATGAAATCTGATTTCTCCTGCTCAGTGGCCACTTTACCAATTTGAAGTGTTTTGCCTTCCCCAACCGGAATTGGCTCTGAATCTTCTCTCTTGACCTGTATGTTAGCCTTTTCCTTACGAAACTGGTCGTTAGGGTTGAAGATAGACTCCAACGTTACTAAACCCTTAGGAAGCTTGTTTGTCCGTAGTTGCACTACTTGATCTCCATATTGCTGCTCTAGCCTATCCTGATTTCTAGCTGAGAATTCAGCTTCTTCTTGCAAGAAATTGACGATCTGTTGATCGTTCTCAAACACCTGCCAGCTTGTGTTATTATCTGGAACTGCTGGCCTTACAACCACATGGATGTGTGGCTGCGTTTTTTCTCTTCTGATGTTGTCAACCACATCAAACGTTGCTCCAACTGCTGCGAGCCTAGTCTGCAGCCTCATTTTTCTTCCTGGGTATGGACACAATGTTGAAAGCTTCGAAATCCTCAATGAGGTCCCATACCCTATTCTTGTAGCTCCTTAGCAAGTCGTTCTTTGTAGCATGTTGTCCCCTAACTTGGTTGACGATTAGCTCGCTATCTCCAAACACCTGCAGGTTCTTTATGCCCTTTTCCTGGCCCAATGAAGTCCATGAATCAAGGCCTCATATTCAGCTGTGTTGTTTGAACAAGAAAACTGGAAACGAAAAGCTGAATAATACTTGATGTCTTGTGGTGAAATCAACATTGCACCACCTCCAGCACCTTGTCTGCTTCTCGAACCATCGAAGAATAATTTCCAAACTTTGCTTTCATCTCTTTGTTCAGGCTGAATGATGTCGGGAATGGGTGAATTTTCTTCGTGTACACAATACACACCCAATTCAGATTCTTCAATTTCCTTATAGGGGTCAAATTCATGACTTTTGTTTGCCCATTCATCCAAAGTTAAATCAGGAATTCCCTCGACCTTAGTACCTGCTTCTAGATCACTTGAACACTCCTCCTGATCAAAGGCTGAGCAATTTGCATTGATAGGACCTGGTACATGAGGCTCAATATGGAAATTGGCAATTGATTCTGATCTGATTGTTGCTTTGGCCCCATACCTTGTTCTGAAAATCATGTGCGACCAATCTGCAGATAAATATCCACCAATCTTTGCAGTGAAGTCTCTTGATAAACACAACGCAAAGAGTGGCGGGAGGTCAATTACAGACACATCTTGCAGAACTGTAACATTAGGACATGAATGTAGTGTTAGGCTTAACCCCTTGATGACCCCAACTGTTCCCACTGCCGTTCCATCTAGCTGCACTACTCCTTTCAGATCTGGCTCATACTTCAGACCCAGTTGATCCGCTATTTGCTTCGGCATCACCGAACTACTTGCTCCTGAATCTATCATGCAGTTGTGTACCAAGTGGTTTCCAACAATCAATGAAACATAGAAAGGTGGAGGCTTCAAATTTTTTCTTGTCTGGCCCCCATCATGTTGCACTGCATTAGTGAGAACTTTCTCATGTCCCTGGTTTGATACATTTGTGGCGACCAATTAGCCATCATAGCCTGCAATAAATCTCGTTGCCCTGGAATCGCCAGTGATTCCCACATGGAAATGTTCACATGTGTCTTCTTCATTTGATCGATGATGTTGAAGGGGGATGAACTGTCCTTTTTCTGCCCCTTACTTGGTGCAACCTTTTCTGGAACTTGAACAGGTGCATGTGTTGCTGCAACAGGTACCTTAAGCTGATTTTGCACATTTGGAGCTATGTTTGGTCTGTTGACCCCTTGTTGTGTAAGAGTGGGTTGAGAAACAACTGGATTAGACGGTTGTCCCTCTTCTATGCCTCTCTTCTTTGACCGTGTGTTGGCAGCCACGCCTTGAAAAGGCTGTTGGTTAACTCCACAGAAGTCTTCCATTTGCCAATTTGCCAATGTGGTTTCTGTCGGAGGTCCCTCTTGTTGCGTTCCTTGCTGCTGATTCTCTTCCTGACTTGGTTCTTGAGGAACACCAATGGTTTGCACCATCAAGGCCTGATTCAGTGCACCATTGAAACATGCTGACTGATTGTGAGGTAGATTGCAAGGGTAACACCAGTCGTACTCCTGTGCCATGTTGTTTTGCGTTGGAACCAAGGCTCTTGAGGGTGTTGCTGTATTTGGATCATACGGCCGAAATGGCCTGGCAGCTTGAGGTTGTCCTTGGTTTTGGTTTTGATTTGCAGCCTGAGGCGGTGGTCTATTTTGTTGGTATGAGGGCCTCGCCTGGTACTGTGCTTGAGGCTGATACGGTCTAGCACTTTGAGCTTGCTGTCTTTTGATAGTCACTAGCTCGTTTCCAAGGTTCTGCAGTTGTTTCATGACCTCCTACAATTCCTTTGAAGTATTTGAAGATGTGGATGCCTCATTATTGCTTTGATTTCTAGGAGTTGGAATGGGATTCAACTCTGGTGCTTGACTGGTTGTAGGATTTCCCATCTCTGGATAGAGAGGCATTGGCGGCCTTGGTGCAAGCTTGCCAGCTTGGATCAAACAGTTCTCTGCTCTGATTGTTGTGTCGTAGGCCCCTGGCAGTGTTGTTCCTCCCATTGACTGGATCATCATGGCTATGTCTGAGTTTATAGCCTTTAAGAAATAAAGGAATGCTCCTTCGGCAGTTGGTCTGACAGTTATTGGGATCCTGTCCCATGACCGTTGGAACCTGAAGTTGAAATCTGCCATTTGTTCGTTAGGAGCCCTTTTGATTGTTGTCAGCTGTTCTAATAAGGACAAATTGTCCGCCCTCTCCCCGAATTGGCTACAAAGAGCTGAACAAAGTTGGTTCCAATTCGTAATAGACCCTGCTGCTAGGCTCCTAAACCATTGTAAGGCCTTACCTTTGAAAGATGAGGCCAACAACTTGACTGCAACATCCATTTCATTTATTTCGTGGATTGCGCATACATTAGCAATATCCTGGATGTGATCAATAGGAGTAGTATGATTTTCTCCTGTGAAATAGGGTATATTCTTTAGCGCTGCAACTGGAATTTGGTTTTGAGCATTTAGGGCAAGTGGACTACTTCCCGTGAAATTGACAAAGGGATTCGGTGGTAGATGCGCCATTATGATTGGCCTAAGAACCCTGGTTGATGCGAGAAAAGGTCTACCAGGTGGAGGTGTAGACAAAGTCCTGTTAGGTGGGGATGGTGATCTTTGTGATCTTCTTCCTCTCCTTCCCCAACCTGGTGAAAGTTGCAAGTGGACAAATAGCCCTTCTTCTCGAGTATAAGACCTTGTCCGAATTCTTCTCATGTGCCTGGGCAACTTGTGCTGCTACACCACTGAACTCTATCCCTTCGGAGTCGCCAGATGTGTTAGATAACAAGCCTCTAAAAGGCTGGATTTTGCCAAGTTACACACCAAACTTGACGGTATTGAAAATATAATTTGAAATTTGAAGGACCCAGAGGAGACAATCTTCAATCCGAATTTAGACCTGTGTTGCGCACCGCGGATCCCCGATTGGTAAAGGCGAACTCAGTGTCATGCGATTCAACTCTACAAAACGGAACTCGTGTCATGCGATGCGACATCCCACAAAACCCGAATTGCTATGTGTCGGAACTTGGAACATGTCCGACATCCCTCAAAACCCGAAAAGCTGCTTTGATGCTCTCGGATCCCGAAATCCCGAAATCACTAAAAACCCGAAATTTTGGAAATCAAAATATCAAAAAACTAAAAATACCCTTTTGAAGATTTCCCTCAGATCTACCAACTGGTGAATTTTTAACTTGTTCTGAGCAAGATAAACCCTTGAAAAATGATTTCGAGTTCAGGCTAGGAGGTGCAAAATCTGAAATTTGTAAAAATTGCAATTTCTTCGAGCCAAACTTCACAAAACTCCTTCAAAATTTCATGGGATGACCTCTTGCTCCCACCGGCATGCCAAAATCACAGTGCAAAATCACAAGCTTCTGGGACTCCGCAACGCGATGGGTTGAAAGTCTCAGTGTGATTGCACAACATGGAGCTTTTCCCAAGTGTGGGACCTCGCGAAATCGGAAAAGCTCTCCGGATGAAGGCCGGCTCCTATTCCTCTATTCAGATGCACCAATAAAACGCAGAGGTTTACCCCAAAACCTAATCTAACTACCAAGGAGACAGGGAGAGAGAAATGCATAAAAATAAACCTAAGCTAAGGAGGTGATGCACCGAGGAATGAAGAACATATGTCTTGCCAATAAACACAAACCAATAAAATGTAATGCAAAAGATATGCACAGATAGCCAGATTCACAGTGAAGATCGGAAGGACGCAAATAAACACGTAGAGGGTTGAGAAAACATCCACATATATGCATTAATTTGCTCCAAGGGGTGATACAACACTGCAAAATGCCAAGAGGCAAGGCATTACAATTTCAAATGGGAAGGTCCTTTGCTCCACAAATCCACCTCGCCAGGGGAGAAGAAGGGAGGAGGCACAAAACAAAATGTCCAACTCCTTAGAAAAATCCCATCCCTTACAATTTATAAGGGAAAGAGATGGAGAAGTGAGAAAATCGAGATTTGCCCAACCACCTCCAAGACTGCGCCGAACTTTCACAAACCCTGGTGGTAGGTAAAAACCTCAACGACCCAAAAATGGCGAACTGTCATATTTTCCGCGTCAGGTCCGTTTCAGTCAGGTTTGGGATTCTCCTCTGCATCCGCATCGGGCTTGGAGGACACCGCGACATGTGTTTGATGTTCGTGCGTTCCCGAAACCCGCATCCGCCGCTATTACCAAATTTCCTTTGTTTTCGGGTTCGGGGGTGTAACTTGCATATGCATCGGGTTTGGGAGGTGGCGCAACATGCTTCTTCACCATGCGTTTCCGACGTGCAAACCCGACTATGAAACCCGATTTCCTTTGTGCGTCGGGTTTTGGCGACCCGACGACATATCCCTTTGTGTCGGGTTTTGAAAGCCACCCGACATGTTTTCCTTCCTTGTTTATCCGACTTGTCGACCCGACTGAAACCCGAATTGCCTTGTGTCGGGTTTTGCGACCCTTCCGACATGTCCTTCCTGTCGGGTTTATCCGCTCCTCCGACATGCTTCTGCGACTTGCTCGCCCGACCCGGAAACCCGAATTGCCTTGTTTTCCGCCTTGCTTCTCCCGAAATCAAGCTGTTCGCTTATCCATATTTACCCGGGGTAAATATATACAACAGGAACTTCCTTTTATATTAATAAAAAAAATAGAGTTCCATAGTAAGGGGTGACCCAAGCACTCACAGTCCCACAAAACTCCTCGAGGGCACCAACAAAGTAAAAAATGCCACAAGGGTTATAACAAAACGCCACTAGGGAAACCAAAGAGCACAAAATAAATACACCAGCATAGTCAAGCACACGTCGTAGCACTAGGTGGAGGGGGAGGATCATCCCGAGGAGGGATGAAAGCTCCACTAGTAGGCTCCGCCGAAGGAGGATCCACTTGCCAGCCGTCGTGAGGATCAGGATACTGCATCTGTAACGACACTATAATAACCCATCCCAAGGGGGTGATCCAACAATGGTTTGCATGGCTAGCAACAGAGAACCCCACCACGGAGAACTGGCAACGCCCTTCCCCCTCGGAGGTGGGCTCCAGCCAGTCCGTAAGAGGACGGAGTCGAAGGGTGGCCCCGAGGAGAGGCGGGCCAGGATCGCACGAGTGAATCCTTCGACGAGATCCTGTAGGAGGTGGGCATCGGGGTGGCGGCAATTACAGATCTGGTGGGACCCGACTCATAGTGTAGGGCACACTCCCCCAGTGATCAAACAACTCTTGAAGATACACAAACTCCAGGGCAACCTTGGCGGCTTGAGCTTGAATCTGCATGCGTAAAGTAGATAATAATCACTTTGTCATTAGTGGAAAATCAAGTAACGAATTGATCATGCTTGAAAATTAAAGCATTTCAAGCTTTCCAAAATTGGAACAAAATACAGGCATGAAACAACTGCCAAAATGTATCAATGTAATGAGGCCAAGGAATAAAATCACCAAATAAGGCTAGGTGCCAATGAAAGAAATTAGGGTGGTAAGGCTGAAATAAAGAGTGGATCCACTTCCAGATAGTCTACGCATAGGGGAAAGACCGGAAAAAATATTTGAATGACTTAGGGTGAGAGCAAAAAGGACAAGTAGGATCAGGGATGCCAATATGATTAAGCCTTTCACCCAAAGGCGAGATTTGTAAACAAGACACCAGAGAAAATGGTTAACTTTAGGCTCAAGAAGAGGATTCCAAGTACGGGAAAGCCTGTGAAGCCAAGTGGAGGGCACATAGATTGCAAACCCCACCGAGCATTAAGCCGATCAATAACAGGTGAGAGTGGGCTCAACAAAAGGTAAATGGTTCTATTATTATATCCGAGGAAAGTAATTTCCTAATTCCACCACCAATCGCGCCACCAAGTTGCAGGAGGTTTAAGCCCCAACTTATGGAGCCTAACATCTGACATGAGCTCTTGAATTTTGCAAATAGATGGAAGGTCCGAATTGGCAAGATTGAACTTCAACTTGAGCTCAGGCCAAGAAATCCAGTCTCTGCGATGCACAAGATCCTATATAGTCTGAATGCCCTTACGATATAGGTGGATAGCTTTGATGCCTTGAGTTTCCACAAGCGGAACATACCGAGTTGTGAAAATAGGTGACCACCAAATATTCTGAGAATTGAAAGAAAGCCCTGTGCAAAAACCATCCCCCACTCAATGACATGATCGACTTAACCACTCGAAGGCTTTCCATATACTCTTAGCCACAACGGTACTTGTAATCTTGACATGAGTCGAAGTGATAATAAGAGAATGCAACTCAATATTGTTCCAACACTTTTTTCCATATGGGGCTCCATATTCAATGCAGTGGCGCAAAAAAAAATTTCCAAGCTTGATTTCCAGAGATAGACATCGGATGACCCATTTAGAGCATAAGGCAATGCTTTTCCGATAGACATCAATGATCCCCATACCGCCTTGTTGTCGAGGGAGGAAAAAGACATCCCATGCTACTTTGTGGAAGCCAGCTGAGCCAAAATTTTACACCATAAAAAGTCATGGAGCAGCTTGGCAAGCCCAACAAATTAATTATGAGAAGGGAACCAACACATAGAGTAATAGACATGGGTGACAACAAGGATCTTGGTACAAACTTGGAATTTACTAGCCAAAGAGGGAGGTTTGGAAGACCACTTGGTAACTTTCTGCTTGACTCTGTTGAGAACATATTGCCACAACGTCGTTGAGTCACTATCAAAAGAAAAAGGAATACCTAAAAACTCAAATTTATGACCACAGTTAATGCATTTCCAGGGGTAGACCTTCAACCATTTTGGAAGAGGAAAACAACTCTGCCGATATCCCAGAGTTTTGGCCATTTGGATACTGGAGCCAAAAGCCAACAGAAAGTGTCAAGACATTGTAAGACACTGGTATTTCATTCTACTCTGATTCCGCAATAGTGAGGAAGGAATCATTTGTGAAATGTCCATTGATAAGTTGAGACGCATGATCCGGAAGAACAATACCATGAATAAGACCCTGGGCAGCTTGATGAGCAATTAAATAACCCGACACATCAACAACAAGCACAAACAACACCGGACAAGATGACACCCCTATCTAGATAGAGCAGAAAAGACCAATGGTAGAGGATTGGTGCCCATTAATGGTGAGTGGGAAGAGGCATTAGAAAACAACGTGCTAACGACCGATTGAAATTTTTTTCTGAAGCCAAGAGCTTTGAGCATGGCAAGGATGAAAGGCCACTCAATGCGATCATAAGCTTTTTCGAAATCAATTTTGAGGAAGAGAGGGCACTGAGAAGAAACCCGCGCCCATTCCATGCCTTCCTAGACCACAAGAAGATTATCCAAGATGAACACGATCAATATATAGATGTTTACATGACAAGGCCCACTTTCTGCAAGTGTTGTAGATTTTTATGAGATAGAACTGTTTAAACGTGTAAAATTTGCATTCACGAGTGAAAAATCACTACAAAATATTTTATCTGCGTCTAATACACCTCTTCCTTATCGATCGTGCCCCTTAATTTTTCCCATTCTCAGTGTTGGCCTTTGTTCCACGTACATTTTTCCCACATGATGTCATGGGCTTCATTTCATCAGGCCGCATGCAAGCGGACAAAGGAAATCCACAAAGTGGAATTGAAGAGACAGAAAATGAAGTCTTTTGGCAATTCTATGATGGTGGGTTACCATTGGAGAAGGGTAAAAATAAAATGCAACAACAATCGGGGAGCATCGAAAGCAATCAAGAAAATCTAAAAAGAAAAAAAAGGAAGAAACCATTTAGAAAATTATGATATATAAGGCTATGCATATGAGCTTGAACTGAGGTGCAAACTTAATAGATAATTACTCTTCCCACAATCCTCCCTTAAAGAATAGAAACTACAAGTAAAAACATGAATATGAAGTAAAATATTTGGGTGCGCATTTTGCATTTGATAATGTTGTCTAAGAGAAAGGTTGGTTATCGATTAAGAAACCGAATTTCCATAGGTAACCGAAGGCAGTTACCACTTAAAATGGCTTGGGCATTTTCGATCCACAAATATCAAGGGCTTACTTTGCAGAGAGCCACTATTGACATTGGGGGCACGGAAATACAGGGGCTTACGTTCACAGCTATATCAAGAGTTCCCTCCTTATCCACCCTTCGGATTTCACCACCTTTTTCATTCATCCGTTATTCCAAAACGTCCTCAGCACCTCTTCTACACACATACAAGAGGAATCCCATCTTCACTCCCTATCCTTAACACTCCCCTCTTAATCCCCGTCGTCCCTTCCCTTTCAAGCTTCACCACTTTTTGTCCAATCCAAATCTTTTCCACTACTCTTGTTTCCACTAATTCCTTCTATTTTTCGTTTTCCGACTAGAAATATCATATTACTTTGTTGTAAGTTTCACTTTCCTTCTCCCTGTCACCCATAATTCGCTTTCGGTGTTAACATCGCACACCTCATGTGCGATTGCTAGTATTATTCATAATATTAGCATTTACCAATATTCTCGTCTCATTGATGATATATTATTTGGTCAAGCTTTTCTCAACAGAGTAGAAGAATACTCTTTCAAACCAAACACTTAGGTCAATCTTGTATTTAAAGGAGTTTTTGAGTGTATTCTGATCATGCCGTATAATTCCGAAATAGGCACTCAAGTTGAATGTATTGATTTCTTCCAAGATATCAAGAACATATACGAATTCTACAAATGCAGTCCGCAAGCTCAAAAAAATATATATTCCTAAAATACCATTGCCTTACAAAAACATGTTGATCTTGATTATGCTACCATTACATCTATCAAAAGATATTATTTCCATATCAATACCCAATAATTATGGCGTTAAGGATATGAAAATATATGACATTCATATTGTCCCAGCACTCCCAGGCCAGTATGCATATTAAAAACCAAGGCCTGTATATCATATTGATTCATTACTTGATATGAAGTTGATTGAACCTGCACAATCTCCATAATCTTCTCCTACATTTATGGTCAAAACCAGTGAGCAGAAACGAGGTAAAAAGAAAATAACAGTACATTACAAAGTCTTAAATGTCAATACAATACCATTCCAGATTGGTCCCTTGATAAATCATATAAATGTTTCTGACAACTTTTAAGGTGTAGTGCTCTTTGAATGCCAACCTAATGGTGCCAAGAAAATAGTCAGGTATGTTAATGGATCCTCTACTGAATCAGACAAGATAGAGAAGGAGATTCTAGTTGTCATCAAAGCTTTTAAATCTTTTAAAGCTTATTTGTTTCCTGTTAATTTTCACCTTATAACATATTATAAGAATTTCTCTAGCTATCTGAGATCACAAGTTGATTCAATAGCAACAAGAGGATGTTTGTTTCGATGGCAACAAAAATTGCTCCAATATAAAGTTGAATATCTAATAGGTGAAGAAAATAATTTGACTGATACTCTCACCGGGGAATTATCACTTGTCACATCCCAGGGCATGTTCCAGAGTGATTCATTATGTCAAAGAATTTGAGAGCATCTTGCAAAATCCTTTGTATACATATACTACAATCACCGCAGTCAATGAGGTCACATCTGTTTCAGGCGTTTTGTCAAACAGTTAAGGTGCCAATACATCTACAAAAGTAACTTTCCAAGACTATTCAGAGTAAAATTCAAGACTATGAGGAGTTTTAATAGGCTGGGAAGATGGCTTCAAACCTGTCAACTCTATTTGATTGGAAGGTTTCAAGGCAGTTTCAACAAAACCATTTTGTGATTACGTTGTGTAGCAGATGCTTACGGGGTTACGAGACTTCTAACTGGTTCTTTGTCATCTACATTGCAAGAAACATTCCTGCTCCCATTTGTTCCCCCAAAACAGAAAGAGAACCCCTTGATCAGGGAACCATTTCGAAAATGCTGAAATGTCAGGCTGTTCCTAAAATTTTACCTGAGGAGAGGAATGGTTGGAACAGGGCCGTAAGACAAGATGGAAGAAAATCATACTAGTAGATTCATATCATGCTGCTGTGGGTGATAAGCAAGAGTAAACCTTCTACAGTTATTATGCAATGTCAGGGATGAACCTGATAACTATCTAAGACTCTTAATTACAACATCTGCCATGCCATGTGAGGCATTGAAAATATAGGTTCAAAGGAAAATTGTGAGGCATAGAAAATATAGGTTCAAAGGGAAATCGGGGTTGTATACCGATTCACAGTTTTGGCTTTCATAAAGCTTCAATACAGATTTGTGCATAATGATATGGCGGATGATCAAAGCTCCTTTTTTATCAATGTTAACTGTTGCCCAAAATTACATTTCGTGTAATTTTGGGCAACTTATCAAAGGGACTTTACTGTTTTTGTGCACTGGAAAAGTCATGTGACACTGATTCAGTCTCCCACGGATTGGGATTGCAGGAACATAGTGTTCTGCGGATTCTCTTAACCCGCGGAACAAAGGAAAATTGGTTGCCAGGAAAGATGATGTGGGTCAAGAAGTCAGACTTTCGAGGGTGTTGCAAAGAGTTCCATGCATCGAGCCAAGCAAGAGCAAAAGCCACGAAAATCCGCTGATAGGAATTTTTTTGAAAAGCCGTGGAACAAGGCAGTAGTTTTCGGTGGGTTGTGAGTGCAAATGTGAAGCCGCGAGAACCATAATGCCGCACATCAAAGGATTAGTCTTCGCGGCATTGTGGAGGAAACGGTAACATGAAAAACCTTTTTTTGCAGATATGAACTGCATTGTGTGCTTGACATTTAAGGATTCAATTATTTAATCATGTGTTCAATTTTGTGTGCATTCATGTGCAAGTTCAATATGCCTAATTAACAAATGGAGGCTTCCATATAAACTATGATTTACATTCAATTCTTAGCCTTCACTCATTTGATACAAAACCATGAAATTTTGAACTTGCTCGCTTGAAATTTTGGCTTTACAGTCAAATACTCTTTACAATGAAGAAACCCTTGCAAATAAAAGCTCAAAAGCTAGCGCTCACTTTATAGCCTTTTTTAACTCACGTTTATTCTGGCTAGAAATTACTACATTACATTTTCACAAAAAAATTAACAGACTGGTCATTCTCAAACACATTCTTTTGGAAACATGACCGCACTTTCTTTTATTGGAAACATGACAACACTTTCTTCGTGCTATAACATTATTGAACCCTAATAGAAAACTCACTCGCTAGGGTGCTAATCGCATTATAGAAAGCCAATTTGTGTATGTTGAACTATAAAATCCATATTCATAACTTCCAAAACATTAGTGGAATAGTGAAAATGCTCTGTATCATACAGTTTGGAAGAATCCATTCCCTGCATTTCTATATAAGGGGTCCTTCGTGGAAGTAATACCCAACAAAAATAACGTACATTGATGACTTTAAAGAAAGAATCACACTGAAAATTAAGGTTTATCCAGACAGAAAAATTGTTAGAAGATGACTTATTCCTCTAGAGGGGCCCACACCTTATACTGGTTAGACCTTCGTTAGTTCTAAGATTACTTCATTGGCAGTGCTAACAAGTTTGTTGTACAAGTGTTGTTTGGAGCCCCCACTAGCTGCTATCCACTCCATACACTGCTCTGTGATCTCATCCTTCTTATGTAAAAAGTGCTTCCCAATTACACCTTTAAAGCTAGAATCTGGATTTCTGAGAGTATCAAGAACAGCAATTTTCAAAGTATTATATCTGTGACCTCTATTTTCTTTTTCAGCATGATTAGCAAACTTTTTATGCATCATTTCATACCCTGGTTCATTGTAGAATGGATCAGCTACAAATATCAAGCTCTGAAGAGAGACAAGAACCTGCAGCAGAGTGGACTTCCAGGGTTGCCAGCTAGGACCATCCCATGTTCCAAGCAAACTTAAGCAAACTTTTCCATTGACATATAGATTTGGATTGAACTGCACCTTTCCCTTTCCTGTTGTAAGAAACTTTACTTTAGGGGGTACTTGAGGATAATCTGCCACCACCAAGAAACAGATTTATTACACTTTTCATAAAATTAAAATAGATAAAGGTAAAAAGTATTTACATCATTTTGGTCTTGTGATATGCTATCAATGATTAGATGAAAGCTTCTGTATAAAACTGTGTATGCTGTTTTTAATCTACTTTCCAGATCTCACTCACTGATCCATCATCAAGAAAAGGAATAAAGTGTGATGATGGATCACAGAGTACGATCTCAAACATCAATAAAAACATGCACACAATTTTATCTAGAAAGTAGTTGCTCTTTAATTCTTATGAAATGTGGCTACACTGTCTCTCTTATGCTGTCAATCTTCAATTCATCTTATAGCCAAGCAATCTCAGAGTTTATGTGTTCATACCTGGTGGAAGATAAATATCAAATATAAATACTCCATTTTGGTATGGAGTTCCTTTAGGGCCTACTATCAAAGCTTTCAACAGATCCATTCTCATAGGATCCACTCGAACATGTATACTGGATTCCCACTCCAGGGGAAGATTTGTGGCCAATGAAGCTATTTCTTTGGCAATATGCAATATCCTTTTCTTGTTGTGCACACCTGTATTATCAATGCTTTTAGGATTTGATCCCGACTTATCAAAATACTTACTGTATGTGTGACCTTGAGAGCTTGTTCCAATTAAAGGATACTCCCAAACTGTAGTGGCTTCAAACTCTCTTTATATAAAACAACTTTCATACAATATTGTGAATCATCTTCATTATCTTTCACATTTATGGAATCTTGCACCCCTGAAGTAGATGATATCTTGTCTGAAATTGCTTTGCCATTTTCTATTTTTCTTGAATCTATCTCTTGTGGCACAGAAAGCAAAGATGGTGTATGGGTTTTTCGCTTCATAGCTGCAATGGCCAAAGTCTCATAGCACTCCAAAAGGCATCTGGCAACGCAGAGGTCAGTTTCCACAATTTCATCACTGTTTCTATTGTTGAATCTATTGACAATAATCTTTGATTGCTGGTAAATGTTATTCATTTTATGAAAAATCGAAATATCACCACCACAGTTTCCATGCACACAAGAACCTTTTATTCTGTCAGTCTGGAAGCATGACCCTACCAACATGGTCAATAGCTCTGGGTACTGTGCCATGGTTTTCAAAAGTTCTGCCAGCTGAAAATACAATGTACTCCTTGCACATACATCCATCATAGAATCATTCATCATTAAGTATTGTAAAAGTTGGAAAAGTACCTTATCCCGATTGAGAAGGACATAAACAGAGAACCCTAACATGGGTTGAACCTCTCTTGCAGCTTTTTTCTGAAGAAATTCTGTTAAAGATTTCAACACAAATTTTGCCCTGCAGTCAAGTTCCTTTTCCACCATTCTCAGTTGCTGCTCAGTTGACCCACATTCATGTCTGTACCCTCCAAATCCAGTACCTGTTCCCCACACGGTGTTTATATGTTCTGTATAACCTCCAAATTGTTTAAAGAGTGCCACAAGTTTGTGTGTATACATATTAGAAGGTTTTTTATCAGGTATGGGACCAGATTCAATGTCTTCTCTTGTATACTCTTTATAAATCGATTTCATATCTGTCATTATTTCATTGATTCTGTAATTTGTTGCTTCTCTGCATATGTGAATATCTTTACATCTCGGAAGGGATTCAAAGCCAACCCCACATGCAGCACACCAAGAAAAGTCACAATTTGTGCATGCCCACAAGTCTTGACATTCAATATTTTGAATACTTGCTGCAACCGGGAATGGATTCACATTGCCATTCTTCATAACATGTTTTCCTGCAACAATAACCACCGATTATGAATCGAACTCTTCTGAATTTGGAGTTTTTGTAAATTCTTAAAAACAAGTAACCATGTACCTCTTTTGACAAATGAAGAAATCCTGGTACATTTCATTGCTTTCAGTTGTTCACATTTACTACAGCGGTTTACGGCAGTTCTTGAACCTGCCCTGTAAAGATCTATGTAAGCAGTACTCAACCATTTCTCATAGTTTTTTACAGTGTCAATCTCAAGTAAGTTGATCAAGTCCACTTTACTGATCTCCATTCCACACCTACTCACAATGCATCATATCAGAATTAATCTCTTCTCAGTGATAAGTTAACTAGAAATATCACTAAATTTCAGCAACCACAGTGACATTATTATGAATTTCTTGTACTTCACCTCTCATCTGGGCATAGCAATAGAGTTTGAATCTCTTCATAAGAGGCTTCTAAGGATATCATTGAATTTTGTATTACAGATTCCATATGAGACTTGAAGCAGGGTTTGCAAGTGGAATGCCCGCAGCTGGTAACAAAATCATTGCCCAAAGTTTTGTGTCTGCATTTGCTTAAAAACCCTGACGAAGAAAAACATAAAATTTCAGTTCAATTTCATAATTAAAACACTACCAAGATCAAAAGGAAACCCCAAGTCCTTTGTAAAAATCTGTTACATTTCTAACCAACAAGTCCACTGAAACAAAATCAGTGCCCATATTAATGCAGCACTCAGGATAAGTCCATTAATGCAGCACTCAGGATAAGTCCATTTATGTTTTCTGGCATGTATGTCAACTACTTCAATATGTATTGTGTAAACACCCTAAAAGCCATTAAAATGAGAACCACTGTGGGAAATTGTTCGTCATTTAATTAGGCCAATAGGTTTGAACCGGCATAGGGTTTTCCTCAAATTTACTTAAAAAGACTCGACATTCTTTTAAAAGAACCCAAAATATTATAGATTCCCATATATAAAAAGGATTGAATAAAAAATGCATGTGCACACCAGTACGATTTTTTTATTGAAAGAAAAACATCCTAATTTTTGGGAAAGCTTCCTGAGATTAAAGTACACTAAATAATGTATATAAAAAAATTAATGTTAAGAACTGAGAGGTATTCAACACCAATATGCATTGCTTGCACCCAGTTGAAAAACTATGGCATAAATACATTCAGATTCTACATTGAAATCCAATAAGTAAATTTCTTGGGTGAGAATAACAATACCAACCTGCAGATGAAGAAGGCTCTTGCCTCTGCTGCTACTACTTGGCTCTGCTTCATGGCAGATCTTCTTACGATCTTCCACTAGTCTTAATAATAATTCCATTACCACCTTCGTGGTGTAATCCCTAAGAAGTTAGTCAAACTCAAAGTTAACAGAATTCAAGGCAGGCAGAGAACAGCAGAATAATTCCGATCTACAAGGCCAAAGATAAAAATCGATACAACAGGAGGAATGAGTATAATTGATTTGCAGTGTGAAATTGAAGCGTCAACCTTGTTTATATACACTTCATTAAAACGGACATAACCATAACCCGTCGCCTCAATACTTTAAATTTTATGTTTATTTACTTGTTATAAAGCTTTTGTTTTGTTTTTTTCCTTTTTTATTTTTTTAATTTTTTTAATAGTTTTTTTTTGGTTTTTTAATAATTTTATTTATACAGAAAATTTGTAATATTTTATACATAGAGTTGAAAGGCCATTGGCTATACTCTATACAAAATGCACCATCTAAGCATTAATAAACCTCTCGTAACATCGCCATAACATTTATGCATGGAACATGCATTCCCATCATCATTCGAAAGGCTACAACATGATGACTTGAAGGCGGCAACGACACGTCAAACGCAGTCCATAAATGTTGGTACATACATCCATCTTCGCTGTAGTATGGGGCACGTTGTTTAATGATAATTTGAACGTGTTTAACTCAAAACAATTGTGGTTTTTCGCATTCCTTTTAGTGAACAACTTGTTATGATGCCAATTTCGAAGGTCATGAGGAATGCAAGAAGCGAGGAAAGCTATCGAACTAATTTGGAAATCCATCGCCATTAGATAGAGGAGAGAGGAAGGATCCATGCCATCACGTGAGGTAGGGCTTTGTTTCTCCCATGCTATTTTTACTAAAAAAATAAGCCAACTTTTTCATGTTGTAGATTTTGCATTGAAAAAGCAGAGCCCTATTACTGGTGTAATTTTTAAAATAGTTGTGGAATTTGTTTGCAAACATTCACATAGCATCCAAAATTGGTCAAACTTTGCTATCTTGGCCTCTACAAGCATAGGTAAAATGTACACCATCAGTGTTTTGGGGTAAACAGAGAGACATGTAAACAAAGACCTTGCAAGTTGATTGTTTGATGAAATTTCTAGAACAAATTCACAAGAAACACACCTTGGATAATAGCTTAGAATCCTATAGCTCAAAAATTTGTTGGAAATAAGGAAAAACCATCTCTATATTTTAGAATACAAAGTCCTCCTGTTTGAGAGGATATTTCATGTGAGTTTGTTTGAGACATCGACTATATTTGGTGTGTTTTTCAATCTCCTCTTCCGTTCCCTACCATCTGTTCAGCTTCATTAAAAACTGTATTTTCTAAAAATCATTGTGTTTAATCTCTTACAAGGGCTCCATTTACTTTTCTAGCCTATATTTCTTCACCCAAATAAATTATTTGTATGAAAAACATTTTCCCTATACTTGCATGGCTTGAGATGACCTACATTTGTCATTCCCCTTTCTGTTTCCCATTATAATTGAGATGGGTAATTAAGTATTTCATGGAATGTTTGAACAAAACCACAAGAAACATGCCTTCTATAGGATGCTTTAATACAACCAATATTATCAATGTGAGTGGTTTTAAATTCAAAATGGCTAGGAGATGAATATATGTTGTAACTTCTAAGCATGCTTTGGTTAATGTCAATGATTGTTACACATCAATAGCATAAGCACACTTTTGTTTTATAGTTATATAACGGGAATAAAATAAATGTGAAACAACCATTGGCCATACAATCATTGTAAAAATAAAATACATGTTACAATTATATAATGAGAATACATTAAATGTGAAATGTTAAATGTAGGTCATCTCGATCCCTACAAATATAGAGTACGTTTTCGCCAAATATATAGAAGTAATTCTTTTGATGAAAGTTCTTGGAAATAATCAAAAGAAATATGCCCTAAGTTGGATGTTTAAATACAATGAACATGAGTGGATTTGAGTACTAATTAGCAACCAAATGTAGTAATGTAGATAGGTTTAAAATGTGCTTAGGTTACTATTGAAAAACACTATGTTTTTCAACAATAACATAACCACATTATTTCCATTTAATGTATTGTAAGCCATCAACTATTAATTGGGTTTGGGATGGGCATACATGTGTTTCAAATGTTTTTGAACGGGATCTATGCATTTTGTATAGAGATTATACATGTCCCATTTTTTTGTATTTAAGCATCCTTCTTAGGGCATATGTCTTGTGATTTTGTTTAGTTTCTCGGGTCTGCTCAAATTTAAAAATACTTTGTATTATACATATAACAATCTTTAATCTCTTGGATTGATCAAGAAAGTTGCTACCAATGTAATTAGAGGGAACACACCTCTATTTTCTATCCAAACTTTCTTCAATAAATGTTTTTGAATGTAGTATATAAAATTTCGGTGTTTACCATATGAATGCATTGTCCGACGTGTTGGGGAGTTGAGTTGGTGAATGGATCAAATCTAACCTCGGTTAAAATGAACCACCTTCATGTCCCCGCTTCTCTCATACTCGTGTCATTATGCTTTTTTGAGTAGTCGGAGTTGTGTTTTCCATGGCCATACATGTGTTTGCAACATTTTTTGGATGGGGATAGGTGCATTATGTGTAGAGAACATTCATCGCCAAGTTGAAAATTAAGCAATGTGAGTGGATACGAATACAAGATTTGAAGAAGAGGTAGATATGCACCTAGTTTAAAACCGTGCTTAGGTTACTATTGAAAAACAAAGTGTATTTTTCAACAATAACATTGCTGTAATATGTTATTCCAATTACCTCTTTGTGGTATACTCCAAGCTCACAAAATAATTACAACTCAATGTGCAACTTATGTTTCATATTAGTGTTTTTTTAACCACCGCCTACAACTTAAGAGGAATTGTCATTAAGATTTCTTTCTTAAAGGCTCTTAAAATACTCTCAATGGTGAATTTTCATTCTCAAGGACTCCCACACAATTGTACAAAATCCCAGATCTTAATTTGATATGTAGAGCTCTTGAGAACCAAAATACACTATGACTGTTAGAGCAAATCTACAAGATCCCTCAAATTTTGTCATCAATATCTCTCCAACCAAAATGATTATGATCTAAAATTTTGTACACACCTTTATGTATATCTCAAGATGGTATGTTACAAATTTGAGCTTGTTTGGTGATGAATTGAAAAAATTATGACGTTTTTTTTGTATTGGGTTGTCAATATGATTGTTTCCTTGGTCCAAGACTGAGATTTGGTTTGTTTAACCCATAAAACTCATCAAATCCAAAAATAAATGAAAACCCACTTCTAAAATAGGCAAAAAAACTATGAAAACACAGTTTCACATATTTTTGATGTTTTCATAAAAAGTTAAAGCTTTTGATATACGTGAGAACTCTCAAAATGCAATAATGTCAAATCGCTCTGACCGAGATTTCCTTGTAACACTTTTAAATCTTGTCAAATCGAGAATGCATTAAAACCTACCTAGGAAACTTGTCAAATAATTTACAGTCCAAATTTCAAGTTTCTATTAATCCACACGAAGAAATGATGATCATAATACCCTTAAACCCCAATTAGGATTTTGTAAGAGGTCAAGATTACACAAAAATGCATAACTTTAGTTAGACAAGTTTTTAAATCACCAAATCACTTCTAATTTTTTTTTATCTTTTGCAAGTTTCATTAGAAAGAAACAAATCTTGAAAAACACTCACAAATGATTCTACATCTTCTTTTATGGTTGATTGTCACGCTTTCTTGTGCATTTTCCTTGTTTTCAAGCAATCACGACTAAGATTTTTCAAATAGACTAGGGAGAGGGGCTAGTAGTGGTACACGCTAATGCGCGGGAAAGGCTTTATCAAAGCCTAAACATTTATCCTTCCCACCTAATGTGGGATATTACCCATTCTTTTAAAAACATCCACATCACGTGGAATTTGCTAAAGGAGGATTATGTGGGATAACCCACTCAATTATGCAATTCGCCCTAATATGGGGAAATAAACCTATCCATAAGCCATGGTTAGGATTTTAATAGCCTTAGGATAAAATTTAAGGCATTATTTTAAGGGCCCTATTTTAGTATAAATAGGGGACCCATTTCATTGTAAAACACACAACTTGGAAGCTCAAGACAAAAGCTTGAGGAATATTGCCCGAGTGAGTGGAGGAGAGTTTTTTTGATAAGACCTATTTATTAGGCTTATTATATAGTTGTGAAGACCTATTTATTTAAATAGGCATTATTGTGACTAGGAGTTTTAATACTACCTAGCCTCATAGCGCCACACTAAATTATTGTGAAGCCAAGTATCGACCAAAGTGCCATAGGGTGTTACAAAGCGTCTGGAAGGATGATCGAGATCCAGAGGATTTTGAAGTGGAGCTGGTGCCATAGAGCTTGCCGAATATGCTAGGAAAGGGGAAGTCAGGTGTTATTTTTCACCCTTGTCATCTGAAGGTCTGGATATTCTTCTAAGCAAGTTCTTAATAGTTTCCATTAGGTTTTCTTGTGAAAGTACTATTGTAACTTACAATTTTTGACTAGTGGAACGGTTTGAAAGAACCCGAGACGTAGGCAATTTCTGAACTCCATAATCAACCCTTTTGCAAAGTGTCATACTTATTGCATTATTTTAAGTTGATTTTAACGGGGTAAAAATTAAACGGTAATTTGATAAGCCTACAAGGGTCTGAAGATTGAGTAGATAAAAATTCGATCTATTTTCGGATCAAGGAGCTAGCTATCTTCATTTCTTGCATTCATCCATCCAAGTTTGAATTCATATGGAAATATTTCAAATGGTCTTGTAGCCATGGATTGGCAAGAATCCATTCTTGAAACCTTGGGATTCAAACATACAATCAACCCTTTGATTGCTAAGGATCTAAATAGCTTCATTTCATTGATTATCATTCAATAGAGATAGAGATTAATTTCTTAGCATATTAGTTTGATGTTTATTCATGTTCCAATGCAAAGATATTGGCATATTATTCTTGTTTAATCTCTAAGCATGATGGTGCATATATTTTAGTTTATCTTTGTTTTAGAACTACTAGGTGTTAGTTCTAATTCTATTTGCATAGCTAACTAATTCTTACACACATTTTGCATGTCCGTGGGACGGATCCTTAGTCCCTTAAAGACCGTGGTTCAAATTTTGTTCTTATTTCAATTTTTGGCTAGCCCTTGATATGCACATGTATGAAATAATGTTGAATTTCTTATGATTTTTGCTAACTTTACATGTGTTCATCTTGCATATAGATCTAATTTAAATGGGTTCTTGTGAATTTTGAGCTAACTATCCAAAAAATTGAGATTTTTGAGATCGATTACATCATTTTTCATGTTTTGACATCACTTCCTGTGTACAATCGTACACAAGAATGATAGAGACACGTACACATCCAAACCTGGGCGTATACATCCAAATGCTAGCATTTACATCTAGAATCTAGCGTATGCATCATTCGGCTAGTGTACATGATATATTGTCCTCTCTGCTTTTTTGTTTCTTTTTCTTTGGTGCTTACGCCCACTCCCGAGCGTACATGTTCATACTCGAGTGTACCCATTTAGTATTGCTTCGCTTTGAAACATTTTGACTCTACGGGCGTACATGTCTAAATTCCAACTTATACATCTCAATGCCAACGTACATGACTTTCTCACATCTCGTGTTTTCTAGCCTTTCTATTTGCTAGCGTATGTATTTAGACTCATGCGTACACACATATACCCGAGTATAGCTATCTTCTAGTATTATTTCTTTGACCATTTTTTTTGTGGGTAGTATACATCCAAAGGTTTGCGTACACAACTCTCCCGGCCACGTACTCCATAAACTCATTATCGCTTTCCAAAGAGGGGCGTACATGTCCTGAAGCAGGCGTACACACCCATAGTTGAGCATACACATCACAGTTCAGATTTGTGATTCACTTTAAGGTTTGCAAAAAAATGTTTTTGGGATTTATTGACTTCTTGTAGGGTTTAATTGAAGACTAACTTCTGTTTTTCAGGTCTTATTTGCATGTTTTTGCTAACTTAGTTTGATTTGTTTAAAGGGAATTGAATGAACATTTCATGTTTAATCATGAGATTGGAGTCATGTATGATCTTCCCCCGCACCCTCTAGGTGATCTTGGGAATCAGAAATGATTTCTATATCTCTTTTGCCTTGAAACACGTTTGAAAAGGAAGTCAAATTTGGTTAAAATGAACAAATTTTGCGTTTGAATCAAGTATTTTCCATTGTTGATTTCATAGTTGGATTTTATGTTACATATTCTCTTCTCTTGCATCCTAGGATGATTTTGAGAATCAGAAATGAAGTTCATCCTCTTTATGTGTATGGAAAACTACTAAATCCGTCATGTAGGACCTAAAATCTTATCGAATAATGAAGAATCGAGAAAAAACAAAACTACTTAAATAGTTTCCATGTAGGTTGCCACGTAAGGTGTAAAAACAAACCATATTAAGCTAAAAAATATTTTAAAAACCACACCACAAACATCGCAATGTATTTTCAGGTTTTGAAAAGGGCACGTCCCTCTCCACTCAACTAGAACATAACCCCTTTGGCATAACACCTTAAGCTATAATGATGGGGGTGGTTCTAGGAACCCTAAAGTAGTCCATGCAAGAGGGAACCTTGTGGATGAAATGGGAAGTGCTCTTGACTACCTACTTGACTAGTGATACACATGAGATTTAGCGTCAAAGTTATCCATATTATGACCCCAATGAGAGTACACGATGGACGCATTTATTGCCCACTATGCTTGAAGGGGGTAAATTAAATTCGGGATACTCCTTGGGAAACCTTGGCAAACCGAACTCGCTTCTAGATAGCTTGTGACACCAAGTTAATCGAACCACTTAGGAAGCTATCTTGTCTAGGAGCCAAATTTGACCATATCAAAACAAATTTGAGTTGAGAGTCATCGCAAAGGGAGAACTTTCTAATCAAAATAGTGTTTGTTAAACAAGAGGAGATTCCATTAAATTTTAAATGGAGCGTCATTCATCGTGGAGATTTTGAAGCATTAATTTTGTTCACTTTTTCACTGGCCTAAGCTGAGGCGAAACTCTATCGAAGTGATGCTAAACTCTCTTCAACCCCAATTGATCTACTTCCTTCAATTTCTTTTGACACTTTGTTGATCAGGAGAAGAGTGACTACCCTTGTGTTGCTAATTGATTGTATTCACCACTTTTGTATCCATTTACACTCATCCATGTTTGTGGTTGAGTTGTTAAACGTCTAAAGTGTGTGGAGACATTTTTATATCATTGGTATCCTTTTTTATCTTGATACCCAAATCAAGATTATCAACTGTGGTGAGGCTTGTTTCATCATCTTGATTCTCCTTTGAACTGTTATCTTGATTTTATCGTATCGTAACAATTTTGATACTTACATATCGTTTCTTGCAAACTTTTCCTAAGTGTCTAGATTGTAATGTTACGCTATGCGCATTTTAACAATTCTTTGGTATATTATAACATTAGTTTGTTTTCAAACATTACCTTGATTTTGAAAAGTGTTAAGATTTACCATTTGTGTGCGTTATATCAACATCATTTTGATATTAATACCTTACTTTTCTCAAACGTTTGGTTAACATATCTTAGTGGTATTGTTGTGTCGCTCACAATCGTAACTACCACTTTTTGAGATATAGGTCTTGATTGGATTCAAGCTTGCTTTTAGTATACTTTGTTTGGGGATCATATTAACTTTTTGTTATTACTTACGCCTTGTTCATTTCTTTGAACTCGACATAAGTGGTGACACTTTGTTAACCATCTTAAACACCAACTACCATTTGAGAACAAACTTAGGAAGTACAACATTTTGATTGATTGGTCTAAAAATAAACATTGTGTGATTGTATTTTGTTTTTCACTTTTGACTTATTATTTTAAGAAAAATCACTTTAACACATTGATTCTTTGAGATTCATTCTTTGACATTTGTAAACTTCCACTTAGGTTGATCAATACCTTTAAAAATTCAAAACACCTTAGTGAAGTTCTCACACGTCATGGCCCCAAAACAAGATTGGGAGCTAGAAGACAAGTAATTGAGAGACAAGCATGGGAAAAATAAAACAAACAAGGGTTAAATACCTTTAGTGGTCATGATTTAGGACCTCTATTTTCTCGTAGAAAAGGAAATAAAAGACATGATAGATCATAGTGGTGATGAGGCAAGATCACCACGTGCGAAGTTTGACTTTAACCCCACCCTATTAGATGAATTCCTTTTTATAAAAAAAAAATAGAGTACTTACGAGAGTGGTGGAATTAGGTGCTAGAATGACAACAGAACATGAAACTAATCCACCTACAAACATGGCTAATGAGGAAGAACCACCTCTCATTAAAATTGATGACATTTTATCACATGTACATGCTTTCACATCAAACGTAGAAAACAACAACATGGTGGGTTATAAATTACCATTCATTAAGATGCCACATATAGTATGCATAGAACATGAAAATGTGGAACAACCCCCATGCGATGAAGATGACAAAGAACTTCATGAGGAAGAAGTCACTATACCATAACAAATTCAAATCCTTAGTTAACAATTAGCTTTACTAACATCTTATGTACAAAAACAAGCCAAAAAAATGTACATCGAGAGAAACCTAAGGACAAAAATAGTGAGCTTCACACATAAAACCAAGATGGAGGAACGTCAAAATATATTCATGTGTATATGCGATTCTCCCACTAAAGAGCAACTTCTTTCACAAGAACTACAATCTATGAAAGAAACACTCACAAGCCTTCAAGAAAGTAATGGGGGAAATAACAAAAGATATCAATACGAAGAGTTATGTCCTCATCCATTTGATAAGGCTATGTTGCTTCAACCCTTTCCTAAGAAATTTGACATGCCCAAATTTGACAAGTATAGAGGGAAAGGTGATCCACACAATCATGTGAAATATTTTTACATGGCATGCCAAGAAGTTTCCTACAATGACAACTACCTCATACGGCTCTTTCCAAAAATTCTAGGAGGACAAGCCTTGGAATGGTTTACTCGCTTACCTTGTGGGTCTATCTTCACATGGCCTAAACTAGCAGAGAGGTTTGTACGAAATTTCTCATACAACATGGAAAGTGACATAACCATGGCAGACTTGTGTAACACTAAACAATGTCCAAATGAAACCTTTGCAAGTTTTCTACAAAGATGGCGAGGGCTAGCTAGTCGCTTCCCTTGCTCAATACTTGAAAAGCAACTTGTTAGAATATTTGTACCAAATTTAAACTTGGAAATTGCTTTTCATTTACAAATGCATTGTGTTTGGAGCTTTGAAGAGGTCATTGAGAAGGGCATACAAATAGAAAAGGCCCTCATTGCAAAAGGAACAATCAAATCATCTTCCAAGGATAATCAATCTACCAAACCAACAGATAAGCCAAATATCTTTAACAAAAACAAGAATGTGGTAGGAGATGGAATCATGGATTCCAAACGTATACAAGCGGTCCAAGTTAGTCAACATTTTAAGTCGACCAAAGGGTCGATTCAACCACCACCCAAATGAATAATATTCAGTCCTCTTAATGAATATTTATCTATAATCTTGAAACAATTGGATGCAATCAACATGGCAACGTATCCTACAACATAACCCTTCGATGAAAATATACATAAACCTTCATGGTGTAAGGAGCATGACTATTGCAATTTCCATCATGTAAAGGGAAATAAAACAAACAAATGTTTAAGGCTGCGTCATTTCATCCAAGATCTTATTGATAAGTGGAAACATAGAGGTTGATTCAATGGAAATGAAGTAGACGCAAAATCAAAAGATAAGTGTATTCAAAGAGCCTTTCCCTAAACATGGTAAGCAAGGTGAGAAAAATACGTATAAGGTAGAGTCTTCTCAAAGCTATATTGCCTTAAACTATCTTTATACCAAGAAATGTAACAATCGGTATGACTCATTAATTGGATGTGTTCGCTCATCCGATGACCATATCAATACCATTATGATCAAGGGTAGAGATCGCACCGCGGTAATAAGGTGTGCTCATCTCACAATCCTTGAACCTTTTGTGCCTACTCCCAGGGATAGCCAATATAACGTTATAGACCAACTTGAAAAGACTTCGCTAAGATTTTTATCTTAGACCTTCTCAAAATATCAAACGCACATAGGGATATCCTTTACAAAACCCTCTAGAGTCGGGAGTATCAACAAAAGTAGATCCTTTACATTTACACATTGTAGTGGAAAATATTTCACCAAGCAACCACATCGCCTTTAACCACAAAGAAATCCCAAATGAAGACTACATGCATAACTTGCCTCTTTATATCGAAGTATTTGTTACCCCAAAATATTAAAAGGGTGCTTGTGGACAATCGGTCAAGTCTAAATATATGTACAATGAAGCTCATTAAACAGTTGGGACACACTGAGGAAGATCTAGAATCCCATATCATTACCATCACCGCATACGAAAATGTGGAAAGAGAATCAACGGGTACAATAACACTACCAATGGAGGTAGGGCGCACTTGTCACCGCAGACAAAGTTTCATGTCCTAGACTTGGAACTTCCGTATATTATGCTTCTAGGATGCCCATGGATTCATGCCATATAGGTCATACCTTCAACGTTTCACCAAAGGTGTATCACACTCAAGCATGAGGGACACACCATTACCAATGAAGGGGATCCAAAAATTTCATTTATTACAAGGCTCTCAATAGCTTTACACGTAAGGGAGCATACGAGTGTCCATCTACAAATATAGTTGTTCCCTTTCATTCTCGAGGCTCTTGAGTCCCATATAGATTTTGAATCTCTAAGTTCTTGCGATTGAGGTGATATTACTTTTGCCTCTCCCTTTGATTCTTGGGAGATGATTTCTTGAATATGGGTGTGGAGAATACAATATCCAACAGGTGCTATTAGTTTTGGATTTTTCCTTATCACCTAAAACTAGAGGTAAACCCAATTATCACTTCAAACGATCTCGACATGAAGACATAATTGGAACATTATTAACTAGTGGATTATCGGCGGAAGAGAGAAGCTCAGCAGGAATCCCCTACAACTCAGCTCTCTAAAGACACTAGGCCTATTTGTTACGGAACACCTGAGTATACAAATTCTAATAGAATGATGTATTCCATGGGCTACAAGGGCCTTGGATGTGGAAAATTTGAACAAGGAATGAGGGAACCAGTCCCACTTCCACATTTTAAAATAGAGAAATATGGGATTGACATTCGAACCTATGGAGCTCACCCTATGGATAGAGATAATACTATCTCTAAACGCAAGGATATCTCTGCTTATTCGGATAGTGACCCAGATTCCCCTCATAGTCATCTTTCGTGCTCTATTCTAATGTATAGGGTGTTTCTCTTTAACCATTCTCCCAACAAAATAATGATGTACTCCTCATGCAACGTCTTGAAAAATTCCTTCAAATCATCAACATATTTCTCCCGGAGCTCATTGCCTCATTTTTTTCTAACTTTAGTGATTATTCTTTAAAATATTGTATCTCACCCCGTAAAATCTTAATCACCTCCATAGTCTCTTGATATACTTCCTTCGATGTGTAGGGTTTGGATACTTGGCATGAAGCACCTCCTCCTTTGTAATAGTAGGCTTCGCTTTTGAACTTCCCCGGCACATGCAACCTCGCCAGTGTAGTAATCTTTATGTGTACCAATTCAGGATCAGTGTTAACCTCGACATCCACTAATCTTCTATGGCACATTGTACTCGACCATTCCCGCTACCTTGTCTTGCTTGTGCTTCTTGCTTAAGTGTTCATACAAGTTTGGGAATTATTCATAGTTATGGTTCTTTCCGCAAAAAGAACAAACAATATTCTAAGGGCATTTTCACCTAGTGATAAGGGGACCCGTATGTATAACATGTTCCACATGGAAAATCACTCCTTCCACCACTGCGACCACGACCTTTGAATCCTCCTCCTCTCGAATCCTCCTCGAATCTGTGAGCTCAAATGTGCACCCACACCCGAGTCATAGACAACTCGGGATTTGAGACAACATGGGACTATCTCTAAGTTATGGGACTTGAACTAAGACAGACCTCCAAAGAAGGTTGGTTCCTCTACCTACTTCTAATGTTAAACTACTCCTAGGAAGTGAAATGCAACTAACTACTAATGCCAAGGGACTAGGGAGAAAGAGAGAGTGCATGAAATGAAATCCTAAACTATGGAGGCGATAACACCAAAAGAAGGGTTAGAGAGATTCCTAGTGAGTGAAAATGGAGGCTAGACAAGGTAAGGAAGGACCAATAGATGCGCCATAATCCAAAACCACCTATAGATTCCCATCTTCATAGAGCACAACAGATTTGGGTCCTACAAGAGAACAAGATATGCACAAGACATATGCAAATGTAATAAATGCAAGAAAAGCAACACAACTGGAGCTAGGGTAGAGATAGCCATTAAACACAAAATTTTATTTCTCAAAAGGATGCACAATCCATTAAAAAGTAGATGTTAGTGTGAAATAATAGCACCCCAAAATGAGTTCTAAAATCTACTTTTATAAGGCGAATCGTCCCAGGTGTGATTGCATAACATTGAACTTTCCCCAAGGTGTGGGACCTTGCAAAAGTGGGAAATCTCTCTAGAGAAGGTTGGTTCCTCTTCCTAAACTACCTGCCACGAGCTACTCTAGTGCAGAAAACTAAATCTAACCTAATCTAACCATTCCAAGGAACCAAGGAGAGAGAAAGAGGGAAAAAATAGAGCCTACACTAAAGTGGTGATACACCAGCAAAGGAAGCGAGATATTCTATTGAGGGAGGTCGAGATGAGGGAGACAGAGTAACATGGCCCATATCTTCAAATTCACCATTAAACTCCATGAAACACAACATCCTGCACCTGCAAATGTGAAATACATGCACAAAAAAACAAATATGGAAGGGAGAGGCACGAAGAAACAACAAAACGATGCAAAGGGTTGAAGAACACCACAAAAACACATTTTTATTGCTCTAGAAGGTGCACAGACCATTACATTTCTGGAATAGAGGCACAAATACATTTTCCAGGCATAGGAGAAGGTTCGTTGCTCAAAAATGGTGTTGAGAAATAAATTTGACAGAGTTTCTCTATGCCTGTATGTCTCTCTTTTCCAAAATGAGAAGTGTTACAATATATAGAAGAATAGAGAGGGAGAGGAGGGAAAATTTGAATCCTGCTCCAACTTATGCATTGAACCCCACTTTGAAAGCTCAACCACTAAATATCAATGTCTTCTACAAATTCACCCACAATATATCGCTTCTGGTTCCCTAGCGGATCGAATCGAACCAGATCTGGTAGTTGAAGAGATTGGATTATGCATTAATGGCCTGGAAGAATTTTCTCCATTTTTACCTACCAGGGCCTCGAAAAAATGATTTTTAATCCTTTCATGGCATAGAGGACGTCGAGACGCTTGTAACGGTGTCAAGTTTGCAATATTTCGAGCCCTGAGTCAAAAGATATGCCCCTTTTTGAGACTAGACACGTGAAGGCACCACGCTTGCTTGAAGCCCAATTCAAATTTACCTTTGAAGAATGTGCTATCTTTTACACTTGAATCTCTCCACTATCTCCTCCATACTTAGTCGATTTTGGACTCTTTCCTCAATGGTCTTGAACCCGAAGACCTCGAAACTTCACCACTTCTTTTCTTTCTTACCGCACAGTTCGTTTGATCCTTTGCAGCCCCCCGCCACTCCATTTAGAGTCTCCTCGCAACCTTGTTTGTCATCCTGGAATGTGAGCTCATGGGTCTGAGTCATTTCCTTCATAATTTCCTTATGTACGACTTGTCTTGACCAAATTTGTCGAGGGGGAAAATTTGGGATAACAATTTGGTGACTCATGGGACATCTCGCTCTTAGATGAAGAGACCAGGTGGCATTCAAGCATCCATTGGGCATGGATTTTGCTTGATAAACATGAAACTAATCTAAACTTTTGAAGATCTAATCCTTGAGCCACTGTGCGCCTGATTGTATGCCTTTTCTATGTTTTGTCTGACCCTGAGTCTGCACTCTCAATTTTCATAAGAAATCTTGAAATGGAATTTTTGAGAGTAGAAAATTGTTTTAACTCTGGGGCTTTCATTTGTCCCTAAAATGGACTATTTTTAAATGACTTCGATTTCTCTGCATTTGTTTTCTTTTTGGAGATATAATCATTATAGACTGCTATGAGTCTTCTTTCCATGAATATTGAAGAGCCTGGCCTTATGCACCCTTGGAGAAAAATGGACAAAAATTATATACAAAGACCAAATCATACATGCCTCAGATGAGACATACAGTGTGCATAAGCACTTCTTTTGCTGAAATCAAATCTACTCCTACTCCTAAACTAAATAGAGAGAAAAAATGCTAAACAAATCTTGCTACAGAAGGGAGAGAAGTAGCTTCCTTTCTCAAGAGGGGCAGCCATGCAAATTATTTGACACTAAATATAGCTTCCTGTATGAGTGAAAAACTAACAATAAGCTGGTCCTCCACCCAAATCATCAAGGTATCACCATTAATGAAAAATACCTCCTCAAGTTGACTTGCATTGGACTCCTGAAGGTATTTATGGTGACCCTTGGTAATTTAGTACTCATCCTCATGCCCTGAAGTAGGCATGACTAGTTATAGCTCCTCCTTTGGCTCCTCCTTTGGCTCCAATGAAGCCAAGTACCTGATTGGGCACGGTCCTGATCCTTTGAATGTGCCCCTTATTCTGAGTTTCAACTCCAAGAATGGATTTTTATTGTAGACCTTCTTGGGTGAATGGCATGAGAGAGATGATGACATCCTCCTGCCTTTTCTCTTCCTCCTCCTTTGAAGAACATGGAAGATCAAGATCTTCCAACCTTGATTCCAGAGGGCTGCTATAAAATGCAGGCTGCTACAATTGAAAAATCTCCTCCATGACAACAGGTTCGTGTGCTTGGAAGGTTGAAGATGGAGGAAAAAATGATGTTATCTCCTCAGGCTCCTCTTCATTAAAGCAACCTTCCAAGTCTGACAGGTAGTCTACCTCCTTGTTGTCATGTTGCATGTGCTCTACCTCCTCCATGGTGCCTTCATGATCTGCAACTTGATCACCATGGCTCCCTTCACTCTTAAACATGAATTTTTAAAGATCAAACTCTTATTCAACATCAGAGTTTGAAGGGGATGAAGTGGGAGGAAGAACTGAAGGTTCTTCTATAGCCTGCTCCACCTTTAGAACCTCTGAAACTGTATAGTCCTCCTCCATCATGGGTTCATCAATCAAATCAAGCCCTTGAAATGAAAGAAAAAATATTCAATGATGCCTTCTTCATTGAGTGGCCTCAACACTAATTTGATCTCTCCCAGTTGCTCCTCTTCAATGGGGCTTGGGACTGATTGTTCCTCCTCTTTTTCTTGCTCTTCTTCTGCTGCAAACTTAGCCTCAAGCCACCACTAGTTCTTCAATCTTGACCTCCTCTATTGGCTTGACCATCAAGGGGATATTTGTAAACCCAAATTTGGTAGCCCAACTCTTCAGATTGTTTGTCATTTATTTTTTGTTGGGATCCTCTTCTTGTTGTTCTCCTTGACTAGATTCTTGAGTCTCTTCCCAACATGGGCTTGGGAAAGCAAGAGGAGTGGTAGGTTGGGGTTCAACCATATTTGCAATTGTTTGTGGTGGGGAGGGAGGTGGAACTTCTTGTTTGTTCAGAGGGGATGACTATTTGGAAGGGAAAAGGGCAGAAGAACTGAAATGGGATGGAAGACTAGGGGATGGAGAAATGGATTTCACACTTGGGGAAGCATTCAATGGGAAGCTTGGAAATTGAAGCTCAAATTGAGATGGTGTTGCTTGAGGAGTGGAGAGAAAATTACCAGATAATGGTGTAGGATTTACCCATTAACAAGGCTACTTGACACCAAATTCATAGGCCTCTATCTCTTCAGTCCATTGTGCAAGTTGGGGCAACATTCCAATCATGAAGTCTAACTTCTCCTGAGGGCTATAATGTCTTGGAAAAGGGCCTTCCCATGGACAAGGTGCCCTACAACCAATCTTGAATGCCTTCATTTGTACTATGGCCCTAAACTGCACCATGCTCACCTCCATTTTTTTAATCTTCTCCAGTATACCAACATCTTCTACATAATTATCGCCATCATATGCGTCCCTTTGTCCTTGATAAGCTTCATAGTTAAACTGGTTTTGACTTTACTCATATAGGTAAGCATAATGGTCCTGGACCTGATCATAATGCTGATTTCGAGGAGTTTGAAAATGCGTTGGAGGTGGATTTCATTGTTGTAAGTGTGATTTCCATGAAGGGAATGAGTTCATGATTGCATAACCTCATGGAATGGGAGAAAATGAAAGAGATGGAAGAAGAAAATGGATGAAAATGACTGGAAATGGATGGAAAAGGTCTACAAGTCGAGAATGGGTTTTTGACCAAATGGAGTCACCAGATGATGTGCTTGTATGTGCCTTAAAAGGCTGAATCTCACTAATAAAACATCAAATTTATGAAATGAAATGAAGACCTCTTGTCCCATCGGTGTGCCAAAATCTGTAAGTGCAAAATCATAGCACCCCCAAATGAGTTCTAAAAATTTGCTTTTCTAAGGTAGAATCATCTAGGTGTGATTGCATAACATTGAACTTTCCCCAAGGTGTGGGACCTTGCAAAATTGGGAAAGCTCTTCAGAGAAGGTTGGTTCCTCTTCCTAAACTACCTGCCACGAGCTACTCCAAAGTGCGGGAAAACTAAATATAACCTAATCTAACCATTCCAAGGAACACTAAAGCGGTGATACACCAAAGCGAAGGAAGCGAGATATTCTGTTGAGGGAGAAAGAAATAGAAAAAATGGAGATGAGGGAGCTCAGACAGAAGTAACACATCCCAGATCTTCAAATTTTCCATTAAACTCCATGAAACACAACATCCTGCACGTGGAAATGTGAAATACATGTACAAAAAAAAATCTGGAAGGGAGAGGCACGGAGAAACAACAAAACGATGAAAAGGGTTGAAGAACACCACAAAAACACGTTTTTATTGCTCTAGAAGGTGCACAAACCATTACATTTCTGGAATGTAGGCACAAATACATTTTCCAGGCATAGGAGAAGGTTCACTACTCAAAATGGCATCGAGAAACAAATTTGACAGAGTTTCTCTATGCCCAGAATGTCTCTCTTTTCCAAAATGAGAAGTGTTACAATATATAGAAGAATAGAGAGGGAGAGGAGGGAAAATTCGAATCCTACTCCAACCACCATGAGATACGCATTGAACCCTACTTTGAAAGCTCAACCATTGAATATCAATGTCTTCTACTGAATTTTCCCACAATATATTGCTTCCGGTTCCTAATGCGGATCAAATCAAACCATATTTGGTAGTTGAAGAGATTGGATTACTGTTAATGTCCTAGAAGAATTTTCTCCATTTTTACCTACCATGGCTTGGAAAAATGATTTTTAATCCTTTCATGGCGTAGAGGACATCGAGACGCTTCTAGTGGTGTCAAGTTCGCAATATTTCGAGCCCTGAGTCAAAAGATATTCCCCTTTTTGAGACTGGACACGTGGAGGCACCACGCTTGCTTGAAAGCCCGATTCAAATTTGCCTTTGAAGAATGCGTCATGCTGACACTTGGCTCTCTCCACTGTCTCCTCCATACTTAGTCGATTTTGGACTCTTTCTGAACGGTCTTGAACTCGAAGACCTCGAAACTTCACCGCTTCTTTTCTTTCTTACTACACAGGTTCATTTGATCCTTCACAGGCCCCGCCACTCCATTGTAGAGTCTCCCTGCAACCTTTTTTTCATCCTGGAATGTGAGCTCACGGTTTGAGTAATTTCCTTCATAATTTCCTTATGTGCGAAGTTGTCTTGACTAAATTTACTTGGGGGAAAATTGTGGATAACCGTAGATATAAGGCAAGAAATCTTTACAGAATGGCTAGATTTGAGGCCTCGCAACTCACAAAAATAGTTTCTATAACAAATTTGGCAGAGTTCCTATACAATTCTTAGAAAATTCCCCTTTTAAATGAGGGGTTTATCACATTATATAGAGAAAGAACCTTGAATTTTCCTCACCAACCAACAACCTACATTCAATTCTCTAAAAAGAGGTATGGGCAGCCATAAAAATTTGCTTCCCGAGGGTACTTTTTTGGTAGAAGAAGACATGGGCACCATACTTCATTAAAAATAGTTGTTGAGCTATCTTTTCACCCACCTACCTCACCTAATCCAGTGTCCATCTTCAAGATTCCTAAATTTTTCTCGATACCAACATTTCTATTTTCGGCTTAATACCATTTTTTGTTGACATCCATTAATAGTCATACAAATATCATAGGGTTGTCAGTGTCTATCATCCTGTTGTTTTCTGTTGTATTCTTTTTGTCGGTCGGTAACACATTTCTTGTTACCGACCAACAACACCTCCCCACTATTACCAGCCGGTAACATCTATACATGTTGTCGGCTAATAACATTTCATTACGATTATGATGAAGTCGGGATGTTGTCTGGATACAATTTTACTATCGGCTTGTAACATAATTTCGTTACTAACAATGTAAGGCTCATACATGTTACCGGTCGATAACATCCATACAACTTTATCGGGCCTTTGTTGTTGTCAATCGTGTCATCATCTGGTTGTAGTTGGGTTGTCATCTGGCTGTAGTCGGGTTGTCATATTCTTCTTGATCGGTAACACTATCTTGTAACCGGTTGGTAATAGTTGTACACTTGTTATCGGTTGATAACAATTTTTTTGCCTTCATGTTTTTGACCAGATATTATTTGGTTGTATTCGAGCCGTGTTTTACAAAACACTACAAAAGACCTCCCACTCCAAAAATCTATAATTTGGCTATTTTTTTTAGCCTTTTCGTTGAGGTTTTAACAAATTAACCAAGTTCAAAATTGTCATGTTGTTCAATTTGCAGGGGCTACCAAATTGAACAAAAGTTTGGCGACTCACAGGGTAATCTTCATGCTAGATTAAAAATATCAGTAGTGTTGAAGTATCCATTAGGCATGGAGTCATCCTAAAAACTGAAATTGATCATAGTTTGAAACTTTTTGAGTTGGTAATTGATTACTCTCATGATGAAACTTTCCGAAACTAGAAAGTGCAACAACAAAAAAGCACAACTATATACAAACACAAAATTCATACACATTCCAAATGGAATATGCAGAGTGTGCATCAACACTTATCTAAAAGAAAACCTACACTACCAACAAAACAATGTGTTGCAAGCACTTGGAGGAATTGAAATCTAAACTATTATGTACAATGATGCAACAAATTGTCCTAATGAGAATGCTTAAGATAAATCCCATTAACTGGGATTGGTAGTACATAACCATCAAGATCAGTAAGCTCAAAAGAATTTACTTCCTTACAAGTTGTAATGGTATATGGACCACTCCAAATTGCATCAAACTTGGAGTGCCTTCCTAGTTTGGCCCTATCAGCATCCCACTTCAAGACCAAATCACCAACCTTGAAACTCCAAAATCTGGCCTTTTTATCAAACCATTTCTTAGTGGATTCTTGATGCTTTGCTCTAATCTAATCATCACAGAATTCCTTAGTTCTTCAAGCTCCACCAACTCTACAATTCTGATTTCTCTTTGATCTGCCCCTTCCAACTCCAATTGTTGGGCCAATTCAAGTGAAGGAAATTCCAATGAAAAAGGTAGCCTTGTTTCTTTTCCATAAACTAGTTTGTACGGTGAAGTACCTATTTCCTTTTTCATGGTGATCATGTCTCGCCCAAAGAGCATTCCTCACCTTTGTGTGCCATTTCCTTTGATTGACATCCATTTTCCTTTTCATAATCCTAATCAAGTTCTTGTTAGTGGATTTTGCCAAACCATTACCTTGCGGGTAATAATTGGAAGAGGTTTTCAAATAAATACCAAACCTTAGACCCCAATCAGAAATTTTAGATCCTAGAAAAGCCTTTGCATTATCATAAATTATGTTTTTGGGACACCAAACCTTTCAAAAATATCCTCAAGGAAGTCAAGAATAATCAATTTAATTGCTTCCTTTAATGGTACAACATCAGTCCACCTATTAAAATAATATGTAGCTATTAGGACCCATTTGTGGCCGACACTTGACAGAGGATTGATCATGCCAATAAATCTAATCCCCACTGAGAAAAAATCTTATCTACTTGAATTGGATGTAATGGAAGAGTTACCAATCTTTCTTTTCTAGTGATAAAAGCACAATCCTTACATTTCATGACCAATTTGTGACAATCAACAAACAATGTGGGCTAGAAATAACTTTCTCTTAGGACCTTCATTGTTGTGGCTTTGGCTGAAAAATGACCACCGGATAAGCCACTATGAAATTTTTTCAATATCTTCTCCGCTTGTTCTCCTTCGACGCACTTGAGCAGGACTCCATCAATGCTTCCTTTGAACAAAGTACCATCCACAAAAACATAGGGAATGGATTGTAGCCTTAAACGTCTCCTTTTCATTTTGTTTAAGCCAAGAGGGTATGTACCTGTAGATAAAAATTGATCATATCACTCATCCAACTATGACCATTGGTTGTGTGTTCTTCATTGTGATGAATTTCAACATCATGCGAAGGTTGGTTGTTCATGAAGGAGGTCTCTTTATCACCTTGAGCATCTAAAGCAAGCTACTCACATAATCCTCTCCCTCTTACCAATTTTGTAGCCTTGATAGTCACATCATATTCCATTATATTTGTCACCCATCCAACTCTTTTCTCATTAATATCTACCCCCATGATGAAATCTCTCACACTAGAATGTGAGACCAAAACCTTGATGTGATTGGAGGAAAACATGCTCCTAAACATCTTTAGAGATCTCATGATGGGAAATACCTATTTTTCAATGCGACTATACTTTAATTCATATTCCTTTGGTGTTTGAAAAAATAAGGCCACTGGTTGTTCCATTCCTTCATCATTCTATTGTCTTAAAACAACAACTATATTGGTGTTGTTAGAGTAGGTATTTACCTTAGCTCATGTTCACCTAGGTACTTTATTTACCTTTATTGTATTTATCCTCACCCACTTATGTGTGTGGATATTTATTTTATCTTATTTAGATATTAGGAGATATTATCTAATTGTTAGGTATAGTTCTTTCCTTGATCTATGGTATTGACTAGATCCTTGATGTCTAGTTCTCTCCTAAATTTATGATCTTGACTAGTTCTTTGATGACTAGTTATTTCCTTGATTTATGGCTTGATCTATGACCTTGACTGGTTCTTAGATTTTTATTCCTTGCCTATTTAAGTAAGGCCCATTCTCAATGTATTGCATTGAGTTCCATAATAATATATGATATTGCTACTCATTTATTTGCAAAGGTTTATGTAAAGTTATTTTGGCAAATTGCTTTCATCTTATTGATCATGGTGTTTGATTAGCATCTGTGTTCTTGGCTTGGTACGATCTGGTTATCGTTCCTTTTAGGTGTCGACTCCATATGCATACCAAATAAAATGAAATATCCCGTGTGGGATACCACTTAAACAACACAAAATATTGAAAATTTGCAACCAAAAATATCCACTCAAATCACTTGAAAATTTAAAGAGGGCTTGCTAATATTATAAAGAACATAAGAAAACTATTTTTGGAAATTTTCAGACAATATAATGCTGCTAGAAAATTACAATTACAGGCGTGCCCTAAACAACTGGAAAACTTCTAAAATTCATATCTTCCTTAATATAAGTGCAAAAACTATGAAACTTTGGAAATAACATTTACAAATATAGAAGATGATATTCCAACCCTCAGATCTGAAAATGGCCAATTGAAAACCCTCCAAATAAAGGTTGAAATCTCCAAAACAAGTCACCCTTTTTGGTAGATGGTCAAAACCCCTTTGAAATCCTCTGGAAATGATGCCAAACCCTTTCTTTATTGCTGTCGTAAGTCTGATCTGAAAACCCACTGATTATCTTCACAAATTATCTCAAAACCCCTCAAAACCCTATCTCTAAAACCTCTGAAAATATCTCTATAAATCAGCCTTGAAAATAGCTCCAAAATGACAAGCTAGGGTAGATCTTTCACTACCGAAGAATGCCCTACTAGCTAGGGATGGATCTCTCACCACCGAAGCTAGGGTTCCTGCAGGATTTCACTCCACAAGCTATAGATTTGCAAACAACAGTTGCACATGAAAGGAGATAATTAGGTATGCAAAAATCCCTTTCCTTTCTCCCCCAACTCCTTATATAACTTCTCCAAGGCAAAAGAGCCCCAATAAACCCTAGTCACATTTTTCCCTTGGAAGGGCCAATAAAATAAAAGTAACTTAAGTTACTTTTCCCTTTTTAAGTCGCCATGGTCCAAAATTGACCCCCAAATGACAAAATGTAGCATCTAGTCCTTCCAAAACACCTTTTTGCATATGTCAATGAAGAATTATAACAAAATGGACTAGATATTCATACCCAATAGCTCCCAGCCCAAAGCCCCTTGGGTATGACCAAGGCTTGGACTCGAATTGGCCCTTAGGCCTTTGGCGTAGGAAAGGGGACATTACAGTCCTCCCTTCCCAATTTTTTTTCCTCAAGCAAATGCAAATTAGGATGCTGTAAAATTTATTCTCCCTCCCAAGTAGCATCCTCAAGTGGCAATCCCTTCCATCGCACCAAATACTTGGTGATCACTTTGCTCCTAAGCCCCCTCTATCTCTCTTCAATAATGGATTCTGGTTCTAACACCAACTTCCCCTCCTCATCTAGTGGTGGAAACTCTGTAGATGGTACAATATGTTGTCCGAGTGCCTTCTTAAGGCATGAAACATGGAAGACATTATGTATCTTACTATGCTCTCAGTATCTCTAGCTCATATGCAATCGCCTCAACTCGACGAACTACCCTATAGACCATAAAACCATGGTTTCAATTTCTCTGTACCCTTCTACTTTATTGAGGACTACCTATATGGCTGCAAATGTAGGAATACTAGATCCCCAACCTCAAAAGACCTCTCTATCCTATGCCGATTTGCATATACCTTTTGTTGATTTTGTGCCTTCTAAAGGTTCTCTTTGAGATCCTTCAAAATATCCTTGTTCTCCTGTAACGAATCTCGAGCTTTGGTAGCTCGTCTATCTGGTAATACCAAATCCACAAATGTCATAGCGTCGTACCCATACAAGGCTTGGAAAGGATTCATACCTATGCTCATCTGATAGGTGGTATTGTAGCAATACTCACCCATGTGTAACCATCTAATCCATGCCCACTGATGTCCTGACACATAACTCCGCAAGTAGCCCTCTATCCACTTATTGACTATCTCCGTCTGCCCATCTGTCTGTGGGTGGTAGCTAGTGCTAGGAGTCAACTCCATACCTGCTAGTCTGAAGATCTCCTGCCAAAAGGTGCTCATGAAGATCTTGTCCCTGTCACTAATAATATTTTTAGGCAACCCATGTAGCCTAAAAATACCTGTATAGAAGATCCAGGCCACATCCATTGCCTCATGCCCCTTGGGTAGGGAAAATAAATGAGCATACTTAGTTAACCGATCAACTACAACATAAATGCAGCTATGCCCATGCACCAAGGGAAGCCCTGTGATAAAGTCCATAGATATGCTTTCCATTTTTGTTTGGGAATGGGGAGAGGCAAAGTAATCATGCTGGAAAAGACTGCTCGGATTTGGTTTGTTGGCAAACCATACACTCTCTGACATGATTAAGGACATCGTCCTTCATCCCCTTCCATGAAAATATCTCCCTGATAAACCTGTATGTTTTGAAATACCCAGGATGCCTAGCTAGTGGTGTATCATGTACTGCTCGAAGGATCTTCTCCTTCATTTTGGATCTGGTACAAGGAAAATCCTATCCTTGTAGAAAATGAGATCATCCACTACTTTGTATCGGTCATCCTGTATAATACCATCCATGATCTCACATGAAAACTAATTTTTGGAATACTCAACAAGTATATGAGCCTTCCAATCTGCTGAAATCTCAGACATAGAACTAAGCATAGAAGTGAGGTAAGGCCTCCTAGATAAAGCATCAACAACAATATTATTCTTACCTCTAGTGTACTCTATGTCAAAGTCATATGTTTGTAAATTATTCACCCATCTTTTCTGGCGATCATTGAGCTCCTTCTATCCTAAGAAGAACCTCAAACTGTTGTGATCCATATAAACCATGAATTTGCTACCCATAAGGTACTGTCTGAATTTGGCCAAAGCATGCATAATGGCCAACATCTCCTTGTCGTAAATTGAATACCCTCTCTCCACGGGTTTCAATTTTTGACTCTCATAGGCAATGGGATGCCTATCCTACATGAGAACTACCCCAACACCCTCTCCTAATGCATCACACTCTAGAATGAATGGGCGAGAGAAATCTAGTAATGCGAGAACGGGACACAAACTCATCACCTCCTTGAGGTGATCAAAAACCTGTTGTGTTGCCTCTGACCAAGAAAAATCCCCCTTCTTGGTCAAATCGGTCAATGGAGTAGTCAACCAAGAGAAATTCTTCACAAACCTCCTGTAGTATGTGCACAACCCCATGAATCCTCTCAAATGTGTCAATGTCCTAGGTGGCAGCCAATCTAGAATTGCATGTATCTTCTCTCTATCCACCTTCATTGTACCCCCACCAATCACATATCCCAAGTATAGAAGTTTGGTCATGCCAAACTCACACTTAGAATCTTTCACATATAATGAATTAGCTTATAATATCCCCAATATCTCACCAAGGTGCCTGATATGGTCCTCCCAAGTCCTGTTGTAGACTAAAATATCATCAAAGAAAACCAATACAAAATTCCGTAGGTGGCGGTTGAACACATGATTCATGCAAGAATGGAATGTAGCTGGAGCATTAGACAATCCAAAGGGCATCACCAAGAACTCAAAGTGACCGTAATGGCATCTGAAAGTTGTCTTATGCACATCCTGCTCCCTAAATTTGATCTGATGATATCCAGATCACAAATCTATTTTCAAAAATAGATTGCACCATGTAGCTCATCAAGAAACTCATCAATGCGTGGTACGAGATACTTGTTCTTTATTGTCTTCTTATTCAAGGCACAATAGTCTATACACATCCGCATGGTCCCATCCTTCTTCTTCACCAATACCATCAAGAAGAAAAAGGGCTGGAACTCGGTCAAATATGTCCCATATCAATGAGCTCATGTATAGTCTTCTCGATCTCATCCTTAAACCATTTAGGGTGATAGTAAGGAGAAGTAACCACCGGTCTAGCATCCTCGAGCTCAATCACATGCTCAAATCCCCTATCTGGAGGTATGCTTGGAGGTATGTCACCAAAAACTACACTATGTCTGTCTCAATAAGCCCTGTATATCCACATGATACTCCTGTTGTCCATCCTTTGATTTCTTGGTTGAAACCAAACAATGTACTGCCCAATCCACCCCATTGTGCCTATAAATCCTCTCGATCCTCTTGGCCATAACAACTCGGGGTGCCTTTGAAGATAAGCCCCTCAAGATCACATTCCTCCCTTTAGACTTAAAATTCAGCTCCATTGTTTGGAAGTTAGTCCAAAACTCACCAAGGGAATGGAGCCACTGTACTCCAAGCACTATGTTGGTCTCTCCAATACCAAAAATATAGAAATCATCGGTAACTATATAGTTACCCATCATGATGCTCAATTAGGGAACCCATCGTGTGCATCTCATAGAATCTCCATTGGCTCAGTAACCACATTGAAGCCCTCAAACTCCTCTGTCTGTAACCCTCACCTCTCAACCAATGAGGCATCAATAAATTTGTGGGTTGCCCCACTATCAATGAGTACCACTACTCGTTTTCCCTACAAAACTCCCCTAACTCTGAATACCTTATACCTCGGGGTACTAGACAAAGTGGCGATAGTCTCCGGGGAAAAGTCTCTCTATCATGTTCAATACCCTTACTATCTAATGCCTCATCATCATCATCCTCTAATCCCTGTGTATCCAACTCCTCATCACCATCACTCTCCTCAAATACCTCTATGAATTGGGCCTTCCTTCTACCCTTGCAATCATATTCTAGAACCCAAGGTGTGTGGCATCGAAACATATATTCTTTCCCTTCAATTCATCTTTGTCCTCTCTAAATCCGAATGGTCTCTGGGATGTGATGGTGACAACCCTTCGGCTGCGAACCATCGATTTAGAAGGGAAACCCTTAGGCTACACTCGAGGTGGAAACCTTGACTTAGGAGTGGATAACTCCAAGTCACGAGCTCTCCTAATAGCCTCATGCAAAGAAGAAGGCTCAAATGCCTTCACAAATCCAATGAGAGCGTTTGTCAAACCTGCTGTGAATAGGGAAATCAACCTCATCTCTGTAACATTAGGTACCATGACCAATAGTCTCTAAAAATCTGCAATATACTGATCCAAGGAACCGGTCTGCCTCAAATGAGTCAACTCTCTAAAATACCTGTTAGGGTCCCTCCTATCAAATCTACTCACTAGCCTCTGTGTGAACTCTACATAAGTTGTGATGTATATGTGTCCCTATGTAATCAACCCATGATGCCACCAATCATGAGCATCTCCCTCAAGATGTAAGATTGCAAACTTAATTGCATCTTCCTCACGCATAGGATTCAAGTTGAAGTATGTCTTCAACTTCTGAACCCAAGACTATGCAGTACACTTCTTAGAACTGTCGAAGTGTGGAATAGAAATTTGTCCCAATCTCCTTTGCAACTCTGGTACCTATACCTGATGATCTCTCCTAGGCCTGCTACCAATCTTCATTTTGTAATATTCTTGGAATGGCATGTTGTCACGAAATCCATCACTCAAGGTCTGGTAATTTTCCCAACAAGACTCCTCATCTACAATATCCACTAGTTGTCGTACCTGTGAAACTTTCGGATCCTTCAAGAAAGAAGGTTCGTGAAACCCCAAAGGCCTAGTAGAATAATGGGGACCACCGCCCTGAATTTCCACCCTCACCTCTTTGACCATGTTGTCCCCTATTGCTATTTCTCCTCTTTCCACATGAGCATCGATCATTTCATGTGTTAATCTCTCAGTGAGTTGGCTCAAATAGAGAATGGTAGTCTCCTAATGTTTTACCATGTTGGTGAACAATTGTTTCATCAGATCTACACCTATATCCTCACTATCTCTGTCTCCCATATTTCAATCCCAACAGGCTAGAGAAATAATTTCTTTGATACCACTGAAATATCCCTTGTGGGATACCACTTAAATAACACAAAATATTGAAAAATTTCAGCCAAATAAAATATTGATTTTTACTAGTTAGGGCAGCGAACTGAAGAAAATTAATAACTCCCAAAATATCCACTCAAATCACTTGAAAATTTAAAGAGAGCTTGCTAATATTATAAAGAACATAAGAAAACTATTTTTGGAATTTTTCAGACAATATAACGCTGCCAAAAATTACAATGTGCCCTAAACAACTGAAAACTTCTAAAATTCATATCTTCCCGAATACAAGTGCAAAAACTATGAAACTTTGGAAATAACATTTACAAATATAGAAGATGATATTCCAACCCTTAGATCTGAAAATGGCCAATTGGAAACCCTCCAAATAAAGGCTGCAATCTCCAAAACAAGTCACCCTTTTTGGTAGATGGTCAAAACCCCTTTGAAATCCTCTGGAAATGATGTCAAACCCTTTCTTTATTGTTGTCGTAAGTCTGATATGAAAACCCACTGATTATCTTCACAAATTATCTCAAAACCCTTCAAACCCTATCTCTAAAACCTCTGAAAATATCTCTGTAAATCAGCCCTAAAAACAACTCCAAAATGACAAGCTAGGGTAGATCTTTCACTACCAAAGAATGCCCTACTAGCTAGGGATGGATCTCTCACCACCGAAGCTAGGGTTCTGCTGGGATTTCACTCCACAAGCTATAGATTTGCAAACAGTAGTTGCACATGAAAGGAGATAATTAGGTATGCAAGAATCCCTTTCCTTTCTCCCCAACTCCTTATATAACTTCTCTAAGGCAAAAGAGCCCCAATAAACCCTAGTCACATTTTTCCCTTGGAAGGGCCAATAAAATAAAAGTAACTTAAGTTAATTTTCCCTTTTTAAGTCGCCATGGTCCAAAAGTGACCCCCAAACACAAAATTAGAACATTAGTACCATGTGGCCCCTTCCTAACGACAAAACGTAACATCTAGTCCTTCCAAACACCTTTTTGCATATGTCAATGAAGAATTATAACAAAATGGACTAGATATTCATACCCAATAGCTCCCAGTGTCCAAATCCCCTTAGGTATGACCAAGGCTTGGACTAAAATTGGTCCTTAGGCCTTTGGCATAGGAAAGGGAATATTACATAAAATCCTTACCATAGTTAGGATTAATCAATGTAGAAGCTTGCACAATTTCCTTCTTGATTTTCTCAAAAATTTCCTTCCCTTCCACTGTCCATTTGAAAGTTGCATTCTTCTTCAACATGAGAGTGATGTGTTTGACCAATCCTACAAAGTTAGGAATAAATCTCCTAACAAAATTAATCTTGCCAAGAAATGATTGCAAGGATTTTTATGAATATGCAGGTTGAGAGAGAGGATGGATTAAATTCTATCCAAATCAATAGCAATGACATCTTTTGAAATAATGTGCCCCAAAATATTACTCCTAGGGACAAAAAAATTACACTTTTTGGGGTTAGTATACACCCCAAATTCTCTACATCTTTCAAAACCTTCTTCAAGTAGTTGTTGTGATCCTTTCTTTGCTTTGAAAAGATAGTAATATCATCCAAGTACACAAGGATGAATTCATTGATATAACCTTTAAAAGCAATATCCATTGCTCTTTGAAATGTGGCACCTGCATTTGACAACCCAAAAGGCATATTTTGATAGGAAAATGTACCCCATTTTGTTGTAAATGTAGTTTTAAATTGATCTTCTTCCCTAACCTTGATTTGATTAAAACCTGAATACCCATCCAACATGGAGAACCTTTTAGCCCCTACAACAGTTTGCAAAATATGCTCCATAGAAGGTAAGGGGTAGTGGTATTTGAGGGAAGCCTTGTTCAAATCACAGAAATCGACACAAAGTCTAATTTCCCCATTTTTCTTTCTAACCAAGACCAAATTGGCCACCCAAGTAGAGTACTTAATTGGAAAGATTATTTTGGCCTCAATGAGTTTGGATAACTCCTTCCTCATGAGGGGCTCTATTTTGGGGTTGATCGGCCTTTGTTTTTTCCTAATCAGTTTGACATTGGGATCTAGATCTATGGAATGTTGCATGATTTCTGGATTAAACCCCTTTAGATCTTCATAATCCCAAGAAAATATATCACTGAAATTTTTACACAAAGAAATGAAAGCTTGCTTCTCATTTTCATCACATACCTTGCCTAGTAGAAGCTCCTTTCCTTGTGTAATAACAATTGGTTAGAAGTATTTTTGTTTGGCTACCATGTTCTTCTCTTCACCCTTGAACTTATCATCTAGGCTAAAAATCTGCTCCAAGGTGACCAGTTCCTTTAGCAACTTATTCAACTCTAGCTAAATAATCTAGTCACTGTAGATGTTTTCCAAATCGATTGCATTTCTGATGAGAATTCAGCCTCATTTTTGCATGAATTGAACAATTTTTTCATCACTATCAAAAACTTTCCAACTAGTTTCATTGTCTCGGAATGGATGGCCTTACCACCATTCTAATGTGTTGCACATTTCCTTTAATCAAATCCCAGTGAGAAAATTTTGATCCAAGGGGTGCCATCTGATCTACCTATTTGGTCATATTTCTTGTTATCACATGAAATTTGAGAGCATCAAATCCTTCCAAAAATCCAAAACTCTATGCTTATAAGCTTTCAATAGCTTATTTTTGTAGCACACTTTCTTATGACTTGATGAATTACTAATTCTGTGTCCCCAAAAATCTGCAACATTTTAATCTTTTTCTTTTCAACAATCAACAAGCCATGGACCAATGCTTCATACTCTACCACATTATTGGAACATGCAAACTATAATCTGCAGTAAAGAAAAAAATTCCTCCTTAGGAGAAATCAGCACAACACTGCTCTAGCTCCATTCCTTCTCCTAGAACCATCAAAAATATTTTCCATAATCTTGAAGCATCTTCTTCTCTCTGTTTAAGCATGTTGGGTAGTACAAATTCCTCTTCAAGAACACAATAAGTACCTAGACTAGTTTCATAGGCTTTAAGTTATTCATCATAGAGATCAAACATATTATCTCTTTCAGCCCATTTATCTAGAAATATGTCTGAAATAAGAGGGGTGTGTTGTTCTTCCGAAATTGAATCTTGTCCCTATTTTTCTAGGATTAGACAATTTTATTGGATAGGGATGCTGTCATATGACTCAATATTATAAGAAAATATAGGCTCAACTTGTATGGTAAATCAGGTACCATACCTAGTTCTCAAAAGCCTGTGAGTCTAATCTGAAGACAAATAACCAACCACTTTGGCAATGAAAGCCCTTGACAAACATTGGAGGTAAGTCAATGACTGATATATCATGAATTATGGTTAGGCTTGGGCATGCATGAAGAGTTAATTTCATATCTTTAATGACTCCCAAGACAGTAACCATTGAGCCATCAAGGTGCAATACACTAGACTTAGGACATCAGTAATTTTCTTTGGCATAAATGAGGTACTAGCCCTTGAATCTACCATGAAATTATGGACTAAGTGCTTACCCATAATCAATCACATATAAAATGGTGGGGTTTTGGTTACTTTGCTTACTCACTCTTCCTTCAAATGGAAAACATTAACAACAGAAAAGTGCTTTTTGAATTATAGGTTCAAAGAGGAAGATGCTTCAATACTTGACGTTAGAGGTCCCTTTGTGATGGGATAGCCAAAGCATCCCACATTGTTACATTGAAATTCATCCTCTTCATCTGCTCCACAATGTTGAAGGGGAGACCCATAGATTTCTGTAATTGTGGTACATGATTCTCCTTTCTTTGTTGCTGCAATGTTGGGATAGGCCCCTTTGGTTGGGAAGCAACCTCCTTGTTAAGAGCTTCATGTGTTTTCCTTTTATCCCATCAACCTCATTTTCCTTGTTAACAACGTTTCCCTGATTAGAGGAGGATGCATGTTGTGATTCCAACATTCTTTTCTTTGACCTTGTGTTATTAACAACCGCTTGATTTAATGCACAAAAATCATCTCCTCTAAAAAACATCATATTTACTTTTTGGTTAGCCTATTGAGATCCTTCTTCACTAGGATTGGGTGCCTCCACCAATGGTTCCTGTTGATTAGAGGATTTATGAATCATGAAATCTTGAACTTGTAATGCCTTATTGTAAATAAGATGATTATGTGGCTAGTGGCAAGGAAAACACCACTTTGTTTCCTGAATCACATTGTTTTATACTGTAACAGCGCTTGACAAGAGATAACAACAGGGGATGGGTGACAAGGGGCCGGTATTAGTGGAAGAGAGGAACTTTGAGCTTGCACTGTTATTCTACCGGCTTTGTCCATACCTTTGATTTTTTTGATTTTTGTAAGGATGATAACCCTGATTGAAGCCTTGGTTTGAAGAGTGCCCCTAATTTGAATAACTTCTATAAGACTGGGCTTGTTGTTTCTCCAAAGATATCACCTTATTAGATAAATTTCTAATTAAGGCCTTCATTTCTTCATCCTCCTTTTGTTGTGCAAGGGAGTAAGATGTGGAACCAATGGGTTGTGAAGGTTTCTCAAGAATAGGAGCAATGGAGGGTTGAGAAGCTTGGGGTAATTCAGGGTATAGGGCGTAAGTGGCCTAAGATATGATTTTCCAGCTTGGATCAAACAATTTTTAGCCCTAATGGCTATAGCATATGCACTAGGAAATGTTGTACCCCCCATAGACTGAATCATGACAACAATATAAGAATTCAATGCTTTTAAAAAATAAATGCACCTTCAATAGTTAGTCTTACTAGGACTGGAATTTTGTCCCAAGTCTTTTGAAATCTGAAATTGAAATCTACCATGAGCTCATTGGGAGCCCTATTTATAGTTGTTAGTTGCTCAAGAAAAGAAATATTATTTTCCTTCTCTCCAAATTGATTGCATAAGGCAGTCCCAGCTGATTCCAATTTTGAATTATTCTCGTTGTCATACTTCTAAACCATTGCAAAGCTCTCCATTTGAATGAAGAAGATAACAACCTAATAGCCACATCCTATTCAAAAAATGTGTGTATAAAAAAAACGTTAGCAATATCCTGAATGTGCTCAGCCGGAGTAGTCAGATTATCCCCGATGAAGAAAGGGATGATCTTGAGAGTAGATTTTATTATGGGGTTGTTGGCATTAAGAGCAAGAGGACTGTTGCTACTAAAATTGAAAAATCCCAAATTTTGGTGTGTTGTCATTTTAATAGGTCTGAGAACTCTAGTGGTTTGCAAGAAAGGTCTACTAGGAGGTGGAGTAGAAAGAGTCTTGTTAGGTGGGGAAGGTGACCTTTGATCTGATCTTCTTCCTCTTCTTCCCTTTCTAGGTGATAATTACAGGTACTCAAAAGATACCTCCTATGTTGTTATAGACCTTTTCTGGATTCTGCTCATGAACTTGGGTACTTGCATTGCTAAAACAAGTTGATTCTAAAATATGAAGTCGCCAGATTTGTAGAACAAGCCTCCAAAGACTAGAAATTGATAATTCACACACCAATACTTAGCAACAATAAAGCTAAAGACCATACAAAATATGACTTCAGTCAAGCATGCCAAAATTGTTAGAGGTCAAATTTGCACTGCTCTCGATTCATGACATGCTCAAGATTTGAGAAAACATGGGACCTGTCTCTCTAAGATGTGGGACTGAACCGAGACAGACCTTCGAAGAAGGTCAGTTCCTCTACCTACTTCTAATGTTAAACTAATCCTAGGAAGTGAAAGAAAACTAACTACTAATGCCAAGGTAATATGGAGAAAGAGAGAGTGTGTGAAATGAAATCATAAACTATGGAGGTGTGTTGTCATGCAAATGTGCAACAAGAAAATTGACAATTTTCAAGCATGAAAACTATACCCCTGTGTCAAAATTTCAAGTTTTACCCTTCCAGGCACCCCTGGGTCTACCCAGTTTATCCAGTGACCTCCCAAATGATGTTAACTCAGTACCTTAGGTGATTTAGGAAATCCAATTCAACCCCTAGGTTATTTTAAGAGTTCTTTAAAAATGCAATTTTTGGGCAATTGTGGGAGGGCTATCACCGGCCTTCCAAGGACGTGCACAACCCTCAGTAGTGGAGAATAGAATCCAAATCCAACATGGAGGTGAATTAAAGGTCTATAAATATCATGGAATTGATTTTGGAAGATTCAAGAATTATTTGGAGAATTTGGGGCAGTTTGATCAAAAACAGGTTCATAGGCCTAAGTAGTGCACAGGGTCAAAAGAGTTGTTGAGCTTTAGGAAGTGATTTTGGGAGCTCTAGATGGAGTTATGATCTAAACAAGACATAATAAAAAAGTAATTCCAATCCCTACAATATGGTGAAATAATATTTTTCACAACACCTTAGTGCAATAGGTTTATAACTAGTTTTTTCCAGGAAGAGGTACAAGACTAGATCAAAATTCTTCTTTTTTAGGGAAAAAATGGAGAAACAAAACCTAAGACCCACACCATTGGATTTAGAAGGCCATTTTTAGTCAAGATAATATAAAATATTTTCCAAAATATTCAATCGGGAGCTCGAGATATTGTCGTTTGAAGTTTCCCTCTAGGAACGAGTTTGGGAGTTAGTCAAAATTGCATTAGGACACGTGTCAGCTCCAGGATCCTGGTGTAATTTCATGTCCCTTCCATCCCTCAAGAAAAGGGACATGAGGGACATAAAAATTTCCCATCCCATATAAGTCCTCTCCGTCACCCATAGAACCTCCTGGATCACATGTTCAACCCCGAGGTGCTTATGGGAGCTCAAATCCTCAACAGTCATATTCGTGTCAAGTGTTAAGGCGAGGCGTGCCATGCAACTTGATGAACCTCATGTCCCTTTGTGTTGTGGGACATGAGGGACATAAAAATTAACCCAACCTCAAGGATTCTTCATGTCACCCATGTGACCCTCTCCAACGCACTTTCTGATCCCCCATGAGCTAGTGGAGCTAAACGGGTGGCCACGCGCCAGTGTCAAGCTGAGGTGAGTTGTGAAAATTGATGACCCCCATGTCCCTTTGGTCTTGGGGAAATGAGGGACATAAAAATATTCCCATCCCAAGAAATGTCTCCTGGTCCTCCAGCCCCCTAGTACTTCCAACTTTCTTTTTAGCTCAAACCCTTACCGTTGGATTTTTGCCATGTGTTGCATTAGCGCCACGTACAAATTTATATCCCTCTCATCCATTAATTATTAAGGGACATGAAAATTCTTCTCACTCTTGATTTGTTATTTTTGAATGATTTAAATCTTTCCCGCCGCTTTCTTTCCCGCTTCTTCCTTTTCACAACTTCACCATGTCATAGCTCTCCGCAACCCGCATTCACTATTATTGCTCCAAACTAGATCCACCACATCAGGAAAAAATCTCAAATCCATGAGAATGAAAATATTTCAAAGAAGATATTAGCTGAAAGAACTAGAATAATGAAGAACGAAGGATAAAGGAGAAGGAATTCTTTAGAAAACTCCATTGCCATAGAACAAACATTCAAATAGATCTTACTACCCAAGACACAAAAAGAAGAGTCATATTTTTCTCTCTCTTCTATTTCATAATCCATTAAAACCTCACCTTTAAATCCTCATTCCATTGCTTAAACCACTCACAATGAATAAATCTTCCATCCGGATCAACGGAGAGAAAAACTTGATTTCCCATCAAACCAACAGTCGAATCAAAGAGAAATTTCACCAAGCAGAGTAAGAAGCAAAAACCCACAACGAAAAATGTAATTTTTATTGCAAACAGAGAAGAAAAACATACCTATAATTTTCAAGGTCCGTTAATGGCTACCGTGTTCAGAGGTGTTGCCAGTCAAATTTTTGAAACTTTAAAATCTCCCAAACTACTAATCGGGTAGGTCCAAGATTTCATAGGGGCGATATTCGAAAAAAACCCCATATCGAAAAACTTTGTTACAGTAGCAATCAGACCACTAGAAGCCCACTTTCTAAAAATAGCATGTCTTCTACATAAGGGACTACTATTTTGGGAAATTCACCAATCAAGCACGATTATAAAGGAGGCGGTGAAGATAGAAGGTGTATTGCAGGGAGAAATCATCGAATTGGTCATCTCGGACCTAAAATGAAACTTGCTAAAAATAGTAAGCGACTCCACATGCCCCTACTATAAATGACCAAATGGTGTAGAGAGGCGAGAAGAATGCCATATGAAGAAGGGATTCGAGCTACCATAGTCATTTGAGGTCTAGAAAAGCTAATTTGTGCACTTTCCAAAAATAGTAAGTTTCCTTGTGGGCACTTACTAAAAATAACAGTTATTCCAAAGGGCGGATTTCATGGAGGAGAAAACTTGGAGTTGAAAATTGAATTTGACATCTCCAGTTGGAGACCAGAGAGGGAAAATTCTTGACACTCGCTAGAAATAGTTTCCTTTTCCAAATATAGTAAGCGTCAAGGAAAATGAAGTTCATATTCGTAGGGGTGAAAACATTACAAAGATCACTCATCGGACTATACGGGAGTAAATGACAATGATATGACTTACATAGATCACTCATTTCATGCTTCAATTGGTATGTGTGAGGTGGAATTCACCGATTGATGTCGTCAAACTATTCACAATGTGTTTCATCGGGATCGTGTTCAAACTAGCTAAGCAAAGGTGTGGTAGTATTACAAGGAGTCAAGGTGGGATTTGTTCCAAAGCTTCAATCTCTTTAGAAAGGATCTTCATGAGTGATGCTCATGTTCATTAATGGAATCATTCAATAGTTTTTTTAACACTTGGTTCACAGTGTTCACGTGTCATCCGAAGGAAGTCTCTCATGGTATGAGACATTCGAGGATCTAGATTTCACTACATTGGAGCATTGCATCGGATCAGTCAAGTAGAACAGTGGATCAGTGAGGCATTTTCTTCATCGGCATTGTTCTCCCTCTCTCTCCTCACTTTCTCTCTCCTCTCACCCCCAACTTTCTCTCTCCTCAATATTCTAATATTGCATTTAGGTTGCACTTTTTCGCATGCCTTAATTTTTTTCAATGTAATAAGTTTCCTTCGCTTATAAAAGGGGACTTAATGTTTTCCTAGGAATGTTAAAAGTTTCAAGGCATACGAAGCATCAATGGGGGTAGGAGAAAATACTTCAAAGTGCTATAAATTTTAATGAGCTCCTCAATCCAAGGGGTTCTAATTCTGAAATTATTTTAGCTCGTTGTATTCTTATAAGGTCATGAGAGAGCTTTTTCTTACTTCTAAGTGAAAAGAGTTATCAAATTTTCCGTATTCTCAATGTCTTCCATTCTAATACTATGTACAATTTCTTCTTAAACATCAATACAAGAAGAAATATTTTTTAGCCTTTTTGACTAAGGGGTTTACTGATACTTTGTGCTCTCTTAATTCTATTTGGTCTTGTTGTTTCTAACGTTGTTTCTTTTCATAAATGCATGTGTTGAAATTTCTAACTAGTGTGTGTAGGACTCGACTTCCTACCTACAACATTAGTTCTCTTACCTCATTTATCACTCCCCTTTCCCACTTTACATACAAATTCCTCTCTAGCAAGCAATTTCTAGCTTTTCCGTAGGATCATTGGAGTGCCCCTGTTGGATCCTTGGCTGAAAGGCCACCAGGAAAATATACCTTTTTATTCTCGCATGCATATGCGGCAAATTGCACCTGTTAAGTAGAGGACTTAGATTCCTAGAGCATTGGAAAGAAATCCATCAATATGTCCCTAATAAATTTTCTCGCCAAAATTTTTTGGCACCCACCGTGGGGCAAACTTGGTACCATCTACACCTAAAATATGACCGCAAGGTCCAAAAATTCAAAAAAAATCAAATATTGAAAAAACAAAAAAATAGTACATGAAAATCCATTGTTGAAAGATATACTAACAATTCCTACACATGGCCTTTCATATTCCACAATTTCCTTTCATATTCCCACTACAAGAATTTCCAAAAGTTGGCTGAAAGGAGATACACCAGGTTGAATAGATCGAGAGGAATTGTCGACCCCACTTTCGAGGATTTGCAAAATCAAAAAGAATGAGTTAGAGACAATCCCTACTAATTTTCTCAAGCCTCATCCCCATCCGGTCATTAGGTAGTTCACCTTGCAATCCCATCCAAAATCCTGTTGATACCCCCTTACGATTCTCCCATTTTCAACCACCATTGAGCGTTGAGTTCCCGAAGGAAGAAAATTTTTAGAAGAAAAAGCGGAAACAAAAACAACAATGGCAAACGAAGTAGAAAGACCTCAACCCATTATTCCATGGGGAAGAAATATAGGCCCGCTCGCTCTCAAACCACCTATCCACGATCTACCAATAAGCTCTTGCAAAATATTTCCAAATTTCAAATGAGACAACACACATCATCACTTTCACCACATCATCCGGGATTCTTGGAGTCACACATGAAGACATCACAACAAGGTTATTCGTGGAATATCTCCAATAAAAAACAACAGAATGGTTTTACCTCCGCTTTGCCCAATCCATCACTTGTTAGAACAACGTCAAGGCTACCTTTGAGGAAATATTTAAATCAATGGAAGAATTTCAGGTGTTAGGAAATTAATATTTAGTGCTCCATTTGGGTGATTGGATATTTACTTAGAGGTAAATATCATTGTGTAATGTAATTGTTATATTCAGGTGAGTTGTGAGTTACAACAACTCACGTATATAGGAGTTGGGTGAGAAATTTTTGGAGGAGGTTCTCCGTAGATGTAGGAGCTACCTCTCCTATATAATTATAACTCTATTATTCATAATTAACTGAGCATGTTAAATATTATTCATTATCATTTTGTTTCTTCTATGCATCTGATCTCTACAAATCTGTTGTATACTTTTGATTTGGTATCAGAGTAGTTGTCACTCTTTGTGATGGAAGAATGAGTAGTGGTATTGCATGGAGATTATATATACCAATATACCTTTATATGTCCTCACACAATAAATAATGGTGTTAACATGTATAGGTTTGAATATATATGTGATCTTTGTCGACTCCTTTGTGCGGTCTCAAGGCTAGTAGAGACGAGTAAATCCTTTGGAAATTATTTGAATGTTTGATGTTACTAGATATAATACACGATATCTCCAACTTGGAATGTGCTTTGTGTACTTGTCTGTTGAATTCATTCCATCTTGTTGATTGTTTTGATCCTACTTCGCCGGTCTCTTCAAATTTTTACCCCTTTTCTCATGCTTCAACGTTTACCCAAACGTAGCGGTAGTGTCTTTCTTCTTCACTGAAACAATGAATCCTCCATATGGGTTGGCTCCTCAATGCAAATCATTTCCTTCTTATAGCTATCAAATGAACGACAATGAAACTTTCATCAACCCAGATGTGTGGCATGTAATACGCGGTGAGTGGGTTATTGAAGATGGCACAATCTTAATCCCTCTTCAAATTTATATTTGTTCTTGTGTTCGAGAATAGGCAGTGCAATAGTTACTGTGAAACACATGTACCCGTCCATCTCTAGTTTATGTGGATTCTGCTTTGCGAGAGAAAATTCAAAATCTCATTGGATTTTCTACAAGCATCTAGAAGTATCCTCTCCACAATCGATTCAAATGGTCACATTATATCCAGTTCAAGGTGTATTTATTTTTGTCTAAAGTATTGTGTATTATTAAAGTAGTCTTCATCTATGGCATGATATATATTCTAGTCGAGCTTAATATTTCTTTATTAGAGTTAAAAACTCTCTATTGACAAGTCAAAAATAGAAAAACAATTTCTATTTGTTTGTTAAAAGTCTTATAGAGGTATAGCAAGTACCATAGAAGTGTAGCAAAAAAATGTGTCCTCTTTAGTTAGTATAGTTTTTCCATAGACTAAAATTTTCAAGTTGTCATTATTAAAATTCTATAAGGTCTTTAGTAATAGAGTCGAAACATTTTTTTGATGGTCAATAAAGTTATTGTCAAATTTCATTATAAGTCATTGTGAATTTAGTGTCAATTGTCAAATAAGGTTTAACATTAAAATAATTGTCAATAGTTAAGTCGTCAAAATTGTGTCATTGTAAAATGTTCACAAAATTTTAAAAAAATTCCTCACGAAACATTTTTGATGTTGTTGTTATCCCAAATTCACCCCCAAAGAAATTTGCTCAAAACAACCCCACACATAGAAAAAATATGAAGGGAAAACGTTTGGACCTACGAGCTCGCATCCCGTGTCAAAGCGGGTCGTCGAGGAAAAGGTTAGTTTTTTTCCCCTTACCCCAAAGGGTGTAAAAGTTGCAAAATGGGCTGCGACTGCGCAAGAGGAAAAGTCGGCGTTTGAGCACGAGTCAAATCAAAGCGAATGACAGCGGGGCCACGGGAGTTTTCTGGATTTTTTGATTCTCACGGAAAAAGGGGAAAAGATAAATTTTGAACCCGCAAACCCAATTTTGCCCTAATCTGGCTGCCACGTGTTCCACATTATAAAAAGGGGACCCATTTTTCAATTTTTTTCCCACCCTCTTGTACGGACATGATACAAACTTTGAAGGGGCATATCTTTTGGCTCATGGCTCGAAATATTACAAATCTGATGCCGTTGGAAAGATTTCAGCATCACCCATGTCATGGAGGTCTGAAACTTCAATTTTGAGGAGGTTAGGTGAGGAAATGGAGGAAACGTCTTCGGGCCTTCAATGCAGGATCCATCTGTCTCAACAACCAGATCGGATTCGATCTGTTTCCGTCGTTTCCTCTTCCTTCAAGGCGCCGAACCAAGGATCGATGCAGTAAAGATGGATTTGGGCCATATTTCATCAGAGGAATTAACAACAGTGGTTGAGTTTCAACCTAATTTTCCCGCTTCTCTCTCTCTTTCTTCTCTATGATCAAATCTATAAATATGGGGGCAAGATTCATTGTAAAGGTTGTTGTTCATTCTTCTTCCTTGCCCCCTCTTCTTTTTCTTCCCGGGGTTGAAAATGGAGTCTGAACCTCCTTTCATGGCTTTGTAATGGCACACTCATGCCTCTTTCCCGTTCATGGTGTATTGTGTGAACTCCTGGAGCAATAAAATATGATTCGTGATGCATTTTGTCCATCCTTTGCTCATTTTTGTCTTTTCTCGCCTCTCACCATTACAGGGTATACTGTGCATATTCTGATGTTTGTTGTAGGTCCTGGGAGCTATGTTTAATGGGTTTTGAAGTGGTGTTCTGTGTGAAATCTATCTCTGGTCTGTGGTGCATCTTGTCCACCCTCTCCTCTGCTCACCTCTCTCCACTTCAGGCAGCTGAGATTGTGACCAACACTTCCCTTTTCTTGGTGCTATCACCTCTGTAGTGTAGGATTTCTTTATTTTCATGCTCTCTCTCTCCTTGGTCCCTTGGAATTGTTAGATTAGGAGTAGATAGTCGCATTTCCTTCCTTAGGAGTAGTTTAGCATTAGGATCAGGAAGAAGAAGCCGACTTTCTCCAGAGGGCCATCTCAAGTCCGCAAGTCCCACAACTTGAGAGATGGTCCAATGTTATGCAAATCACACCAAATGACCCTGCCTTAGAAAATTAGATCCATAACTCATTTGGGGGTGTTGTGATTTCACGTTAACAGCTTTTTGGCATGCACAGTGGGACAGTCCACGAAGCACCTTACCACTTCACTTCATTAGGTTTGATGTACTCTTGGTGAATATTTCATCCTTTGGAGGCACATACAAGCACATCCGTGACTCCATCAGTCAAAACCCATTCTCTCGAGTTACTGATCTTTTCCATCCATTTCCACTCATTTCATCCATTTTATTCTTCCATATCTTTCATTTTCTCCCATTCCATGAGGTTGTGCAATCATGACTTCATTCCCTTCATGGAACTCACACTTACAACAATACAATCCACCTCCAATGTATTTCCCAACTCCTCCAGATCAACATTATGATCAGATCCAAAACCATTATGCTTACCCATATGAGTAGTGTCAAACCAGTTTGACTATGAAGCTTATCAAGGACAAGGGGATGCATATGATGGTGATAGTTATGTAGAGGATGTTGGTCTACTGGAGAAGATTCAAAAAATGGAGGCTGGCATGGTTCAATTAAGGGAAACAACTCAAATGTGGGCTTTCAGAATTGGTTGTAGGGCACCTTGTCCATGGGAAGGCCCTTTTCCAAGACACTATAGCCCTCAAGAGAAGCTTGACTTCATGGTTGAAGTGTTGCCTCAACTTACACAGTGGGCTGAGGAGATCGGGGCTTATGAGCAAAGTGCGAGACAACCTTGTCAATGGGTAAGTCAATCACCAAATCCCTGCCTTTCATTTTCTCTTCCTTAGTCTTTATCATGTCAACATGATCAAGAGTCAAGCTTCCTAGTTGCTGCCCCAAGTGTTGATTTCATTTCTCCATTCCCTAGTCTTCCACCCCACCTCAGTTTCTCTGCCCTTTTCCCTCCCAAATCCAATCCCCCTCTACAAGAGCCAAAATAAATGCCTTCCCCTCTACCACAAACAAGGAAACAACTAGTGGAGACCCCACCCACCACTCCTCTTGCTTTCCCAAGTCCATGTTGGGAAGAGACTCAAGAATCCAATCAAGGAGAACATCAAACAGAGGAACCCAACAGAGAAGAAATGATAGAAAATCTAAAGAGTTGGGCTGCTAAATTTGAGTTTTCAAAGGTTCCCTTGTTGGTTAATCCTATGGAGGAGGCTGAGGTCAAGCCGCAAGTGGTGGAAGCTCCAGCTACAGCACAAGCAGGGGAAGAAGGAGCTACTCCTAATCCAAAAGAAGAGTACATTCTAGGCAGGAGGAGGACCATACAGTTTTGAAGTGGTGTTTTGTGTGAAATCTATCTCTGGTCTATGGTGCATCTTGTCCACCCTCTCCTCTACTCACCTCTCTCCACTTCAAGCAGCTGAGATTGTGACCAGCACTTCCCTTTTCTTGGTGTTATCACCTCTATAGTGTAGGATTTCTTTATTTTCATGCTCTCTCTCTCTCCTTGGTCCCTTGGAATTGTTAGATTAGGAGTAGATAGTCACATTTCCTTCCTTAGGAGTAGTTTAGCATTAGGATCAGGAAGAAGAAGCCAACTTTCTCGGAGGGCCATCTCAAGTCCACAAGTCCCACAGCTTGAGAGATGGTCCAATGTTATGCAAATCACACCAAATGACCCTGCCTTAGAAAATCAGATCCATAACTCATTTGGGGGTGCTTTGTGATTTCACACTAACAGCTTACCCAACGTCTGGAAAATAAAAAATTTCACATTGTGAGAGAAAAGAAAAGAACAAGCTCAATGTGGAAACAAATGTGCTTCATGTTCACATTCCACTAACTTAACAAAGACATACACCGAGGATGGACGCATCGGAGGTTGGAGGTCAATCAACGACCTCTTGTCGATGCCAACGTTGGGGCCACATCAAAGATTTGGTGGCACATTTTGTTTGTTATGTGCTTTTCTTCCGCTTATGTGTGGTGTGTTATAATGTGTAGTGTTCCTATTTTCAATGATTAGAAATATCACATTGAGGGGGGAACATGATCCAATTTTCCATTTCCAGTATTTAGTTTATGTGTATGAGAAACAAAATCCAACAGAATATCCTATGTTATTTCTTGCAGTGAAATGTGATGAGGATTGATAATAGTACTTGACACATCATGATGTGGTTATAGGGAAACCACTTGAAAACCTTTATTTTTGGTTTGTTGTAATCCAATTGAAAACCACCATTTTCGGTTCGTGGTTAACCATTTGAAAACCATATGATGGGTTTGTGATCATCCTATAGTAAAAATCACCTAATCATGAAAGTAGGTGCAAGTACAAAGATAGGTTTTCCCCATGTTTGCACTAAGTGGGGGAATGTTAGGAAATTAATATTTAGTGCTCCATTTGGGTGATTGGATATTTACTTAGAGGTAAATATCATTTCGTAATGTAATTGTTATATTCAGTGATTTGTGAGTTACAATAACTCACATATATAGGAGTTGGTTGAGAAATTTTTGGGAGAGGTTCTCTGTAGATGTAGGAGCTACCTCTCCTATATAATTGTAACTCTATTATCCATAATGAATTGAGCATATTGAATATTATTCATTGTCATTTTGTTTCTTCTCTACATCGATATCTTAAAATATGTTGTATACTTTTGAGTCGGGACCTCTTGGTGCAATTGGCTCAAATGAAGAAAGGAGAAATTGAAACTATGAGAGAATTTGTGGCTCGTTTCGATCAGTTGCTTCAAGCAAGAAATAGGAAGAAGATTCTCCCTCTCGAAAACAATGTCAAGATATTCTTCATAAATTCTCAAACACTAGAGGTAGGATTTTTCCTACGAAGAGTTCAACCAAGGAACATTGCAGAAGTGAAAAGGATGGAAATTGAACTTGATGAAAATCTCATCCTCTCTGGAAAGATCAAGAATCCTCAAAGATCAAGGCCCAATGTCATGGAGGTGAGAGAGCCGATCCATTTTTTCGAAAATGGAAAATGAAATGGCGTCGTTGAGGAGGGAAATTTTTGAATGAGTTTCTTCTCAAAGAAGCAACAGAAACCAGATTGCAAGAACACCCCAAAGGCTTTCCTTGGAGGCCCCACCTGTCAATACAAGTTGTAGGATCCAAGAGAATGAAGAAGAGATTGAACAAGAAAGTGAAGGTGGTGATTTCCTAGAAGTTGATGAACTCGAGAACGATACACAAATCATATTATGTGATTATTATGGAGGTGATGAAGATGACGAAGAAGATGCACCCAATATCTCATGTATGGTATTCACTCATTCTCAGTCTAAGAGGGAGCTTCTTCCTCCACCACTACTAAAAACAAGAAGACTGAAGATTCTCTTGTGGTGACTTTGTAAAACAAAATAATTAGTCAAGGATCTCCACTTACACCTTGCATGGAGTCCGTATTTGAGAAACCTGATCTGTATCGGGTAAGAAGGATCCCCAATTCCAAGTAAGTCTTCTCATGTGTCTTCTCATGCCTCTTCTAATTCTAAGTATAAATATTATCCTGTAAAATCTAGTACTTTGAAAGTTCCTAGTGTACCTTTAAAAATTCCCTTTGTTCCTCAAAAATATACTCCTGCTTTGAAACATGTCCTAAATCCAAAAGTAGCCCCTTCATCACACTCAACCGCATCAGATCCTTTTGAATTCATAGAATATGCGAACAAAGCCAAAGTGTATATTACCGAAACTAAATATTTGCGGACTCACCCTGAACAAATTGAGAGGTTTGTCCAATATATCAGAATGGCATTTTGACACCCAATTTCGTAACACCCAATTCTAAAGGATTACTACAAAACCCACCTATGCCTCCCTCAGATAACATGCTAGCCATGAGTGCATGAAAGATAGACAAGGTCAATCATTTTTATCTCTCCCTTCTGATTGGGGAATATGTATTAAACAATTACATAATAGATTCATAATCTGTAAACTTTCTACTTTGGAAAATTGTTCACAAAATCACAAATTATACTATTGTTCTACTTTCAAATAGAAAATTACAGTTGGGCTTAGTGAATGAATTAATCATGCTTTAGAACTAGATAAATAAAAACACACTTTTGCTCAATACCAACAAATTTTTATCCTGGAAACCTCCAAAGTAGAGGAAAACCAGTCGGGAAGGGAAAATAGATCTTTCTTCCCTTTTTTTACTTTATTGGCCAAAAATAAGAATATACAGACTTTACAAGTGAGAAAGGAAGTAGACAATGTCAAACACTTCCTCCCAGCTACTAGATTGCTCTGCTCACTACTATTTCTTCTACAACTCTTTTCCAGCACTAGAATTCTTGCTCACATACTCTCATGCTTCTTCGATGCCCAAACTCTTCTTCCTACACGTATTTATAGCCTCTCACATGTCCTCTCGTGCACTGGAGGATGGGAAAGGTCACGGACGAAAAGAGACATGAATTTTTTTCCAATTCTATGACTGTTTGTTTCAAATTTTATTTTTTGTCGAAAAGTGGCGGGACCGTCGCCCAATACGAGACCAACGGTCATAAGACCAACACCCGAGCTAGATGGCGGTTTCAGGACTACCACCTGGCGGGTGAAGGTTTTGAAACCACTACTCACAAGGGCGGCGGTTACTGCATTACTATGCAAACAAAACCTATTTTTCTCCATTTTCTTGAATTATTCCTTCTTGGTGCAAATAGATCTGATGAAGTAGAGTCTTTTAGGATCCCTATTGATCACACCTCCCCTTCTTAGGAGGCTTTTTGTCCCATAAAATCTTAGTGGGGGAGTATATGAGGAAATAATTACCTCACTTACTCCTTCGAGTACCATCAGCCCTACCTTGGTGTCTTTCCTTTCATTCCACTGCCAAGACTCCTGTGGACCTCGTCCCATTTCTCTAACCTTTTGCTACAATGCTACATGCTCATCCAATTCACCTTGTGATTCCAAGATGAAATCTTCTATGGAAGGTAACAACTATAGTCCTTCATCTTCATCTAGCATGGATGGCTCATATAGGTGCAAGTTCTCACAATTCACTACTGAGTACATCTGCATAAATGGTGGAAAATCAAGCCAAAACGCATTTTCTCCAACCTGCTCCAATATGGTGAAGGGTCCATATCGTAGTGGCTTGAGCTTCCATGTCTAACCTTGTAGTCTCTCCTTGCTCAAGTAAAGCCAAACTTTATCTCCAACATGAAGCTTATGCTCTCTCCTCACCAATCATGTCTAGCCTTGTACTTGGTCAGATTTACGTAATTTTTCTTTGACTTTTAGATTTCTCTAATCGTTCTTTGACTTTGAGATGGATTTTTGGATCCTCTCAATGAATTTTTTTGCTCTAGTCACCTATGTGTCTTGTGTCTCCTCCTCATCCTGCTATCCAATTGCTATTTCCAGCGGATTTGTAGGTAGATATCCCAAACATGCTTCAAATGGTGACTTCATAGTGGATGTGTGTCTTTGCTCAATTGTAGGAATGTTGAATGTAGGCTAAGGAATCGTCGCAAGTCCTTGGGTATTTGTTGTTATACCCCGATTAGTTGTACCAAATTTATGTTCACCACCTTTCTATGTCCATCTATCTGTGGATGGAAAGTCATGCTTCTCTATAACTTTGGTATCCATCTTGTCCCATAAATTAGTCCAAAATTCCCCAAGAACCTGGAATCCCTATAAAAAACAATAGACTTTGTGCAAGCCAAAATGCACCCATACATTAGAAAAGAAAAGATATGTTACCTAGTGTTCTTTTACTATCTTTTTACAAGCCATAAGGATACATATCTTACTGACTCTATCAACTAGAAAATAGAGATAGTCATGTCCGTGTTTAGACATAGGTAATCCTCCTACAAAGTCCATAGAAATGTCCTCCTGCATGGACAAGTAGGTCTTGGAAAAGGCATATACAAACCCTCCTTCCTAGTTTTAGGCTTTCTGTACAAAAAAAATTTTGCATCCACATATAAATTTTGATACTTATTCTTGCATATTGGGCCAATACATGTACCTTTACAAGTGGGCTAAGGTCTTACAAACACTTTGAAATTTCCCACTACTTTCGAGGTATGTGCTTCCTTCATCAACAGAAGTCTTTCTTATTTAGGCACACAAAGCTTCCCCATCGGTGGAGCAGCTGTTCTTGAGGTAACAATCTTCAATCCCTATCCTTTCAGCCCTTTGGGACTACAACTACTCGAAATGTCACCCCAAAGTCTCTATCTTGGGAATATATTTCTCCATAATCTTCTTTTGTGAAGGGATCAATATGAGAAATAGTGGCCAAGTAGGAGATTTTCTCTATGTAGGTGGCCTAGACAAAATGTTTGCCACCAAGTTTGTACTACCCTTCTTGTATTTGATCACCAGATGGAACTGTTGAAGGAACCCCATCTATTTGTAGTGTCTTTCTTGTTGTAATTTAGATTGTGCTTACAAATATCGGTTTGCACAATAGTTTCTTTACCCAAAAATAATGCTTCCATTTTTAATTACATGAGCTAGTGCATACATTTCTTTATCATATATTGAATATCCTCTAACTTGCTGAAGTAAAGGTCTCAGAATGATAACAAACTGGCTTACCTCCCTATAGCAACACTACACCCATAGCATAATCATTGGCATCTGTCTCTACTTTAAAGGGCTGCTACAAATTAGGAAGAGCAAGTATTGGAGCATGACTAATCTTATGTTTCAATAATTCAAAGGATTTATCTTGTTCCTTACCCTAGTCAAAACCCTTACTCTTTGTGGCCACTGTGTGTAGAGGTGTTACAATCATGGAGAAGCCTAGAATGAACTTCCGCATGTACTTGTATTGCTCCCACAAAAATCCTAGTCTTTGTGGCTCCTATTGGTGTTGGCCAGTTGGTGATGTCTTCTACCTTCTTTGGATTCACTTATAGCTCTCCTCCTCCAACCACATGCCCAAGGTTGATAAGTGATTGTTTGTAAAATTCACATTTCTTCATATTACATAACAGTTGTTTATACTTGAGGACTGAAGAGTTAATTTTGTATAAGACTCTTTTATTGACCACCATTTTTTGTCACCCCGACCTTTGTTTCTTTTATCCGCTTAAGCCTAAAAATGACTAAGTATGAAGCTGCATGCGGAAGGTGTCCACACGTCTCTTTGGTGCACTCAGGGCATGAAGCGAAGAAGGGATGTTCTCAAACAAGCGCACACCCTCCACGTGTCCCATGCCCGATAAAGTTACCCCGGTGGGTTGAAAAGTCAAAAAAATGTAACAATTGCACAAACCCTCCACGTGTCGCTCGGGCAAAAATTCAAATAAAGAGAAGAAAGGAAGGCCTCAAACAAGCGCACGCCCTCCATGTGGTAGAAAAGGAACATCACCGACTCAAGGAGTGCTAGTTAGACAAAATAAAGGCAATCAAAAATATCTCAACAAGCAATTGAGATATTGACCCAAAAAGGGAAAGATCTTGTAAGAAAATTGAATGTTGTCGGTGGAATTTTCAATTCCAGACATTGAAGCAAGAGCTAAGAAGATCTATAAAAGAACATTCGATCCAGAACAAAACAAGAGATAAATATATGAAAAGAGAATGGTTTTGAACTGGGAGGAGGATTCCATACTCAATTATTATAATGGCTAGCCTTAGCAAGACTTTATTGTAGATGGAAGTTATAATTTGTACCGTATCGGCCTCACGAATTATTTTCTCTATGAATAAAGAGTTCTTGTTCTTGTTCATATTAGCTTTTAGTATTCTCGTGTCTTTCTTCTCTCACTATTATTAGTTTTAAATCTTATTTAAAATCTTGAGGTTACCTTAGGGAAAATGTCCCACTAACCTAAGGTATCCAATGACTTTCGCGGTTCATCCACAAATATAATCATCAACACTTTCCCTCACTTGCCCGGGGGACACGAACATCTATAGTTTGATACTCCATCATAGAAAATATACTAATAACAGTAGTGCTAAGTTGGTATTCTCTAGTCTACAAGACGAATTCAAACGAGAAAAAGGACAAGGGAGGAATGTGTCTTTGACTACTTACAGTTATCTCCACACTGTGCAACAGAAGAGGTAGAAAAATCTAGTGATCTCGGTCTCCTCTCGAACCATACTCTCTCAACACCTACGCTAGGTAGACCTTCATATAGTCAACTAGGACTCTTAGACCTATTCTAATGGCTCACCTTCAAGCTCAGCCTCCGAGGTAATTTGTTTCATGGAATCAAGGGAGTCCGCTCATCCTACCCACACCCCGGCGGTGTGGAATCCTATTCCAACAAATGCGTTAAAGGCGTTGCCCAAATTTAGTAGAGAAGACTTCAAAACTCCGGAGGAACACCTCTAGGACATAGTAGAAATATGCGCGGTACATTATATCAGGGAACAAGATGTTGCCTTACAATTGCTAGTTACTTCCTTTAAAGGAAAGGCTCTAGATTAGTACCGATCCTTGACTCCTAATACAATCGGAACTTGGGACCAGCTAGGGAATGTGTTGGTAGAAAGATTCAATGAGAAAGGGGATAAACCATCGCTCCTACAATAGCTTATCAACATCAAGAAGGGCCTGCAAGAACTGATGACTGATTTTAATACCAAGTTCCACAAAACATGGCAAAGGAATCCTGCTCTAGAAAGGCCACTTGTAGGTATGGCTATTGTCTTTTATCTAAAAGTTATAAATTTGGATATTTATGTAATGATTCAATCATTAGGAGGGGACTCTCTACCATAAGCCTATGATATTTCTATCCAAGATGAGAACAATTTAATAGATGTCGGGAAGCTTCCCCCCATCCCCTTTGCCCATATACCCTAAAATAGCTCCCTTTTTGCGAGGCACAGTGCGATCTCTAATTAATCCCCTACGTCCTTGTATAACTACCCATCTTCTCATCTAGCTCCAACTCCCATTACAACGTCATCTTCTTATTCTCCTGAAATGGAGGAAATGAAAAATATCCTTAAAAACTTCTCTAACAAGATAGTAAATCTTAAAAGGAACCAGACCACTTATCCAAGACAAAATTATCAAGGTGGCAGGCCTACCTATCCCTCCTAACATCGAATACCCGAGAGACCGTTTCTTGCAAATTCATCTAACCAGCTAGTCCATGTGCCAATGCCACTCTAATTTATTCCACCCAATAGCGGAAGAGAGATAGTACTGGGTAGAACCATTTGGTTGAAGACCCCAATGCATGGTGCTTCCCCTATAATAATTCCCACATGCCAAGAGACTACCCCCAAGGAAATTTGTAATAAAATTTAATCAACAAAGATCAAGGGAAGGCTATGATGTTAGCACGTCAAGACCTTACCAGTCTGTGGGAGTCCAAAATGTTGCCTCTTTTATGCATATTCAAGGGATGTACTTGGAATAGGAAGCGGAGATCGCACCAAAGCATTCACTCTTCTCTTGGTTAGAAGGAGAGGAATTCATATTTACAAATGAGGCAACTACTTCCAAACTAGTTCAATTTAGTTACAAAACTCACTTCAAGAAAATTATAATAGAGACGAACCCTCCTATCTAGGAATAGCTAGCAGGATGCAAAAAGAGTCTCCAACCATCACGGTGGCACCACCAATGGTCGTAAAAGAAGCTCTAAGAACTTTTCAAAATTAGGATGCTCCTCACCCCACGGGTGAAGGGATAAAACACCAGTCATCAGCCAAAGCATCACTTCCTAGACCGATTAACGTGGTATAACAACTCAAGAAAGCACCAGCTAACGCATCCTTGTGGGATATTCTAGGCATCCCGAGCAAAAGGAACTACTCAAGAAGTGGTTACATCAAATGATGATCTAACCACCTTTGGGAAAGAGAAGGCACGAATAAATTCCATTTGAGTCTCAACGAAGCATTGCTAATAAATAAAAAAGGAGAGGTAAGTAAACTAAGGTCCAACCCCATTTTTATGACTCTTATCGTAGGTAAGAAACTATTGCATAATTCTATGATAGAATCCAGCGCCATCACTATAGTCATACCCAAATCAATTGCGAGACACCTTGGGCATTAAATATGATCCCTTAAAGAAAGGAGTTATGCAACTGGATAGAAAGTCCGTCAAACCATAGGAGCTATCAAAGAAATCTTGTTAAAATTCTATTCCTTCTAGAACATAATCGTTACAGCAGGATATCATGGTAATAGATGTTCCTCCAGTCTTTATATTGTGTCTCTCTCGTGATTTCACAACAAAAATAGGATGTTATATATCTCTTGATTGGTCTCATCTGATTCTGTGGACCAAATACGGGTCTAAGATGAAGGTCTTATCAGAACCCCTTTCCAAGGAGCATATAACAGACCAAATGGCCTCAAGGTTTTAGGCTTCTCATGTTATGATCACCATAAAGAGGAATCATACAAAGATGAAGGTGATCTTCAAAGCGTGATCATCTAGCCAAACTTCCCCCAGGCGATCCCTTCGGGAACTTTGACTCCAATGGATTGGGTACTTATGTCCTCTTTGATGAGGACTCCATGATCCTGAAGGTGGTAAAAGGAAAGGATAAAAGGGAAGGGAATCCCTCCAAATATTCCTAGATATGGACCCTACATTTCGATGGGGCCAAAAGCAAAACAGTCGAGTTGAAGTGTGCTTGTTATCCCGAAGCGAAAGGAAGATACTCGGTCATTCTGCTTTCCCGATTCTCTTGCACCAATAACGAAACAAGGTATGAGGCCTTAGTACATAGGTTGACCACAAACTAAAAAGAGGGCATCAAATAGTTGAAAGTCTTCGATGACTTAGAATTGGTAGTGACATAGATAAGGAACACTTGTCGCCACCAAAAATGAGGATGAGGTCTTATCGATATCGGGTGTGGGACCTCATTGATGAATTTGAAGCCTTCAATATCAAGGTTATTTCCCAAGATCAAAATACAGAAGCTGATAGGATGGCCTTGATCAGGTCACAATTCAACCCAATACAAGATTTGATAGAAAATGAGAATACCATAAAATTGATCATCTACCCTTCTATCCCTAAAAACATCGATCATTGGCAGGTCTTTAATAGTGACCGAAAGATTATACACTTCCTCCAACAATCCAACCAATTTATGAACCAACTCCAACCCAATATAGAGGAAGCATATGAAGATCAAATTATCCAGTTGAAGACAAACAAACTTCCAAAGGGTTAATAACCCTAGAGAGTATTTTTGACTCAAACGATGCTAGTTCAAATTGAAGGAAGTTTGTAATAATAAAGGAGGATTATGTCAAGCTAGAAGTGACTAAAGAGAGAAAGCTAAAATTCAGGAGATTAGTCACCCAAAGAGAAAGAGAAATACTTGTGGCCTTATGTCATAAGTATGATAAAGTGATGGCTTAGACGTACGATGACCTGCATGGTTACAACAAGGATATCATCCAACACACCATCGACCTCAAAGCAAAGACTAAGCCTATGCATCATAGATAGAGGCCCGTGAACCTAAAAATAGAATCCCTCATGGATAAGGAACTAAGAAAACTGCTAGAGGCCAACATAATCTTCATGATCAAGTATATAATGTGGGTCTACAACCTTTGGTTCCAAAGAAAAAGAAAAATGGTGAAATTTAGTTTTGTGTAGATTTTAAAGACCTAAATAGAGCCTCCTTAAAGGATCACTACCCTTTTCCCTCCATGGATCGAGATATTGAGACAGATTCTGCAAGCTCGAAATGTTCTCCCTCTTTGGATGGTTTTTCGGGCTATAACCGAGATATGGCTCACAAAAAGGACCAACACAAAACTACTTTCACGACAAAATGGGGAACTTTTGCATATGCAAAGATGTCATTTGGACTCACAAATTCTGGATCTACCTTTCAAAGATTCATGGACTTTGCATTTGGAGCACTGATCAATAAGGTGATTCTTATATATTTTGATGATCTCACAGTGTTTACCAAGACAACGAAGGAGCACTTCGATGCCTTCGAAGTTGTATTCAAGAAATGTCAAGAATTCAGGATCTCTTTGAACCCAAAGAAATGTGTCTTTGGAATTCCTCAATGAAAACTCCTGGGACATGTAGTGTCAAAGGAAGGGATCTCCATCGACCCCTAAAGGGTTGAATCTATCTTGGAGCTGCCCCTGTCGGTCAATAAGAAAGTGGTCTAATCTTTCTTGGGAAACATCAACTTTTTCAGCAAGTTCATTTCAGACTTTAGAGGAACAATCCGCCCAATCACTCTCATGCTTAAAAGGCACCTTAACTTCAAATGGACCATTGAAGGTCGTCAAGCCTTTGAGGAAATTAAAGAGAGTATTACATCAACCCACAGTGTGTTGCAACCCTAACTTCTCAAAAGACTTCATCATGTATGTACACAGGGGTAAGCATACCATAACAATTGTACTAATGTAGAAAGGAGAGTCATAGAGAGAAGAACATCCCATCACCTTATTTTAAAAAACTCTCCACGACTATGAAGCAAGGTACAACTTTGTAGAGAGGAAAGCTTATGTTATAGTTAAGGGTCTAAAGAAATTTAGGCACCTTGTCACTCATAATAGAATCCAGGTTATGGTGGCTCACTCAATGTCAAAGAATATATAACGGAGGGTGAGATAACCGATAAAAGATCCAACTGGATCACTAAGATCCTCAAATATGACATCGAGGTAAAACCTACAAAGCTTCTACGGGCTAGGGGCCTATGTCACTATCTAACACATGACCCCATGCCCCGATTAACAATGAACTCAAAGAGATAATTTACATAAAATAAAGTGACTCGGGTAGATGGGTCTCGAGATAGGATCTGATTCATACATTCGGGAAATATCCAAGCCATCTCCCCTTTAAAAAGGAGGTACTATACACAACAGGGATCCAATTTCACCATCATTGACAATTTCCTTTTTAAGAGTAAATTTAATGGAATCCTACTCAGGTTCCTGGAGAATGAAGAGGCTGAAAGAGTCTTACACAAGTTGCATTATGGGAGCTCAGGAGGCCATTTTTCGGCCCAAACCATAGCCATAAAAATCCTGCGCAAGAAGGATACTTTTAGCCAAGACCATTTGATGACGGTTAAGAAGAGACCAACAGATGCAAGGTTTGTCAAGTTTATATAGGTTTTCGAGAGGAACGTAACATTACCTCTAAACCCCATCTGGTTGAGGTTCCATTTTCATAACGGGGTTTGGACTTCATCGGAATGGTCAACCCAATTTAGAGCATCGGCCGAAATGGATCCTCACGAAACCGATTACTTCACTTGATGGGTGGAGTTAGTTCCACTTAAAGATGCCACCGAGAGTGTGATCCTAGAACTCCTCCAGGATATAACTACCCACTTTGGACCCCCACACTATAATATCGATAATGCCAAGGCCTTCTTGGGGCTAACGTATCGACTTCGCAGCGATAAAGCATGGGATCTACTTGAAGACATCCTCCAACTATTACCCACAGAGGAATGGATTGGCATAATATACTAACAAAAATATGATTAAGCTCATCAAAAGAATGGGGAATGAATATAAGAGGTTATGGCATGAACACATCAAAATAGCTTTACGAGCTGATCGAGCACACCTAAACAGATCCCGAAAGCCTCGCCTTATGAGATAGTCTATATAGAAAAGCCTTTGTAATGCCAATTTCCCTAGAGATCCTGCGTTACAACTATTGAAATAGGCTGAGATAGAAGAGAATGAGGTGATGCAAGTAAGACTCACCGAGCTAGTAGAGCTCTAAGAGAAAAGGGAGTCCACTCATGAAGCCATGATCAGCCACCAATAGGTGGTCAAAACTTGGTTTGATCAAAAGACGTCGAACCCGGAACTTCAAGTTGGAGCTATGGTTCTAAAATGGGACACAGGGGCTGCCAAGCCTGGAAATCATGGAATTTTTGACCCATTATGGATGGGACCCTTCAAAATTAGTGCATGCAAGAAGCACAATGTGTTTGAGATTGAAACTATGGAAGGTGATTCCTTAGTAATTCCGGTGAATGAAATTCACTTAAAACCTTTCTGTGAGTCCCTTCGTAAAAAAATGTATCATATGTATATTTTTATTTTCTATGTTCTTTTACTTTTTCTTTTAGTCCCTTTTAATAAGTGTCTTGGAAACATGTCCTTCGCGGATCCCCCTTGCCCTTTTTGAAATTTTAGAGGGAGTGTACCTTCCTAATTTTCCCCAAATTAATGATCCAACGACTTCCTAGTACACTTAAGAGGAAAAGATTTAGAATTGATACAAGATCTCTCGAAAAGCATAGAATTTGACACTTATGGTCATTAATTTAAAAGGGGACATTATGTGAAATGACTCTAATTACATGGGAGCCATTACTCTCTAAGTTAAGGTAGATATTTAAGATATCAAGGAGCGTTCAACTGGCTCATTTCAAATGCTAGATTATTCCAAATCAGTTGTCAAGTGCCGAAGTGAAAGTACCAGAGCCTTCTCATAGTTTAAAAAAATGCCATAATGACTTCAAGCTTCATGCCACCAATGAAAAGTATTACGTAGGACATCCTACACCCCCACGCCCTCTTCAACCAAAGTTGAGATTCCATGACGGGATGTCTCGTTCTTGTGACCCTACTATAGTTTTAGACTTCATCGATTTACATATTTAACCCTATCCTTAACAAGAAGCCAAAGGCCCCAGGAGAGGCAACCTATGTCGGAGTTTGTTAACTGGGAAATTTTGAAAAATTCGGCTCAATAATATGGAGCACGACACTCACCCAATATATGGTGCCTCTCTTGTAGACCCATTCCCAAATCTCATACAAATGTGTGCGGGTTATTTCGATTCAGGAACCCATACCATCCAGGAAGAAACATAATAGTGGTATTACACCACAAGCTATCAGGGACATGTTAGCCTAACCCATGACCCAACGGCTAGTTTTGACGATATGGCCAAAATCTAAAATGTCTAGGCCCACTGCTAGAACAAAGCTTCATTACTTAATAGGGAGTTGAGACAAACAAATTCAGGCGGTTTGGGAACTGTGGGCTCCCCATTCCATTGAAGTCACTTATGGAAGATTCTCAGGATGTATGTTCCATGTTGACGTTCATTTTCAGGTAAGATTCAAACAAGAATGTCAAGGATTGGTAGATGGCGGCCTTATTTAGAATGAGGTCTATAAAGAAAGAGTAGGTGTACCACTTCGAATTTGTTGAAGTCATTACGGAGTCTATTTGTGAACAGCTTCACTGGTTCCGGTAACCTCCACTTTCAAGTATTCCTCATATTTGTTCCACCTGATTTTGTATCAGAATGCCCAGTATTTCAGTTAGTTCATGAATCTAACCCTATGGGATGAGGAGATTGATCCCCAAAATATCATTCCATTGTCTGCATGGACCCATATACTGTCTCATTCATTGGACGTATATGAATTCTTTAATTATTTTGTAGATCCCCTCCTACTCAAAGTTGACTCTGAAGGGATTAACAAAAAAAGGAATGATTATGTGAAATCGATCCTCACTAACCCCCTGCATCCCTGTGATTATTTCTACGCTAGATGACGTTCCATGATTCAGCTACATGGTTTAAGAGATGAATATTTTATGCTCTTGAGGGTTCTCACAGCTCGGGTGGTGGGTCTCAAGATAGCCAAGTAGCTAATACTCCTAGAAATTGAGTTCGGCTCAAGCCGAAAGAAGAAGGAACTTTATGATCTACCCTTGAGCAAAGGAGGAATCACTGTACTTAAGAGAAATGTGGATTACAACCTCTCATAGAAGTTGACTTCCTACGGCTTCACCTTTATTCAAGAATCATGGAGATATGATCCAAATGGGACAATGGCCACAACCCTATTTTGCAACAAGGTCTTAGACTCCTGTGGCATGAGTCAAGGGAATTTTGAAGCAAGGTGGAACCCTTAGGCGAGTCACCCGACATATTCGTCAATCTCAATGACATACCAATCCCAGGATCGGGAGGCATTCCACCTAGTAAAACATAGGTATGATCCCACCATCACCATGATAAAGGGACTCATGGAAGCCACGAAAAAGAAGGAATGGAGCATAGAGAAAATTCAAGCTTATTGGAAGATAGACGCAGGAGATTGGCCGAGACCACCCTCAATTTTTAGGTCATCTCAAGCAACAAACAATGGGATGAGTTACGGGACATGGACCATGGATCTGAAACAGAGAGTGAGGATATGGTGACAATCATTATAGAGTGGCCCATGGGATCGACAACAAAGTCTTTCGGTCCCTCCCGGCGTTAATTACCAGTTACGCTCCACCTCTACCTTTCATTCCTCAGCAAGGTCTTCCAGTTCAGACACCCATGTTGTAGCTCACAACCATCCCCTTAGGTGAGAACCCTATGGAGGAATCAACATCAAGCCCACCATGCAAGAAGCTAAAGTTGGTCATGGCTCCTTCTTCTCCTCCCCCTTCCTCCTTGAGAGGCTCCATTTCAGTCTCCTCCTCCACCACCATTTCCCCCTCCTGGAGGTGTTCCCTTGTTTGTCACCCCATCATGACTCTTCTTCCACCCGATGCCTCTCTTTTTCCCTCAAACTCCCTCCACCATCCCAAATTTCTCACCCATGTAGTGATAGGATCTTCTCGTGGCCCCTGGTGAATTCAATTCCCCAACCACAAGTTATAATTCCTTATGGTCTATCACCCAAATTTCCTTTCACATATGGGATTGTTCCTTCTCCCTCTGAATTTTTAATTCAAGTTGAGACCACTAAGGCCACTCGAGATAGCAGAAGGGTGAATTAGAAGAAGAAGGAAATGTCGGTGCAGAGTAGAAAATTAGACACGATCATTGTATGACCATTAGCGAGCTCCTTAAATATCACCCGACTCATTCCCAAGTATCTAAACCTGCATGAACAAATACATCTTGATGACTACTCTATCAACTTTTTCACGATCAACCTTTATGAGTTCCGGCCTCAGGATAAGGTCAAACTAATGAATGAAACTACAACAATAGTCACTATAGACTACCTTAATCTCAAAGAACTGGATGAAGAAGGCATAATCTAGCCTCGGCGGGATAGAGGCCAATATGGCCAATCATCAATCCGAAATAAAGAGCAAGGGAAAGGAGATGGAACAGCTCCAAGAGAGTTGAAGGAAGCTTTGTCACAAGAAGCCCTTATGGCTTCTTAGGTAGAAGCTAAGACTCTAGAGGCCAAACTTGCCACATCCGAGGACTCTTCCCATTTGCTCACACAAGAAAAGGGATCCCTCCAATAGGAGGTCGATTCAAGAAAGGCGGAGGTGGCTATGATCCAAGCCAAGTTATGCGTCGTCGAGGTAGAAAAGGGAAGCCTCCAAACAAAGTTAAAATCATCTAAGGGCGCGGTCGATTTAACCTAGAAGTTGGGACAACAATCCGAGAAAAGGGGGAATTGTAACTTTAGTGAAGGAGTTGTATGCTTCCTACTATGACATAATTGCCACCATGGCAATGGATCTAGCCCCCACACTCAGATTTATATCCGATGCACAAGGATTGTGCTCAAATGTGGAGACCGCATTCTCCACCATCAGCAGTGTAGTGTCCACCAAGGTCCCTGAATCAAATCTTTTGATTCATAAAATTTATGATGTTTTGGACTCTCCAATTCAAAGGGTAGGAAACACCGACATATGGCTAATCACTGTGAAAATTGACCATATTCTTAGCAGCAACAAGGCCTCCATCAAGTGCTAGAATCTCTTAGCTCAACTCCACCATGGAATCAGAGAGAGGAAGCAAAGCATCAACGAACTAGTCCAGTTAGGCTTCCCTTCCCCTTCCTTGATGACTCTATAGTCCTCTTAAAGGACCAAATTCAACAACTCCTGATTATCAAATGCCAGGACAAGATTATATTTTAGTCTTTAAAGGAGAGCTCCAGTGTTACCGAGGTGGAAGCTATTCTCGAACCCCATCATACAATTGGAGTTCCACTTGCACGTAGTAGTGCAAAATCTCCAAAACTTCTCACATAAGGAGATAATCAAGTTGGATTGATCTTTCCAAGCCTTGCAAAGAAGGAATTATCCAACAGAGTAGAACGACTCGGATGTCGGGCTACTTTATGACAGATCTAAGTGGCATTTTGTGAGGCACATTTTGTTTTTTGAGGATAACAGATTTTTAGATCCTTCCATGGCTGGCACAGAGTCCCTTGGTGAGTCACCATAACAATAGAGTTCTTTTTTTATAAGATTCTTTTATTGACCATCGGTTTTTGTCACCCCAGACCTTTGTTTCTTTTGTCCGCTTAAGCCTAAAAATAATTAAGTATGAATTTACATGTGGAAGGCATCCACACATCTCTTTAGAGCACTCGGGTATGAAGCAAAGAAGGAATGTTCTCAAGCAAGCGCATGACCTCCATGTGTCCCAGGACCAATAAAGTTGCCCCGGTGGGTTGAAAAGTCAAAAATGTAACAAGTGCACAAACCCTCCACCTTTCGCCCGGATGTAAATTCAAATAAAGACAAGAAAGGAAGGCCTCAAACAAGCGTACTCCCTCCACATGGCGTAAACATCATCGACTCAAGGAGAGCTAGTTAGAAAAATTAAAGGCAATCAAAAATATCTCAACAAGAAGTTGATATTTTGACCCAAAAAGGAAAGATCTTGTAAGAAAATTGAATATTGTCGGTGGAAGTTTCGATTTAAAACATTGAAGCAAGCGCCAAGAAGATCTATAAAAGAATGTTCGATCTAGGAACAAAAGAAGAGAGAAATATATAAAAAGAGAATGGTTTTGAACTAGGAGGAGGATTCCAAACTCAATTATTATATTGGCTAGCCTTAGCAAGACTCTGTTGTAGAAGGAAGTTATAATTTGTGTCGTATCGGCCTTATGTATTATTTTCTCTATGAATAAAGAGTTCTTGTTCTGTGCATATTAGCTTTCAATATTTTGTGTCTTTCTTCTTGTTAGTAGTTTTAGATAAACTAAAGATCAATCGTGCTTTACACCCTTGGGTTTTCTTTATATATCTATTATCTCGCATATGGTTATATTTTATGCCTTCTAAGCCTCTCGATAATCTAAGATACTTCTGAAAATAATAGATCATGCTAAAACACTCTTCAAACTATTCTAAGTAGTTTATTAGGATCTATATTTGTGTCTTTTTATGATATGTTCGCGCATCGCCTTAGTTAGTTTTACATTTCCTTTTCAGTTTTCTCCTAACCTTGTCTCATACCATAGAAAAGATCCGGCTTCTTTAAAATCTGGAGGTTATCCTAGGGTGCTTGTCCCACTAACCTAAGGTATCCAACGACTTTAATGGTTCATCCATAAATATAATCATCAATAAGGACTTGCAAGACTTGATGCAAATGAGTTAGATGTTCCTCCCATGTGGCACCAAAAATCAATATATCATCCATATAAACATTGACACATGAATCTATGAAATATCTCAATAATTTTTATCAATCTCATACATGTCGCGGGTGAGTTGCATAAACCAAATGGAAGTACTAACCACTCATACAAACCATATTTTTTCTTGAAGGCGAGTCTTCCATATATCCTCCTCCTTCTTTTTGACTTGGTGATAACTGGACTTAAGATCCAACTTCGTGAATAACTTGGCATGTTAAAGTTCGTCCAAGATATCATCTATGCGGGGATTAGATATATGTTCTTTATGGTGATGTTGTTAAAATTGCGGTAATCGATGCACATTCTCTAAGAACCATCATTCTTCAACAACATCACAATAGGAAATTCGCATGGTGAGGTGCTCAGATGTATCACACCTTGGTCTAGTAGTTCCTAGAGTTTATTATTTACTTTAGTACTCTCCAACAAGGATTTCCTTTACAACCCGATGTTCGGTAGAGGGGACTCTAGAAATAGTTGAATCTCATGCTCTACTTCCCATTTTGGTGGTAATCTAGTAGGAGCCTGAAAAACTTCCTAAAAATAATGAATAATACTATCCAAATCATGTTTTCCCTGGTTAAAAATCTCTGAAACTTCTACCCCATCTTGTTTATCCTTTAACAAAAGTAAACAAAATTGATTATGATTTTCCTAAATAAGTCATTTTGCTTGGTTAACTCTCACCATAGTAACTCGTGTCTTACATTGGTGTGCCCGGATGTTGTAGTTGACCCCATCCTTGACCCATCTATAATGGTTCTCCCTTATCGTGAATATAGGAAGTAAGGACTCCTGAAAAAACATCAAATGCATCAAGTGGAATAAAATCAGCCTCCAATACATCAATATACTGGGAATTTATCCCAAACTTGACCTTACATCTTTTTGTTACCTGAATTTCAACACCCTTCTTCACCCAACCCAAAGGATAAGGGTGTGGATGCTCATAAGTCTCAAGACCAAGCTTCTTTACAACTTCTTCAGAAATCAAGTTAGATTGAGAACCAATATCAACCAAAGCATTTACTTTAGTTCTCTTGATGCGGATTAGTTTACTTATCTCCTCATTCTTATTGTCCATGTTAGTGGGCGTGCATCCAATCCTCTCATCTACATCAGAGTCATTTTCTACCTCCCCTTCTACCTTTACAGCTTTCATGGACTTCTTTAAGTCCTTGGTTTGGTTCTTTGGATGTAACTTCCAACATGTAGCGTCAATATGACCATTAATATCACGAGTTCTTGTAAAATTCTTGGGATATTTACAAGTATTTAAAGTAGTGGAAGCTTGTTTACCTTTTCCTTTCAACTTACCTTTGTTACTTGTTTTTCCATGTTCTTTTTTTGCTGATTTGTTGATTGCTTTGCCTTTGGATCTGCTTCTCCTTGCTTCTTCTCATCATCTATATAGTATTCCTGCACACATGCTTCGTTGAGATCTTTGGGCTTCGTGGAGATGACTTTTCTTTGAAGGTGAGTGTGAAGTCCTCCCAAGTACTTAGTCATAATATCCTCATCCTCCAAGTCCATATTCAACAACATGGCCTACCTTCAAACTTCGTAGTATAGTCCTGCACACTTTGACCACTGCCTTGTCTAAAATACTACCATTTAATCATTTGGTTAGTCTTGTGGCCAATAGGATAGAATTTAGCTCTAAGTAATTCTTTAAATTCTTGCCAAGATTTCACAATAGGATGTTTCTTCTTTTCACAAGTGGCTAGATGGGTTTCCCACCAAACTAGAGTGTGTCCTTCCATTTTGAGATGAGCAAAGGTGATCCTTTGTGCTTTGGTGACATTATGGATGCTAAAGTAGACTTCTAATTGTTTTAACCAATTATCAAGAAATTATGTATCTACTTGTCCTTCAAAGCTTTTAATTTCAACTTTCATCTCAACTTTAAAACGAGCTGACCAGATTTTACCTTCTCTCTTGCATTTGAAGTCTCTTCTTCAAACTGTTCTCCATATTCTTCCTCATGGTGGCTCCTCCCTATGCCAAATATTTTTGGCTAAGCCTCAAACCACTAAGTCCATGGAGTCTTGCTTAACATAATCCATCTTCTACAAATCTGTAAGTTCTTCTTGTCTTCTAAACATCCTATCCATCATGGTCTCTAACATCTCGATTCTACGGACCAAGTTCTCTTCCTCCATTTGTCCCCAAATTCTCTGTTTCCACTTCCTTGTAGAAATATCTGGATTGCAAGGTAAATCCTCTTTGCCTTTAGATCTCATCACTTTCATACAAATCCAAGAACAAATACCACAATCCTAGATACTTGTTAGCTCTGATACCAAAATGATATGTAAAATTTACGCTTTGGAAAATTGTTCACAAAATCAAAAATTATATTGTTGTTCTACTTTCAAATAGAAAATTACAGTTGAACTTAGTGAATGAATTAATTGTGCTTTAGAATTTACGGATAAAGAAAAACAAAATCTTACTCAATACCATCAAATTTATATCTTGGAAACCTCCAGCAGAGGAAAACTAGTCGAGAAGGGAAAATAGCTCTTTCCTCCCTTTCTTTACTTTATTGGCTAAAAAATAAGAAGATACGGACTTTACAACAAGTGAGAAAAGAAGTAGACAATGTCAAACACTTCCTCCTAGCTACTAGATTGCTTTGCTCACTACTCTTTCTTCTACAACTCTTTTCCAGCACTAGAATTCTTGCTCACATAATCTCATGCTTCTTGGATGCCCAAACTCTTCTTCCTACATGTATTTATAACCTCTCATATGTCATCTCATGTCTTGTAGGATGGGAAAGTTCATAGAGGAGAAGAGACATAGACTACTTTTCCAATTTTGGGATTGTTCGTTTTTAATTTTATTTTTATGTCCGAAAGTGCCAGGGACCGCCACCCAATGCTTTGACTAACGCAGACCGATGGTCACAGGACCGCTTGCCAGGTGGGTGGCGCCCAATCTCGCCACCCTAGAGGGTGGTGGTTCTAAAACCACCACTTTGCATAGGGTGTCGGTTCTTCTACTATGCAAACATAACCTATTTTTCTATTTTCTTGATTGATTCCTTCTTGGTGCTAATAGATCTAATGAAGTAGAGTCTTTTAGGATCCCTATGGATCAATCTCAGTGCCTCGAGATAATGTCATGCCGGTGAATTTTTCAAAATCTCTTAAACTCTCCATGACTCTACTTGGTGGCTCTTATTGCTCCATGGAATTGAAGGAAGTACCACTTGTGGGGAATATTAAAGATGCACATGTCGCTCTTGCCGAATTTCTAGATAAAAAGATATAAATGACTATTTTGGTAGCAGACATCTCGGAAACCTTTGAAATGTTGTTAGGTCGAATCTTCTACTGAGACTTGGGAGGGAAAATTTAGATGAATTGGTCTTCCACAACCATACCAATGAAGGGAGACATGGAGAAATTATTCCTAGAGAAGAAGATGAGGTACACGGTGTGAAAGTCCGAAAGTCCAGGAACCAACGTCTTGTGTCAAGATAGCAGTAGATGAATCACTTTGTGACGACCAAGGAGGAAGATGATATTCCCATCTTGATAGGGCCATACATTCCTTCCTAGAGAGGTATGGACCTTGAAGAAGCATTGAGGATATTTGAGTTACAAGAGGGAAGCCCTGAATTATTGGATGATGCAAACCATGAAGAAGAGGAAATGGCTATGTGCTTATCCGGGGTGAGGATATATTCTCATTCCTATTCAAAGATGAGGAATCCCTTGATCATGTCACCCAGAAGAGAACAAGCCGACCCATGATGAACCCTTGAAAAGTTTTAAAGAAAAATCATGTAAGATCTCTTAAGAGCCATGGAAGAAACTACATACCCCGAGCTCAATCTCGAGCTCATGATGTAGGTTATGGAGTTACAAGATATGAATGAGTCCAACTCATAACTCTCAATCAGTTCGGAGGGTAGCCATGATGAAGTAAAGAAAGGAAAATAATTTGATGCCCCTTGTGAGCCTATAAGTGGCGGATGTAATAATGAAGTTGAATTTTTCTCCTTCCCATTCAAAGAAGAGGATTCTCTATGGGAAGAAAAAGTTGAGAATCAAATTTTGAGGTCCCCAATTCAATCCCCCCTTTACAAAGAAGTAAAAAAATTCTATGAGCCTCAAGATATCAAAGCAGTGCCTCCAAATGGTTTCCTCAAATCTCAAGGTAAAGAGTTTTCATATAAGGTCAAAGAAGAACTTCTAGAAGTTTTAAAGAAAGATTCTATACAATGGATCTTGGAAACAATGGAAGACAAAGGAGATCCTGAGCTAAGTCTCAAACTCTTGGCTCATGTTATGGCTATACAAAATGGATATGAGGTCATATTTGATCCTCTGTGTAATATTCAAACACCTCATATTGATATGAGTAAAAATATGAATTCAAGGATCCCTACAGAATATGTGTGAATGAACGTGAATGTAGGGATGAAAAGAACTCAGAATATTTAGTCAATTTGCACAAAAACCAACCTTGGGGAAACAACAAGATGCAAAATGAAAATTCAGCAATGTGGATGAACATGGAAGACAATTGGTGCTATGAAACCAATTGCAAAGAGAATGAAGGCAATGGTATTTCTACTAAAAACTTGAGCATAAAGAAGCTCATGTAGACTCACTCATGAAAAGTACACAAGAAATCATAAAAGCACCCGACTTTCATAAGCAGATGAGGAGAGGATGCTACTTTCTGGAACCAATCAACGGCTTCACAAAAAATCATCATTCGGTGTTACCTCTTCGAGGGTAACTCCCGATAAGAAAGCGCTTCAACAAAAAAAAATTGTCCCTCACCTTGTACCATAGGTTATTTTTAGGTGTGTTTCCTTTTACATTGCATGTGTCTTTTCCTTTCGTGTGTGTTGTGTGTGTCTCTCTCTCTCTCTCTCTCTCTCTCTCTCTCTCTCTCTCTCTCTCTCTCTCTCTCTCTCTCTCTCTCTCTCTCTAGTAAGTTATACATGACTCCACATGGCCCAATGAATAAGGCAATCTGGTCCGTGTATGTATCATAAAGTTTTTATCCCGACATGCAAATGTGCAACAGGAAATTGACGATTTTCAAGCATGACAACTATACCCCTATGTAAAAAAATTCAAGTTTTACCCTTCCGAGGCACCCTAGGTCTACCCAGTCAATCTAGTGACATCCCAAATGATGTTAACTCAGTCCCCTAGGTGATTTAGGAAATTCAATTCAATCCCCTAGGTGATTTTAGGAGTTCTTTAAAAATGCAAATTTCAGGTAGCTGTGGGGAGGGCTATCACCGGTCTTCCAAAGATGAGCGCAACCCCATGTAGCGCAAAAGATGAGAAAAATATTGCATGGAGGTAAATTTAAGGTGTATAAATATCATAGAAATTATTTTGGAAGATTCAATAATGATTTAGAGAATTTGGGCGGTTTGATCAAAAATAGGGTTAATAGGTCCAGCAAAGATACGGGGTCAAAAGAGTTGTTGGGCTTTAGGAAGTGATTCCTGGAGCTCTTGATGGAGTTATGAGAAAAATAAGACATTTTCAAAAAAGGAATTCCAATCCCTACAATATTTTGAAATCATATTTTTCAAAAAAACCTTGGCAAGCAATAGGTTTATAACTAATTTTTCTAGACATAGATAAAGGAATAGATCATAAATATGATTTTTTAGGAAAAATTTTGAGGAATCAAGAACTAAGACTCCAACCATTGGATTCAAAAGAAAATTTTCAGTTAATATCTTATAAATATTTTCTAAAAAATTCCATCGGGAGCTTGATATATCATCGTTTGAAGTTTCCATCTCGGAACGAGTTCGGGAGTTAGTCAAAATTTGATGAGGACATGTCATCTCCAGGAGCCTGGCGAAATTTCATGTCCCTTTCGTCCCTTAAGAAAAGGGACATGAGGGACATAAAAATGTGCCCAGTCCCTATAACTCCTTTGGTCACCCATACAACCTCTTGGATCGCCAGTTCAACCCCCAGGTACTTGTGGGAGCTCAAATCCTCGGCCATCGGATCTCATGCCAAGTATCAAGACGAGGCATGCCATGAAAATTTATGACCCTCATGTCCCTTTGTGTTTGGGGACATGAGGGACATAAAAATGTTCCCATCCTTAAGGTGTCTTCAGTCACCCATGTGACTCTATCCAATGCACTTTCTTAGCCCCTAGGAGCTAGTGGAGCTAAACGGATGACCGTCGGATCGCTACCAAGTGTCAAGTGAGGTGTGTTATTCAAATTGATTATCCTCATGCCCCTTTGTGTTGGGGTATATGAGGGACATAAAAATTCACCCAGCCCAAGTAATTTCTCTTGGTCCTCCATACGACCAATTTCTAGACCCCCTAGTGCTTCCAACTTACTTTTTAGCTCAAACCCTGCCGTTGGATTTCTGCCATGTTTCATGACTAGGTGCCATGTGCAAATTGATGCACCTATAATCCATTAATGCTTAATGCACATGAGGTAAATTAAAATTTTCCTCACTCCTACTTTGTATTATTTTGAATGATTTAAATCTTGTCGACTCTTTCTTTCTCGCTTCTTACTTTCCACGGCTTCACCTGTCATAGCTCTACAACATGCACAATTCACCTATGCTACTCATAACCAGCTCCACCACATTAGGAAAACTATAAAATCCATGATAATGTAAATATTATGAATAATATATTGACCAAAGTAACTAGAGGAATGAATAAAAAAGGAGAAAAGAGAAGGAATTCATCGAAAACTTCATTTCCACGAGAATGAAGATTCAAACATATCTTGCTAACTGGTGCACAAAATGAAGAGTTGTCTTTTACTACTCTCTTCTATTTCAAAATCCATTAAAACCTCAACTTAAAATCCCCAATCTACTGCTCAAGCCACTCACAATGAAGAAATCTTCCATCCAACTCAATGAAGAGAAAAACTTGATTTCCCATCAAATCGGTAGTTGAATCAAAGAGAAATTTCAACGGCAAAGTAAGAAGAAAAAACCCACAAAAAAATGTAATTTTTTTATTATAAATAGAGAAGAAAACTAAACCTATAATTTTCAAGGTCCGTTAATGGTTGTCGTGTTCAGAAGTGATGCTAGGTTAAATTTTTAAACTTTACAATCTCCCAAAGCAATCTTGATCGAGTAGGTCAAAGATTTTAGAGGGCGATATTGGGAAAAAAAAACCCCATATTGAAAAACTTTGTTCCACATCAATCTAACCACCAGAAGCCCACTTTCTAAAAATAGTAGGTCTTCTACATAGGGAACTACTATTTTGGGAAAGTCACCAACTGAAGTAGGCTGAAAGGAGGTCGTGAACACGAATGTGTATTGTAGAGATAAATCATCAAAATGGTCATCTCGACACAGAAAATGACACTTGCTAAAAATAGTAATTATCTCCACATGCCCTTACTATAAAATGGATAGTTGGTCCGGAAGGCAAGAAGAATGAAGTGTGAAGAAGGGATTCAAGCTACCATAATCATTTGAGGTCTGGAAAAGCTAATTTGTATACTTGCCAAAAATAGTAAGTTTTCGTATGGGAACTTACTAAAAATAGTAGGTTATTCCAAAGGGCGGATTTCACAGAGGGAGAACACTAGGAGTTCAAAACTCAAGTTGACATCACTAGTTGGAGACCATAGATGGAAAATTATTGACACTCGATAGAAATAGTTGTCTTTCTCCAAATGTAGTAAGTGACAAGAAAACTGAAATTCAGATTCGTAGGGGCGAAAACAATGTAGTCTCATTAAACAGAATATGCAGGAGTAGATGACTGTGAGGTGAGTTACATAGATCTCAAAAATGTCTTTTGACACTCATTTCATGCTTCAATTGGTACATGTGAGGTGGAATTTGTAGTCGACGCCATCGACTATTCATGATGTGTTTAATCACGATCATGTTCAAACCAACTAAGTAGTGTGGCCATGTTACAAGGAGTCAAGGAGGGATTTGTTCCAAAGCTTCAGTCTCTTCAGAAAGGATCTTCATGAGTGATGTTTATGGTCACCAATGGAATCATTCGATAGTGTTTTTAACACTTGGTTCACGGTGTTCGCGTGTCATTCGAAGGAAGTCTCTCGTGGTATGAGACATTTGAGGATCCAAATTTCACTACATTGGAGCATTGCATCGGATCGATCAAGTAGAACAGTGGATAAGCGAGGCATTTTCTTCTTCAGCATTGTTCTCCCTCTCTCTCTCTTAGCTCACTTTTCCTCTCCTCTCTCCCCCAACTTTCTCTCTCCTTAGTATTCTAATCTTATGTTGGGGTTGCACTTTTTCGCATTCCTTAATGTTTTAAATGTAATAAGTCTCCCTTCAATTATAAAAGGGGACTTAATGTTTTCCTAGGAATGTGAAATTTTTAAGGCATATGAAGCATCAATGGGGGTAGGCGAAAAGAATTTCAAAGTGCTATACATTGTAATGAGCTCCTCATTCCAAGGGGTTCTAATTCTTAACATCTTCGAGTTAGTTATGTTCTTGTAAGTTTATGAGAGATATTTTTCTTACTTATGAGTGAAAATAGTTAGCCATTTCCCCCTATTCTCAATATCTTCCATTCTCATACTATGTAAAAATTTTGCTTGAGCATCAATACAAGGAGTTTCTAGAATTTTTTGACTAAGGGGTTTACCGATACTTTTTGCTCTCTAAATTCTATTTGGTCTTGTTGTTGTGTCCAGAGTTGTTTCTTCTCATAAATGCATGTGTTGAAATTTATAACTAGTGTGTGTAGGACTCTTACTTCCTACCTCCAACATTATTTCTCTTATCTCATTTCTCACTCCCTTTTCCTACTTTAGACAAATTCCTCCATAGCAAGAAATTGCTAGTTTTTCTACTGATGTTAGTGGAGTGCCCTTGTCGGATCCCCTACTTTGAAAGGCCACCAGAAAGTCCACCTTTTTACTCACACATGCATATACAGAAATTACATTGGTTAAGTAGAGGGACTTAGATTCCCGAGAGCATTGGAAAGAAATCCATAAATTTGTCCCCAAAAAAGTTCTAGTCAATAGTTTTTGGCACCCACCGTGGGGAAGACTTGGCAACATCTACACCCAAAATATGACTGCAAGGTCCACTTTTTTAAAACAATTAAATATTGAAAAAACAAAAAGAAGAGTACATGAAAATCCATTGTTGAAAGATACATTTTCAATTCCTACACGTGACCTTTCATATTCCACAATGTTCTTTCATATTCCCACTACAAGAATTTCCCAAAAATTGACTTAAAGGAGATACACCAAGTTGAATAGATCGAGAGGAATTATCGACCCCACTTTTGAGGCTTTACAAAACCAGAAAGAACAAGTTAGAGACAATCCCTACTAATTTTCTAAAGCCTCATCCCCATCCAAGTCATCTAGTAGTTCACCCGAAATATCATCCAAACTCCTGTTGTTACTCCCCCTTAAAATTCTCCCATTTTTCAATCACCGTTGAGCATTGACTTCCCGAAGCAAGAAGAATTTGAAGAAGAATTTGTAGAAGCGAAGTGAAAACAGAAACAAAAATGGTGGATGAATCAAAAATACTTACCTCAACCCTTTGTTCTATGGGGAATAAATATAGGCCCGCTCGCTCTCAAACCACCTCTTCAAGATCTACCAACATGATCTCACAAAATATTTCAAAATTTCAAAGGAGACGACACATAACATCCTAAAGAACACATCGTCACTTTCACCACATCATGTGGGATTCTTGGAGTCACACATGAAGACGCGTCATGTAATAAGGTTATTTCTAGAATATCTCCAAGAAAAATTTGTAGAATGGTTCTACCTCCTTCTGTCGATCGATAACTTGTTGGAGCGACATCAAGGTGCCTTCGAGGAAAAATTTAAATCAACTGAATCTGTCAAGACCTCTTGGTGCATTTAGCTCAAATGAAGAAAGGATAAATTGAAACTATGGGAGACTTCATGGCTCATTTCAATTGGTTTCTTCGCGGGATGTTAGAAGAAGATTCACCTTTGAAAACAATGTCAAAATATTCTTCATAAATGCTCAAGCACCGGAGGTAGGATTTTTCTATGAAGAGTTCCATCAAGGAACATTGCGAAGGTAAACGGATGGCCATTTAACTTGATGACGGTCTCATCCTCTCTAGAAAAATCAATAATCCCTCAAAGGGAAAGGCCCAACGTCCTGCGGTGAAAGAACAAATCCATTTTTGCAGAAATTGGCAAATAAAATGGCGTCATTGAGGGAAATTTTTGAACGAGTTTCTTCTCAAAGAAGCAACAAAAACCAAATTGGAGGAGCACCCCGAAGGATTTCCTTGGAGGCCCCATATGTCAATGCAAGTTATAGGAGTCAAGAGAATGAAAAAGAGCTTGAACGAGAAAGTGAAGGTGGTGATTTCCTAGAAGCTGATGAACCTAAGAACGATACACAAATCATATTTTGTGAGTATTCTAGAGGTGATGAAGATGACGAAGAAGATGCACCTAGTTTTTCATGTGCAGTATTCACTCGTTCTTAGTCCGAGAAGAGAGATTTTTCCTCCATAGCTACTAAAAACAAGAAGAATAAAGATCCTACCGTGGAAAATCCATGAAAAAAAAATAATCGGTTGAGTATCTCCACTTCCGCCTTGCATGGAGTCCACCTTTGAGAACTGATCCCGTAGTGAGTAAGAAGGCTCCCGAATTCCAAGTAAGTCTTCTCATGCCTCTTCTAATTCTAATTCTAATTTTTCTCCTATAAAATCAAGTACTTTGAAGTTCTAGTGTACCTTTTAAAATTCCCTCTGTTCTAAAAATCTACTCCTGCTTCCAAACATGTCATAAATCCAAAAGTAGTCCCTTCATCACCCTCTCCTACATCGGATCATTTTGAATTCATAAATTATACGAATAGAGCCAAAGTACAAATTACTGAAACTGAATATTTTCAAACTCACCTGAACAATTTGAGAGGTACGTCTAATATATCAGGAATGGTAGTTTGACACCCAATGTCGTAACACCTAGTTCTAAAGGATTACTACCAAACCCACCTCATGCCTCCCTCATAGAACATGCTAGCCATGAGTGCATCAAATACAGACAAGGTTGATCCTTTTTATGTCTCCCTTCTAGTTGGGGAATATGTATTAAAAAATTACATAATAGATTCAGGTGCCTCAGATAATGTCATACCTATGAAGGTTTCCAAAGCTAGTAAAATCCCCATGACTCTTTCTGGTGGCTCTTGTTACTTTATGGAATCAAATAAAGTCCCGCTTTTGGGGAAGATTAAAGATGCACATGTGGCTCTTGCTGAATTTTTAGATAAAAGGATATCAATGACTATTTTGGTAGGAGACATCCCAACAACCTTTGGAATGTTGTTAGGTCGAAGCTTTTACCGAGACTTGGGAGGGAAAATTTAGATGAATTGGTCTTCCACAACCATACCAGTGAAGGGAGACATGGAGAAATTATTTCCAGAGAAGAAGATGAGGTACACGGTGTGAAATTCTAGAAGTCCAGGAACCAACATCTTGTATCAAGATAGTAGGTAGATGAATCAATTTGTGACAACCGAGGAGGAAGATGATATTCCCATCCTGATAGGTCCGAAAATCCTTCCTATAGAGGTATGGACATTGACTAAGCATTCAAGAGATTCGAGTTACAAGCGGCGGCCCCGGCGTGCATTTACGATGCAAACCATGAAGAAGAGGAAATAGTTCTTGATGATTTTCAAGTAGAAAAATTAGCTTATGTGCTTATCCGTGATGAGGATATATTCCCATTCCCATTCGAAGATAAGGACTCCCTTGATCATGTCACCTAAGAAAAGACCAAGCTAGTCTGGGATGAGCCCTCAAAATTTTTTGAAGAACAATCAATGAAAGATCTCTTAAGATCTATAGAAGAGACTAAAGACCTCGAGCTCAGTCTCAAGATCATGATGCAAGTTATGGATTTGCAAGATAGGAATGAGTCCACTCATAATTCTCAATCAATTTGGAGGGTAGTCATAATGAAGTAGAGCAAGGAAAATAATCCAATGCCCCTTGTGAGCCTATAAGTGACAGATATGCAATAATGAAGTTGAATTTTTATCCTTCATATTTGAAGAAGAGGATTATCTATGGGATGAAAAAGTTGAGACTCAAATTTTTGAGGTCCCCCAATTCTATCCCCCCTTTACAAAGAAGTAAAAAAAATTTATGAGCCTCAAGGTTACAAAGCAAGTACCTCCAAATGGTTTACTCAAATCTCAAGTTAAAGATTTTTCGATAAGGTCAAAGAAGAACTTCTAGAAGTTTCAAAGAAATATTCTATACTGAGGGATCTTGGAAACAATAGAAGACATAGGAGATCCTGAGCCAAGTCTCAAACTTTTGGCTCATTTTATGGCTATACAAAATTGATATGAGGTCATCTTTGATCCTTTGTGTTGTATATGACTCTGCAGGTCCCAATGGATAAGGCGCTGGTCTGTGTATCATAAAGTTAAGATTTTGGGATTCTTCATGTCATGTCTTCAATATGATCAGTCTATACCATTTCCCAAAGCTATATCCAGTTCTTGTCATGTAAATGTGCAACAGGAAAATTGACGATTTTCAAGCATGACGATTATACCCCTGTGTCAAAAATTTCAAATTTTACCCTTCCGAGGCACCCCGAGTTTACCCAAATATCTAGTGACCTCCCATATGATGTTAAATCACTCCCCTAGGTGATTTAGGAAATTCAATTAAACCCCCTATGTGATTTTACGAGTTCTTTGAAAATGCAAGTTTGCAGACAACTATGGGGAGGGTTATCATAGGCCTTCCTAGGACAAGCGCAACCCCCTGTAGCAAAGCGAGAGGATCCAAATCTGACATGGAGGTGAATTTAAGGACTAGAAATATTGTGGAAGTGATTTTGGAAGATTTAGGAATGATTTGGAGAGTTTGGGGCAGTTTGATCAAAAACAAGGTTCACAGGCCTCGGCGGTGCACAAGGTCAAATGAGTTGTTGAGCTTCAGGAAGTGATTTCAGGGAGCTCTAGATGGATCTATAAGCCAAATAATACATCTTCGAAAAGGTAATTATAAGCCCTAAAATATGGTAAAATAATATTTTTCACCAAACCTTGGTGTAATAGGCTTTTAACTAGTTTTTTCTAGGCATAGGTAAAGGCCTAGATCAAAAATTTGCTTTTTAAGGGCTCAAATAGACTAATAAGTACATGCGACTCCAACCATTGGATTCAGAAGGCCATTTTCAGTTAAGATCATATAAAATTTTTCCAAAATATTCCATCTGGAGCTCGAGATATTGTTGTTTGAAGTTGCCCTCTAGGAATGCGTTCGGGAGTTAGTTAGAATTTGATAAGGACATGTGTCAGCTCAAGGAGCTTAGCGCAATTTCATGTCCCTTTAATCCCTCAAGAAAAGGGACATGAGGGACATAAAAATTCACATGGCCCCTATAATTTCTCTGGTCACCCATACAACCTCCCAGATCGCCATTTCACCCCTAGGTGCATGCGGGAGCTCAAATCCTCGACCGTCGGATTTGTGCCAAGTGTCGAGATGAGGCGCACCATGAAAATTGATGACCCTCATGTCCCTTTGTGCTGGGGGACATGAGGGACATAAAAATTTTCCCATCCCCAAGGATTCTTTAGGTCACCCATGTGACCCTCTCCAATGCACTTTATCATCCTCCAGGAGCCAATGGAGCTAAATGCACGACCATCGGATCGTTCTTTAAGTGTCAGTGAGCCACGTTGTGTGAATTGATGAACCTAGTTTCCCTTTATTCTGGGGACATAAAAATTCACCCATCCCAAGGAATGGCTCCTAGTCCTCCATATGACTAATTTCCCCCCAGTAATGCTTCCACTTGCTTTTTTTTTAGCTCAAACCCTCGGCTATTGGATTTCCACCATGTGTCCCGACTAGACACCGTGTGAAAAATAACTTCCTCCTCTTCCCTTAATGCTTAAGGAACATGAGGGACATGAAAATGTGCCTCACTCATGCTTCATATTTTATTGAATGATTTAAATTTTTCCCCGCTTTCTTTCCTGCTTCTTACTTTCCACAACTTCACCATGTCATAGATCATCAACCTACACAGTTCACCATTTCTAATCCAAACCAGCTCCACCACATCAGAAAAACTCTAAAATACATGAGAAATAAAATATTTTGAAGAATATAGTGATCGAAAGAACCAGGATGAACGAAGAAAGAAGGAGAAAAAAGCAAGGAATTCTTCAAAAACTCAATTGTCATAGAACAAAGATTCGAACGGATCTTCCTAACCGTGCACAAAATGGAGATTTGTATTTTTATTCTCTCTTCTCTTTCAAAATCATTAAAAATCACCTTTAAATCCTCATTACGCTGCTCAATACACTCACAACTAAGAAATCTTCCATCCGGCTCAATGGATAGAAAAACTTGATTTCCCATGAAATCGGCAGTCGAATCAAAGAGAAATTTCACCGCAAAGTAAGAATTAAAAACCCAAAATGAAAATGTAATTTTTATTGCAAATGGAGAAGAAAACAAGACCAACAATTTTCAAGGTCCGTTAATGTTTATTGTGTTCAAAGGTGTTGCTAGGTCAAATTTTTGAAACTTTAAAATCTCCCAAACTACTAATCGAGTAGGTCCAAGATTTTGGAGGAGTGATATTGGGCAAAACACCCATATCAAAAAACTTTGTTCCACAGCAATCCGACCACCAGAAGATCACTTTCTAAAAATAGCAGGTCTTTTACATAGGGGACTGCTATTTTTGGAAAGTCGCCAACTAAAGCAATTGCGAAGGAGGCGATGAACACATAAGGTGTATTATAGGGATAAATTATCAAAATGGTCATCTCAGCCCGAAAATGACACTTGCTTAAAAATAGTAAGCGGCTCTATAGACCCCTACTATAAATGACCAGTTGGTCCAAAAGGTGAGAATAATGCGGTGTGAAGAAGGGATTCAAACTACCATAATCATTTAAGGTATGGAAAAGCTAATGTGTGCACTTGCCAAAAATAGTAAGTTTTCTATGCGCACTTACTAAAAATAGCAAGTTATTCCAAAGGGGGATTTCATAGAGGAGCACACTTGGAGTTGACATCACCGGTTGGAGACCGAGAGGGAAAATTCTCGACACTCGCTAGAAATAGTTGCCTTTTCCAAATATAGTAAGTGTTAAAGAAAATAAAATTCAAATTTTTAGGGGCGAAAAGGTGTAGTCGCATTCATCGAACTATGCGGGAGTAGATTACAGTGAGGTGACTTACATATATCTCAACAGTGCCTTTTGACACTTATTCCATGCTTCAATTAGCATGTGTGAGGTGGAATTCATAGTCTCCGTTGTCAGACTATTCACGATATGTTTCATCAAGATCGTGTTCAAACCACCTAAGTAGTGTAGCGGTGTTGTAAGGAGTCAAGGTGAGATTTATTCCAAAGCTTCGGTCTCTTCAGAAAGGATCTTCATGAGTGATGCTCATGATCACCAATAGAATCATTTGATAGTGTTGTTAACACTTGGTTCATAGTGTTCACGCATCATCTGAAGGAAGTATCTCGTGGTATGATACATTCAAGGATCCATATTTCACTACATTGGAGCATTGTATCGGATCGTTCAAGTAGAACAGTTGATAAACAAGTCATTTTATTCATGGGCATTGTTCTCCCTCTCTCTTTGATCACTTTCCCTCTCCTCTCACCCGAAAATTTCTCTCTCCTCAATATTTTAATCTTGCATTGAGGTTGTACTTTTTTGCATGCCTTAATTTTTTCAATGTAATGAGTCTCCCTTTAGTTATAAAAAGGGACTTAATGTTTTCCTATGAATGTACAAAGTTTGAAGGTAGATGAAGCATCAATGGGGGTAGGTGAATTTTTTTATGAAGTGCTATAAATTGTAACAAGCTCCTCATTCCAAGGGGTTCTAATTATGAAATTCTTCTATCTAGTTGTATTATTTTAAGTTCATGAGAGATCTTTCGCTTACTTGTGAGTGAAAAGAGTTAGCTATTTTCCCATATTCTCAATGTCTTCCATTCTCATACTATGTACAATTATTTCTTGAGCATCAATACAAGGAGTTTCTAGCCTTTTTTTGACTAAGGGGTTTACTTGATATTTTGTGCTCTCTAAATTCTATTTGGTCTTGTTGTTGTTTGCAAAGTTGTTTCCTCTCATAAATGCATGTGTTGAAATTTCTAAGTAGTGTGTGCGGGACTCGACTTCCTACGTGCAACATTAGTTCTCCTATCTCATTTCTCACTCTCATTTCCCACTTTACTGCATACAAATTCCACTCTAGCAAGCAATTGTTAGCTTTTACGTATGGTTAGTGGAGTACCCCTATTGGATCCCTGACTGAAATCCCACCAAAAAAATCCACCTTTTTACTCATGCATGCATATATGGAAGTTACACTTTGGTTAAGTAAAGGGACTTAGATTCCAGAAGTGTTGGCAAGAAATCCACCAATTTGTCTCCAACAAATTTTCTCACCAAAAAGGTTATAACACCAAAATAAGGGTTGGAGATATTCCTAATGAGTGAAAATGGAGGCCATACGAGGAAAGGAAGGACTGACAGAGATGCACCACAATCCAAAACCACCTTTATATTCTCATCTTCATGGAGCACAATAGATCTAGGTCCTACAAGAGAACAAGATATGCACAATACATCTGCAAATGTAATAGAAGCCAAGAAAAGCAACACAGCTCGAGCTAGGGTGGAGATAGCCATAAAACACAAAATTTTATTGCTCAAAAGGATGCACAATCCATTAAAAAGTAGATACAAGGCAAGAAATATTGGCGAATGGCTAGATTTGAGGCACCGTAACTCACAAAACTAGTTTCTACAATAAATTTGATAGATTTCCTTTACAATTCTCAGAAAATCCCCCTTTTAAATGAGGGGTTTATCACATTATATAGATAAAGAACCTCAAATTTTCCTCACCAACCAACAACCTACATCTAATTCTCGAAAGGCGGTATGGGTAGCCATAAAAATTCACTTCCTGATAGTACTTTCTTGGTAGAAGAAAACATGGGTGCCATACTTCATTAAAACTAGTTGTTGAGTTATATTTTCACCCACCTACCTCACCTAATCCAAGGCTCGTCTTCGAGATCTTGTAGTCGACGATAATAAAATTTCTATTGTTGACCGGTAATGTTTTATATGTTGTCGTCAATCTGGTTGATAGTATTGTTTGGTAATACCATTTATTATTTTCAGTTTGTAATAGCTGCACATACATCGCAGATGTCATCGTGTGTTTGTCATCCTATTGTCGTCGGGTTGTATTATTACTATCAATTGGTAACATATTTCTTGTTATCACCTAACAACACCTCCTATTACCGGCAGGTAACATCCATACATGTTGTTGGCGGTAAAATTTTTGTTGTGGTTATGTTGAATTCAAGCTTTAAATCTGCTATAATTTTATTGTCAGTCGGTAACACAATTTTGTTACTTGAAAGTAACATCCGTACATGTTACCGATAGGTAACATCCGTAAACCAGGCCCCTTTTTTGTTTTCGGTCGGTGTCATCATCAGGCTGCACAGTTGGGATATCATCGACTACATCAGTCAAATTCTCCTTTTCTTACCAAATTGGTAAGACTATCTTGTTATCGATCATAACTGATCGTACACTTATTTTCGGTTGCTAACACTTTTGTTACCTTCATGTTATCAGATCACCTATTATTTGGTTGTATTCGAGTCGTGTTTTTACAAAACATTGGAGAAGACCTCCCCCTCCATAAATATATATATATATATATATATATATATATATATATATATATATATATATATATATATATTATTTTCTTTAGCTTTTTCATTGAGGCTCCAACTAATTTCCCAAGTTCAAATTTGTCAAGTTGTTCAATTTGGAGGGGATGTCAAATTAGACAACAACGAACCTCGACCTCTACCACAAAATTCCTCCATCAAGGTTCCGTTTTAAATTAGACAACGGTAACCTCGACCTCTACCATGACCTCCATCAAGGTTCCGTTTATGGTCATGATGCTCACCTTTATCCTTAGAGTTATTTGCAATGTTGGTGCATGTGTCATACACCAATGTCAATGACATCATGAATCGATCAATCAATCTACAATCTTTAGCATCATGAGTAGTAGACATGTAAATATTATAGTAACAAGGCACATTCTTTCTTATCGCATATATCAACAATGGACACTTTGAATAGAAATATGGTCCAAGTGACACATCTCACATCCAGCAACAAGGAGTGCATCGATTTATTAGAACAACTATCCTTAGTATGCTCTTATACTTCACAATGTGTGCACCAAATTCCACTGCACGTCTCATGTGTTGAATTGGCTGATAACTTCTCTATCTATTTTGTCATTGCGGTAATTTGAGCTTCCAAGAATGGTCTCACTCCTATGTTTACACTTCCTACTACCTCGGCGTGTAAAGTGGATTCCAACACCTCATGCGGATCTGTGTAAGTCTTATGTGAAAGATCTCTTCTAAAAGGCGTGATAAGTCCTCCAACGAACCATTGAGCATGTTGACTTACATGTATGTCATAAGATAACTTGTAAAAGAGGGTCTTGAACTGTGCATCATATTCCCGAACACTCTCAGTAGTGGCTTTCTTGATGTCTTTCAACACATTGATGCTCTTCTACTCAAATTCAAGGATATAGAACTCCTTCAAGAAAGCATCCTGTAGTGCAGTATAATCTAAACAAGTCCGATAGGGATCAATTTTTTTATACCAACAATGCATGCACCCACCTAATGTAGTTACAAATTGAATTTCCTTACACTCTAGAGTTGTAATCCCCTTCCCACACCATAGTATCTCACACATATGTACATGCTCAAATACATATTCTATCCTTATGTATTCTAGAAGATGAAGAGACATCTTCATATAAATGTTTTGGGGCTGATGTAGACCATGCCCACCAGATCTAGAACCTGTATTTACCCATGTGTTTACCCCACCCCCAAAACCACTAGAGCATCCAGATCGCAAGCCACTTAATCCTCCTTATCCCCTTCGTGTAGCAGGAATTGAACCAAAGGATGTACTACCTTGTGTTCTAATAGTTGTGCTGAATTAAACTCCCACAGTCTACGAAGTTGTACTACTTCTAGATGTGATTCCAACAATCTATGCATCTACCTTTTATATTGTATACGCGTCGAAAGCATACCTCCAAATAATGCGAAGACGCTTGTCCTGCTATGGAAGAATATGCTACCTGATTCACTCCTAAACTTGATGGTAAACTAACTTTTCCTCTTGCTACTCTACTACCCACACTAGCTTGTTGATTATTGACTATTGTAGAAACTAGAAAACCAAGTGCAAGGGCTAGGTCACTATGAGGGGTCAAATTCATGTCTGCGGTCCATGTCATCTTCACCGGCATGCTCTCATATGAGGGTGAAGAGGTTTATTTTCCATTCTTTCCCAAATGGGGAGTTCCGATGCCCTAGCTCCACTTCTTCTACGTGAGCTCCAAATCCTTCACGATTCATCTCTCTCACAACACCATCCGTTCTACAAATTCACTTTGATTCTCTAAATATCTCTCACGCACCTCATTAAAATGAATCCTCCTTTCTTCTCTTTACATTTTTTCCACTTGGTATACCATCTTTCACCATACTTACTCATGCCCCCATGTGTGGTGGGGTTTAGCTAGGGTTATGATCAAAATTTTAATCATCAAAGGGATGTTGCGTAAATACGATCCTGTGGGCTTGTGTAATAACTGGAACTTGGTGACCTCTGGAAAATAATAATTAGAAATTACGTACTCCAAAATATAGCTATTCAGAACACCACGAAACCAAGTATCCATAGTGCACATCCAAATCAGATCAACATCATACAAGGCCTGAAAGTATTCATGCATCTAAACAAGTATGTGAAACCTCTAATTCCTTTTAGACACATAAGCAACTAGCCACTCGTACAGTTCTATAGGAAAGATAGCAAAGAAAGTCTCGTATAGTGTATCATACAAATTTTGTTCAACCCATGCATGTGCATCAAACGTAGGTCAGGTACTAAATATACGAGCATATTCTTCTTTCGATCATATAACAACTCTTCAATACTGGCCAAATTCAATCGGTATGTCTTCATCATGCAACATCTTGCGAAACAACTAAAAAAGAGGTCTCGGCAACGGAACCAAAATGTAGCCTAGATTTTATCGCCAATAGCCCAAGGCGCATTGACACATCACTCAACCTCGAACTAAGCACTCACCCGAAGTTCTCAAGGGTACCAGAGTCCCTCTTTAGAGAAGCTTGTCTAAGATGTTAGCATGATTGAATGTATATTCAAATCCATAACATATAATTAATTAAACCACGGTGCATAAACCAGATATAGATCTTAGTTATATGAAGGAATAACTAAACAATTACTATAATTAGATTTACCATACAAGATCCATGCTCGGTTATATCAAATACCATTATCCATCCAATAAGATCCATTACATTAAATACTTTGCCAAAACACGAAGCTTCATATGTCGTAACAATGTCACCATGAGTCATGTGCTTATACAAACCAGCAAAGCATAACTCTACCAAATATCATATCCCTAATCAGTGCAAGTCGATACATATTTATAGGGATGGGGACTTTCCCTTTGCCACGCATGCACCTTCAAAAATAGGCTACATGTTAATAATACCCATGTGCCCTTACATGAGAATATAAAAGTATGCAAGCTCGCTAATAATATATTACCTAATAATACAAATGTAGTATAATCATATTATTAGCTCCAAAACTCTGCATGGCGCTCGATCTTATATTAGTCCCAAAATAGTCTTGGTGTATTCATCAAGTCTTCTAGAAAACATGTTCCACACTCCATGTCCAAAATTAGCCCCGATATACAAAACGACTAAGTCCTGATTTCAAATTGTTCTAGGTGCGCCATGTTTCTCTATACTTCCCTACATGCCCTGTGTTCGTACGCCCAATCCTTCCACGCTCGCATACTTAAGTTGTATCTCATCAACTCAACATAGATGTTAGATATGATGATAGGAATTATGTGATGGATTAAGATATGATTATATATATAGGATGATGTGGATATTGATTTGATGGATATTTATGTGATGATATTATATGTTAGACATGATGATGGTTTATGAATTTGGATAATTAGGAACATATGATATATTCATATTAAACGATGTGATAGATGTAGATCATATGTGATTGGAATTAGATTAGGTGTGATATGATGGATTGGATATAGATGTAGAATTTAAGATAGGGCAATTGGATAAGACACGGTCTCAACAGGGTGACCCAAAATAGAAAGGTACACTTCATCATAGGGAGGAGGGTTGTAGAAAAGATTCTCTTAAATTGGATTAGAGGTAAAACACTAAAGGAAACCACACAAATAATTGCACTTGTAACCTTTGACAATTGTTAACACATAACTAATGGTAGTTAGTCACATTTAAGATAATGAGGAAACAATGGAAGGTATGCCTATAGACATCTTGTTGACTTGAAAAAGGGTTTGGATGTACCTTATATGGGATAAATAGGTTCTCCTTAGGTGATTGTCCTAGGTCTATGCCCCAAATCTGAACAATATGGGGCAAATTGATCAATGTGGGAAGTTTGATGTAGATGGGAAAGCTTATCAATGCAGGAAGCTTTCAGAGGATGCTTAATTTTGAATTTTTTCTTTTTCTTTTAGATACGTAGAGGGCTAATCAATGTGGGAAGCCTTTGCTGCCATAATATGAGGAAGTATCCATCCTTTGAGGATCGGTCTACTTTTTTGGGTATTTGTTTTGGATTTTTGATATTTTCTTTTTAGATGGCGGGGTAAGATATGCATTATAACTATCCTTTGAGGGAATCGTCTATACTTTTGATAATTTTTACTTTATATGGAACAGTTGTCCTTCAAGGGGGAATTTTGTTTGTTGATAAGATATATTTTTATATGAGCATCCTGAATTTTGTCTTTGGGATAGAGCTAGGAATAGCCAAGTAGAACACTTGGGGTGGGAAAGATATTTGTACATGCAACACATATGGACCCTTAGCATGGTTTTAATAGGTAGATAAGAAGGTGACATATGTAATGATCATGGGGTTCCCACCTAGAAGGAGGAGCTTGTTCATGAGGAATATGATATGGGCAGAGCTTTGGTGACCATATTCAAGGTCATAAATAGGAAAGTGACGACAGACCACATAATCCCAAATTATTACAATGAGAGATGAAAAGGCTAATGATGAAAATGAGATCCTATAATGTGACTAAGATCATATTGGTAGATTTGTTAAAGTAGAAGGGTCGTAAGTACAAGACATTGAGAGGTTCGGTTTCCAATTTACCATTTAGAGAGGCTAAGCAATAGGCTCGGGGTTCATACTTATACGTGATAATATATGGTCCAATCCAGGTTGGGAGAAAAAAATTCCACGTTGGATTATTTTTAGAGTAGTGACATTTTTATTCTCTAATGTAGAGCTTATCTCACAATCAAACACTTTAACAAGCTAACTAAGTACAAACAACTCTAGTCAATCCTTTAAAGCTTACAACTCACACTTTCTCGGGGATAGAAAAACCTTCAATATGTAATTTTGCCCCTAAAATGTCTAAAATTAACTATGTAATGCTTGGAAATTTTTATCACCTTCTAACCATGCCAACATAACCATCCAATTAGATGAAATCACTCTAAGTTCACAATTTTCTTGCTTAGTTTCAAAACGGGCTCCTAAGCTTCTTGAGAACCATGCTCCTGGTGAGTTCATGGTTGCGGTAATACACCAACACCCATAACAAGTTATCAAAACTTTTAAATACCCTTTTACCTTATTCACGTGTGAGGTAAAAATTCGGGGTCAATTCCCAAGGTAAGTGTCTCTTCATTCATTATCTCTCCTTTAGACCTAATCTTCCTTACTAGCCACCGCCTATTGACAAATTCAAGCATATATTTTGATTCACTACCTCCATTTACATGTTAATCACTATTTTGAGCACCCATTGTATGTAAAGTTTCGTATCACTCATTTGTAAAAATTTTCCTAAAAATTGTGATTTTAGTTCTCAATTAGGCCTTCTAAATGCATGTAGAAGACTGTACCTAGAATGGTAGGTTTTTTCTCTCTCTTGGGGATTAAAATTGCAAAAATTCCTCTTAAATATTATTAGGTACTCTAATAGAGTGTTTCTACAAAATTTTAGCTCTTGGTTTTGGGTTTAAAGCCTTCAAATTGTTATATTTTCTTAAACTCTACTAGGGTTTCACTATGTTCCCAAGAAAGAAGATTTTCCCACCATTTACTCCTATTTATATTTCAAAGTCTAAAATCACTTCCTTCAGGTTTGTTTCAACGTTCTTAAGCCTCTAGTATTACCAAAGAGGTCATAGTTAACCTCAACAACATGTGTTTGCACCAATAATTACCCTATTCTACCTCTAAAATCGGGGTTATCAAAATGGTGTACCTCATTTCTTATCCTTCACACTTAAATATTACCTACATGATATTAAAGAAGTATGTGCAAGATTTAAATGTCCTTCTTAGTCATGAACCTTCATCTTCTTGATTGAATTTTGGTCCCAATTTTTCTTCCTTGGGTAGAGTATGGCCCTCTAAAGCATTACTACTGATTTCGAGCTTAGTCAAACACTAACTCACAAAATATCAAAGGCTTCATATAAAATTCAATGGAACCCTCTTAGTTTTCTCCTACTAACTATTAAATCATCAAATTTCATACACAAAATAATATGATTCATCAAAAACATGCGATGCGGACATACAACACATTATCCAACTATTTCAAACAAGTGTTTCCTTCTCAAACATGTTCTTGGAGCTCCAAAGTTTCTTTCACTCGATTGATCAATGAATAGAAAATAGTTACAAATCAATTCTTATACCTCCTTAATTGGATTTTATGAATAACTGACAACTGGGGTCTCATGACCAAGTCATATGGAGCTTACATTCTAAGTAAAGGAGCTAAAGAACAAGGTTTAAGAGTTACTTGATCAAATCAACCCCCATAAGGAGTCTCCAATGACTCATGATGTCAATAATAACCTAAAACATGCTTGAAAGACACTTTAAAGACCCTACACCTACCTAGAAAGCCAAAATTGGCTCAAGGAGATTCAAAATTTTAAATTTCAAAATGGAGGGAAACCCCTTAGTTTGAATTCTTGATCTCTAAAGCACATCAAGACAACATTATTTGACCCCTAAGGCACCTAAGAACCCAAAAAAAAATTAGTCAAAACCACACCTAAAATAGCCTTAGGAGTGATGCTCTGTATCATACTCCCAAGGAAAAGAGAAGTCTTATCATAATGTCTTTGTTTGCAAAGCCTATTCTCTCTCTTTTCCTTTGCTTCCAGCTTAATCTTGAGCTTGTGATGGTGTTCCTTGACTGAGTTCTTTTCTTGTTTCATCCTCCTTGGCTATACTATGCTTATCCCAATTTATTTATCCTTTAAAATGATCATACTATTGAGAAAAAGGTTGTTGGTAGGACTATATTTGGTGTTCTTCATTTCTTGTATGAGATTAGTCATTTGATGCATCTTCGGATGTGATGATCCTCTATGTTCTTTAGTTGTTTTTTTACTATTGGTAAAAGGTTTTGAAGGGACCTTACCCTTTAGTACAAAAAGGATCAAAATCCGATATAGGAAAATATCAACAAAGTGTTTTTTTGATTTATGGGGACCACACCCCAACAAAAAGCCTAGGAGCAAAATAAACAAGTTATAGATCAAGGAACGAACCATCTACCCACAAGATCCCAAAACTATTCAAAACAACGAAATAGAATCACAAAACCAATAAAATAGAATCCTAAAAAAACATAAAAATTTAATTCAGAGATTTTTCATACACTTTAAGAGCAATCTTCAATCTTTTATAGAGATTAATGATAGTGTAGACACCCATAATTACGCCAAGCAATTTAAATACTTAAATTGCGCTAATTATCCCCTTTCTCACAAATCGACGACATATCGTCAAAAGCACTCATGTTCGCTCTTATTTTCATTAATTAATTACAATACGCTAATTGATTAAGTCGCCTACCAGTAACAACCTAATTAACGACCTTCATTGTTAATTAATCGCCCCTTCTACCTAGACTAATTAATTATTATTAATTAATTAGCTTTCCCTTCCATTTAACCAATAAATCAATATTTAATTGATTTAATCCCCTTCTAATAGCCTAAATCGTACTAGTATTCCTCTAATTAGCTTCTATAAGCTTACATCTACCTATTATTTAATCACCCTTGATTAATTAAAACACCCCCAACTCCCATGACTTGCTTTGAGCATAAATCAAACCCTTCTAAAGTAAGGTTACCTTTTATAAAGTAACCTTATCCATTCCTAATCATGTTTTACCTTTATCCCACATGCAAAGGGATGAAGTGTTTCCTTTATCCATTGGGCTATATAAGGAGCCCTCCTTCTACCTTTATACCTACACCTAAACTCCTTGAGAAAGCAAATGCAAAGCATATAGCAAAATAGACTAAGAGCTTGCTTTTTGTTTTCTTGAGAGTTCATCATCTTGAAGAGTTAAGCCTCTTTCTTAAGTTCTTAGGTCATATGGGAGGTGTCAAAAGGGTCTTGTAGCCCAACTTTGACAAGCCCTCATTCCTAGGTTCTTGGAACATCAAGGACAACCATTTTTGATAGCCATGGAGCCTACCTAGGTTCCTTCATTTATATGTTGTTAGAGAATAGAGGATTTGTAGATGTTTAAACATTGTTAGGTTCAAAGTTTTGTATTAATGAATGTTTAGCATCTAACCCTTGTTCAATTCTTATCATGATGGTGCTTAATATGTTGTTTGATTCTTGCTAATTAAGACTATTTAGGTGTTAGTCTTTTACTCACATTTAGCATTAGTTTAAAAACAACACATGCACACAAATAGTTTTCATGACTAGGTCTGGCTGCTCTCCATAAGTGCCTTATTTTTAAGTTTTACATTCTTCCAAGCAGCGTCCAAAATGCCACAGGTGTCACACACCTATTTCACATTAACCTAAATATAGTCCAACACTACCCTGTGCATTGCAAGATGATTTGAATGCATTTCTTCCATCTAGAGTTACTCTATCCTCTAATTCCATGAGGTGAGTGGATAGGTTTCCCATATTTTTCTCAAGGTTTGCAAGAACCGAAGGATCCCATGGTTTTAATAACATATTTGATGAACAAGTCCACATTTTCCTCAATCCCTTTAATTGCCTCGGCCTGCTTTACTTGACCGGAGCCAAGAGACCCAAGCTAGAAGGAGGGGCAAGGGGGTCTTGGATAACTTTTAACATATTCCCGCTCCTATAGTTTCCTTCCCTTTGGAGTTGTTGTGGAGTATACGTTTAGTAGGGGAGCAGAAACAGAAATGGGGTCATGCAAATTAGGATTCTTTGATCAAATCCTAGGTTGCTATGAGGAGGGCGGCATAGAGGGACAGGGTCACTAGCAACAACATTAAGAAAATAATGATGCAACATGAAGATGACCCCTTGATGCAATGAAAGGACATGGGTGTGAACTGAATCTCTTTAATTGACTTTTCAAGACATTGCAAAATATAGAAAGGAAGGCCCACCTTAGCATCATGAAAAAAATGGTTAAGCACGACTAAATTATGCAGAGGCAGAGTCAATAATCTTCCCTCCAAAGTGATATAAGGAACCACCATTTTCACTACCTCATTGTAAGGCTGAGGGATGGAAGACTTGAGGATACTAGATTTACCAATTTGAAAAGTCTCTTCTCCAACTGAAAATTGTTTTCCCTCACCTCCTTGTCAAATTTATTTCTTAAAAACTTTACTCCCTCCATGCTCATGCCTATGATGAACGAAATCATCTCCTCCGTTATAAAAATTACTTACCCTTAAACTAAATGACTTTGTCATTCCAGTTCCTAGAAAATGTGAGGGAGATATGGACATCATGTCCCTCGATTCTTTGCATAAAATTAGTGAAACCAACAACATTGAGGATATTCCACAACTCTGCATTATTCCTCCATAAGGGATCATAGATGGGCTCAACTTTACATGGAGGACCTCCCATATTGCAGTCATATTTAATAATGGCAGCCCAAATGTAACTAAGAAACCACCTAGCGGATATGGTAGAGCTCTTGATCTTGAACCTCTATGCACCCAAATGAAATTGAAAATCCTTCTATTTAAACTCAAGCTCAAAAATCAATGCAAAATGATTCATTTGGGAAAGTGAATTCACATAAGGCATGGGTACACGCTATCATTTCTTCACACGTGCCATGCCCACTAATTTACCATGAGAGGAGTGCTAAGTATCCTTAGCTTTATTAATCTTGATGAGTTTGACAACTTGGGGATCACCTCATAATCATGCCAAAATTTGAAGTTATCACTAATGACCCCATCATTAGCCAATGCATCCGCTGCCCCATTCCCTTCTCTATAAACATGACAAATTTTGATATTTGAAAAACCTTTGCATAGGATCTTAGCTTCCAAAATGAATCTTTAATGGTCCAACTAGGGGGTTGTGTATCAGTAATATTATTGATCACATTTAAGGAGTCCCCTTCAATAATAAAATTAGTGACCTTGAGATCCCTAGCGATTCGATCCCCAGAGAGTTGCAAGGGCCTCCACATAGTGATTAGATTGTTTTCCCATGGGGCCAACAAAGGTAGCAATGGGGTGTCCGTGTTGGTTTTGATAAGCTCACCACCAGCACCAGCACCATGTTTTCCCTTAGAGGCCCCATCAAAGTTTAGTTTGTGCCAACCTTCTTGTGGGGGAATCCACTAAACAAGAGTCCTGTCAATGTTGGGAGAGAACAATTGACCTTCTTTGGCATTCAATAGTCTAGGCCTTCAAAAATATTTCTTCTTCTTTTGGGTAATGAGATTTTTGGGAGGATTGAACCTAGAGATGTTTTCCTTTTTTGCCATTGTGACTTCATTGAGGAGCCTATTGATTGGTGTTTTCACATTCCTGAAAATGAGTGAATTTCAAGCCTTCCAAATTCTCTATATAGTGTGTGGGAATAAGAGCTGCCAAAATCTCCCGAGAAAACCATATTTGAATGGTAGCTTCCACTTTGTTCCTAGGCTAGGAAAATATTCTTTGGGAACTTCTAAGAAATTTCAAATCTGGAAAAAATACGCTTCCATAAGGCATCAGCCATGGGACAGTACAAGAGTAAATGATGAATGGTCTCATTGTTGTTTTGACAAAAGTAACACCTGTTGGGCATGGTGGAACCCGCTTGATGAGATTTTCAATTATAAGGATACTCTTGTTCATAACCTAGGCCAGAGGAACTGATTGATCTTGGGAGTGAGCTCCTTGAACCAGATTTTGCTTCAAGCAAACCCATTGGGGTCTCATCAACAAGAATTTGATAATTGGATCTAACTAAATACTCCATATCAAAAGAGTGAGGCTAGATGAACTCATCTTTAGCTTGCGTGAAGTGATGGGGATGTGACTAAGGGTATTTTGCAAATCCACAACGAGGTTAGAATGCTTAGGTAAAACGATTGCTTAAATTTTCTCCATTAAGGTTTTCTGTCCACCTTGTTGATGTAGTTGTTGACTTGTTGTCCAATGGCAATTTTATAGTTGTTTTTAGTTATTCCCGTTGACTTTTGTTTTGAAGAATATGAAAATCAGCCCATTTTTCATCCCAGAATTGAATTTCTTCTCCATTTCCAAGGGTCCATTTGTAACCTTCCGCAAATTTTTCTCTAGTTTTGACATGATTGTTCCAAAAAATGGAACCATTAGGGAGGAGATCCAGTTGATAATTCTTATGTTTTACCTTGATTTAGATATTTGGCTTTCATGAGATCATTCTAGGGTAGATTCTCCATTAGTAGCCTCTAACCCATTTTAGAGACTAGTTCGGTGTTTATAAGCTTAATGTTCTTGATACCTAAGCCACCCACATTTTTGTTAGTGTAGGCTTTGTTCTAGGCCACAAGATGGAATATTTTTTTCTTTTGTACCCATCCACAAGAAGTTTTGTTAGATTCTCTCAATCTGGTCCACAATAGAAGCGGGAATGAAAAATAGATACATTATGTAGATAGGTGGATTTTGAAGTGTGCTCTTGATGAGAAGACATTTTCTGCACTAGAGAGGATGGTTCCTTTCCATCCAACCAGCTTCCTTTGAATCCTGTCCAACAAATCATTTCAAACACTCAAGGAAACTTTTTAGTACCTAAAGGGATACCAAGGTAAGTGGTGGGAAGAGATTTGATTTCACATTAAAAATCGTAGCTATTTTCCTTTACCTTCATGTAAGGATATTGAAAAAGTAGAGGGATCTTTTATCAAAGTTAATCTACTACTTAGAAGCCTCCTCATAGGTAATGAGAATATTTTTCATCATCTTTGCTTCTAAAATAGAAGCCACAAGAAGTATAATAATGTCATTAGCAAATTATTGATGTGAAACAGTGATGTGCGGGGACGTAGGTGGAAACCATTGAGATAGCCCTAAGAAATTTCTTTGGAAATGGAGCGACTAAGACTATCGCAATGATAATGAATAGAAGAGGAGAGATGGGGTCTCCTATCTAACGCCTATGTTCTATAAAATAATCTCATCAAGTTATACAATTGATAATTATAGAGAATCGGGAGTTGAGATACAAACATTGATAATATTTCTGAAATGGGCATCAAATCCAATTTTTTTCATAACATTATCAAGAAAGGCCCAAGAGACTCTATCAAAGGCTTTATGCATATAAAGTTTTAGAACCATGCCTGCCTTTTTGATTTTCTCCATGGAATGAATGGTTTCATGAACCATCACCACACCATCTTGTATAAGTCTAGCTTTCATGAATCCTCCTTGTTGGCTAGAAATAAAATGGGGGAGCAAAGGTTGAACTCTACTAGTAAGGATTTTAGTAAAAAAATTTTTTATAAAGGACATTCATGAGACTAATGGATCTAAATTGCTTAAAATATTTGGCCCCTAGCTTCTTAGAGGCTAATATAAAATTTTTATTGATTTCTTTTAATAATCTACCTATCTGAAGAATTTGTTCGTTTCTTTGAGGAGGTCTTTAGCACATATATCCCGAAGTTTTGGAAGAAATTAGTAGAGAATCCATCTGATCTTGGAGATTTGTCCCCCTCCATAAACAAGACCGCCTTTTGAAGCTCCTCAAGAATGGCAGGTTTGGTAAGTGATCTGAAATCCTCTAGATCCACAAGACCACGGGAATAAATTCTAGCATACAAGTCATAGCCTCCTAAGAAGAAGAGGAATTTCCATTCAAAAGGTTCGTATAGAATTTTAGTGTCTCCTACCTTATGTTGTCATTATTTGAAGTAACTGAACTGTCTGGGAGGGAAACTTTAACAATCATGTTATGAGCCCTATGTTTGAATGATGTCATATGAAAAAATGGTGTTTTTATCCCCTTATTTAAGCTAGACAACATGATACTTATGTCTCCAAAAAGTTTCTTCTTTAGCACAAAGGTTATGGAAATTTGAAAGAAGGGTTTTTCTCTCATATGGTCTTGATGAGTCATCCTAACCTCTGAAATTTGAGTTTCCAAAATTTCCAGCTCCTCTCTAATCTATTTTTTTTGGTGAAGATGTTACCAAACACATTCTTGTTCCATTTGTGAACTTTCTTCTTAACATTTTAAATATTTTGAACAATTCTAAATTATGTTGTGTCATCAACCTCAAGGTTCCATGATTCCCTAATTTTGTCTTTAATATCTGGGTGATCAAGCCACATTTTCTCAAATTTGAACAAAAAATGTTTAGGTTTATCAACATCAAGCATCTTGAGAAAAATCTGTTATGATCGAGCCAATTTTGGGGAGAGGGGAGAGGTCGAAATTTTGAGATAATATCCAATTAGCTAAGATAATGGCTCAATCAAGCATGAATTGAATAAGCTCATCTTCGATTCTTTTGTTGGACCAAGTATAGAGATAACCATGAAGTTCCGGATCCAGCAGATTAGAGTGGGAGATGAAGTCGGCCCAAATCATCAATCCCATGATGATGAATAGCGAGAACATTTTTTCTTTCTAGAAGTAGAGAGTGGGTTATTAAAGTCTCCCATAACCAACCAATTCCAAGCTTTGTTATAGGTAGCTTGAAATTTTTATAGATCATTCCAAAGTTGTCTCCTTCTATGTAGTGTATTAGGGGCATAAATAATCGAAAGGATCCAAATTTAGCATTTTCATGCATATGAAAAGTAACAATAAGGTGAGAGGAAGAGGAGAAAGCCAATTTACCTTGGACTACCATTGGGTCCCAAAAAATGCAATTCCTCCATATGCTCCTCTTGAATCAACAACAGTCCAATCAAATTTTTTCCATAAATATTTATTGCAAGTTTTTAGAGCTTCTAAACTCATCTTGGTTTCTTGAAGAGTCATAATGGGGGCTTATATGTTTTCCTCAAATCCTTGAGAGAGTGTTTTTACCGCTCCCATTAAGACCTCTAATATTCCAAGAAACGGTCTTCATTAAAAAATGCATGGAGAGGCATGAACCAGATGGTCCAAAGAAGATTGGGTTCCATTTGCAAGAGCCTTGCTAATTTCATTCTTTCTTTGGTCATTTTTTAAGGCCTCCCTTTAGTGGTATTAACACCTGTATTGGCTTGTCTCTTAGAGGATCTAGTGATCCTAGAAAAATATGTCATCCAGATTACCGGTGACTTTTTCTTATCAAAGAACAATGCATCTGGAATATCTTCAAATCCTTTAGATTTCCTATTTTTGATTTTTGAAAGATATTCGGTATCAGGTGTTAATACAATCCTTAAGCACTCCATTTTGTGTAGGGTTGAGTTCTCCTTCTTATTTTTCGGGGCTAAGAGTCCTCTGGTGCCCTTGATGGTTTTTTGTAAAGGATATGAAGGTGAAGCTGATGTCATCCTGTGATTGTGTTGTTCTGAGGCTGAAGTGGGGCTAGCTTTAGTTTCATCAATGATTTGAGGGTTAGCATCCTGTAGAGGTTTTACCGAATTAGTGTTACATTGTTGAGGAGATCCCCTCAAGTTTTCCTATGACACCTTATTGATTTCTTTAGATAAGGTGCAATGATGAATACTTTTTAGTAACAAAAATCCTCTTCACCACCGATCAAGTTTTCAACTATAGTTTCTGAAATAGGATTTAGAGTAGAACCTTCAGCCAATGAAGGTTAAAGTACCACCTCTTTGGTCTCTCCTTTTGGTAGGATATGAATCTTCATTGATTGCAGCTCTTCATCAACCTTCATGGTAAGATCCATGAGTTTCTCTTCTCCATTTGATTCATTGTTAGTGGAAACTACCTTCGTGGCCGGTTTAAAGTGGAGTTCTTGCCACCCAAAGAGTTTTCCAAACTGGATTTTTTTGCAGGAGTTTTAATATTTCCCCCTTGGATCATCTTTTGTGCTTGACCATTATGTTTCTGCATCTGGGTAGGATCTAATTTCTTTTTAAACAGAGGAGTCGATGAACTTGGCCGTCATTTTTAGATTTCCTTCCACATTTTTTTAAATAGGGAATTTCATGGTAAAATGGCCTAGCTTGTGACATCGAAGAATATCATTTGAAAATATTCATAAATAATCAGTTGCCTCCAAGCTCCAAGTCTTGTTTTAAGGAAAATATGATCATGAAGTTGTTGTTCCATGTATGTGGAGACACAGAACCTAGCGAAAGCCAAACAAGATTTGTTTTTGGTTGTACTATCTAGACCTATTGGGGAGATAATAGATCTGGCAATGTTCAACAAGATCTCATCATCCCAAAACTGCATTGCGATCCCTAGAATTCTACACCATAAGGGGATGGTATTTATATTTTCCTTGAAGGGATCAAATTCATGGTATCATCTTTTGACAAAGATTCCCATATTCCTTATACACCAAATGACCTCCAAGAAGCATGCAATCCATATCTTCTTGGATATTACTAAAAATAAGAAACCATTGGCCATGGAAGAAATACTCATTTCCCCAAAGGATTCCATTTTCTAGTGGCCCATCTCCTAACCACATCAATATTATGTCTAGTACCAAGAAACTTACCTATAAGCACCATTTGACTCTTTTGAATTGCTCTGTTGAGGCGAGATCTTATGTACTTGAATGTGGGAGATGTCCTTTTCATCTTTGGACCTCGAAAATATTGACAGTACATGTGATTCCACTTTGGTACTGGGTCCACAGTTGACTAGGTTGTTTCTTGAAAACCCCGCCCATATGCCCAACTTTGATAGATATGGTATTTTGTTTTGAGCTTGGGTGACATGTTTTGATGAAAAAACTCCTTTATCGGTATTAGTATTGACTTCAACCATAGCGGAGGAGCCAAAGGGCACTCTCGGTATATCAATACGAATAGATGATGTTTGCTTTGCCACAGAGTCGGTGGACCTAGAAGGGGTGTCAAGTGTATCAATACGTACACGGGATGTGTTATCCATGAGTCCATCGGTCCTAGAAAGATTCTAGGGCACGCCTGCAACCTCCGAGTAGTGCTCAAACACAGTGTCCATAGCCTCATTCCAACATAAATTCATATTTTCAGTTTTTAGAAGAGAAGAGAGAGTGTTCTCTATCCTATCAAAATCAATTAATTGTTTGTTCATTTACTACTCTTCGACATATTTAGTTGTTAAACCATCCTTGAAATCTTCTTTTTCCCTTCTTGGGTCATTTCACCTTTAAGATTGGAAAATTAAAGCTTTTTCTTGAAGTATTCGCCTTCATGTGACTTTTCCTTCATTTTTTCAAGTGTCGATATGTATATACAACATTTAAAGAAAAATAGTTTGAAAAATCTAAGTATCTTCCTCATTATTGACCTCCATGTTCACTTCATGTTTTCTCTCTCCTTGGTTTTGCTCGTTCTTATCCTCTTGAACTAGTTTGACACACTGCTCATGACTGGTTTTCTTCTTTATAATGTGGAATGAGCAGATTTTACACAATCGAAACAATAAATTTCTCTATCTTTATTAATTCAACATATAATTATATAGGAAATGAATTCTTGTGATTACAAATATAGACTAACTAAAAATCTATAATTAAGTGTATTTATTACTAACATAACAATACATTACCTAATAAATATGAGATATATTGTTATGTTAACAATATATCTACCTAACTCATAATAACAATTAACTATTAGTGAATAATTTAATTATTCACTTTACCATAATAATGTGAACACTATTTTATATTTCCTAACATTCACCCCCTTAGTGTGAACATTATTAATTCCTAATATTCACCCCCTTAATGTGAACATAGGGAAGAATCATGTTTTGAAGAAGTTGAACCACCTCCTGAAAGCATTTCTTAGACCAAGTACAAAATCCATAAGTTATCTCTTTACCCTCATGAAGGCGTAGTGGCGAGCCAAATTATGCAGGAATAATCCCTATCTCTTTGGGTTCCTGTGGGACTTTCCCTTCCTCCTAGGGTGCCCAAATTCTAAATCTCCAAGATCCACAAGCTATGCACTAACTAGATAACCATCCCGATTTTACCTTGTAATATTCTCTTGGTCCCCAAAAGTGAGTCTTTTGAAAACATGAATCCTTCCCAAATTCTAAAATAGGGTTTATTCAACACACAACACAACAGGAACATTGAAAACTAGGAATACTGAAACTGAAACATACGGTGAAAAAATGCCACCAAACCATTTGTGCATCCTCATCGTTAAGAATTGGTGAGAGGTCATTGATTGACCTACATCCTCCGTTTTCCTCCATCCTATGGTTTCATGCTACTAGTTCATATAAGAAATCTTCAAATTATAATCAATGTTTTCATTCATTTGTTCATCTTTAAAATCTGAATCCTCTTCTTTGACTATATTGGCCTCATCTACTTTGAGTTTTCCACTGAGGAGATCTTTGGCTTGAACTCTGCAATAGTTATATATATGTCCCTTTTTCTTGCAATATAAGCATTCTAATTCCTCTTTGTTTTTAGAGAAATTTTTGTATTTCTTTTTCACATACATTGTAGTTTCTTCTTCTACATCTTCTTTGGTCCTTTTTCTTCAGCTAGAAGAGATGATATCATATCTTCCAGTGATTGTGAAGGAATATGTCCAAGAGTGAAAACAACATTGCTATATTTGGAAGATAAGTTATTCAACAATATGGCTTTTGCATCCTCATCATCAAATGGAGCTTTAACTTCTACTAATTGTCTAGTGAGAGATCTAAAATCATTAATATGACTAGACATGGTGACCCCATCATTCATTTTGAATCTAAACAACTGGAGTTTTAAAGAAAACTTGGCATTAACTGCTTTTTCTCCAAATAATTTGTTTAAATTTTCCCACATTTCATTAGATGGTTTCTCAAGATCTACATAATGTAATTCTGAATCAAATATCCATCCCAATAATGTCTTTAGCTTTATCATACCTACTTTTCCATTCTGCTAATTTCCTTGAATCTGATGGTGTTGTTTCTTGTCCATTCACAATCCTCCATAGATTAGTTTTCATCAAATACATCTGGATCTTGACTTTCTAGGTGTGAAAATTGAGACCATTGAATTTTTCTAATGGTATTTCCATTGTTATAAAAATATATTTGTATAAATGATATAACCTATTATTCACTGTTAGAGATCACAAGCACTTGGGGGTGAATCGGTGTGGATAAAAATTAATTTGTTTGAGTTATATCAATTCGGTGCTCTTTAAGTTATGCATTACTATATCATGTGTATTTTGTTAAACATATATCATACAATAAGACACAGAACACGTATTTATAGTGCGAAACCATTTCGGAGAAAAACCCACTTGAAACCATAACTTTATTAGGAACACCAATTCCAAAGTCTTACAATGGTTTCGGTTGAGCACCCACTCAACTCCGTGAAGCACCCACTCGAATAGTTTTTGAGCACATCTAAAATTGATACTTGCAAGGATTGCCAACCCTTAATTTAATCAGCTAAAACTAATCTTTTGTATGCACTTACCCACAAGGAGGCTACAACCCCCTGAATATGCTAAGCTACAACTTAGACTTATTATTTTTACATATAAATTTGATCATCTAGTTACAAAATTACTTACACAATAGATTATGATCACTTTTCTACATTTGTCTGTGTTCTCTTTGTCACTCTCTTCTACTCATCTGATTCAAACTTTCTTTCTCAATAAATCCACCACCACGATGCTCTTTTCATTTGATTATTCACTTATTCACTTGTATTCTCTCCTCTTTCCTCTTTCTTTCCTTTCTGTGCTCTCTCTCTCTCAACTCGATTGCATCATCTTCTCACTTGAGCAACCTTTCTTTTGTCACTCCTTCAACTCTAGTGCATTATTTCATTCATAAGCAATAACAAAATGACTTTGAGTTCTCGCTATATTAACATTTTACCCATTCCATTACTTCGATTAGAATGTCATGCACTCTATCCTACTTTGTCACCTAAAAATTTGGTTCATTAAATGAATACAACTATCACCAAATTTTTCTCTTTCTATATTTGGCTTGATTTCACCTTCTTTTATGCATTCATCAACAAAGATTTATTAGTCGATACCTAAAAATAGATTTCTCATCTTTCTAGGATTGTCAATGTGATCAAGATGAGCATCCACTTTCTTCTCTGATATTTAATTTTGCCTTGAAATTAGGAATCACATAGAGAACTACAATTGTATTTCCACAAATTCAATGAGCATTAAATGTTGATAGTTGGAACTGTAGATTTCTTCATTCTTCATGGAGCTCCAGTCGTATTCTCAGTGTAATCACCAGCAAACTGAATCAACATCAATTTTGGAGAACAAAATCTCACTTGTCCATGTTTAAATCAATTTGATTGTTCTCGAGCCCTATGTAGACCATATTTTCTCATTCCATGGCTTTTAGGAGCTTATTATTTTCATTTATATCGTGGAAATATCCTTGACTTGTGCTTTTACTCCCTTTTTGGAAACCTTTTAGTTATCCTTATATTTCTCTTTTTGCTTCAGGATCTTTCAATGTTTTACGAATTTCCTTCTTTTTTTTTTTCCTTCCTGCGCTTTGTTCCATGTCCGTGACTCTATCCTTTTACTTGTGGCTTTTATTGTTCTCTGTGGTTATCTTCCGTCTATCTTGGCTTTCCTAATTTTTCGCAGATTTTCCCTTATGTGTGGTTTCCTCAAGGCTTCCTTACTCCCGTGGCTTTTCCTTAAAACTATTATTACTTCCTGTATCTCCTTTTACATCCTTGGCCTTACCATTCTCACTCACAGCTCATCCTCTAGCTTCTTTTTTCTATACGCCTACATCCCTTTACCCGAACCTTCATTAAGCTTCAACGGCTTCCTACGGACTTCATGGAATGGCTAATTCCTTGTGTCTCGTGGCTTAAAAAGATGATTTAAGTCCTTTAGGAATTATTCTTGGTCATCCTGAAACTTCGTGATTTGACACTACCAATCAATTTTCATCTTTCTCACTTGCTCACTTTTCCAATTAATCCTTTTATCACTCAATGTCGCTCGACATCCAATACTTTTTCCATCAATGCAACTTGACATCAATGAAAACCTATGTACCAATGACAAAGATTTAACAATATCCCCTTTCTCATTAATAGAAACACTTCAATACTACGAAAAACCTACACTCTTTTGATGGCGAATAATACTTGCTTGCATTCCTAGTTTCAAAACACTTTGTAGCTCTCCCTTGGCATATTTTTGTTTTAGCTTCTCTCCACTATGGATATTTCTTGGATGGGTTTTAGCATCTCTCCCCCTTTTTTTAAATATCTGCTTCACTTTGAATGGTTTCTAATATATGATTATCTCCCCTTTAACTTTTTGATCATCCGCTTCTTCGATCTTTAGTGTATCTCCCCTTTGATATTACTTAGCTAATTTCGACCTCGGGTTCTCTCCCACTTTGACATCAATGAAAAAGGGCCAACTATTTCGCATAAAGTTGAATATGTTGGTAAGCTAGATCCATCATGTTCTTACCTCAAGAAGCTCCCCTAGACTTATACTTCGATCAATATATTCCGGTGTGTCCATGGCAATGCTCCCCTAAGCTGATGATACCAATTGTTAAGATAAGTTAGCATACTATCTCCCCCTCACACAAATACTAGTTGGCACTTGATTAGGAGCTGATAATTCATGAGAATTCTCCCTTTCCTTTTCCGCATGACTTTTAGTTATTGGCGGGATTAGGAATGACCCTACTTTATTCCTTAAGTGCTCAAATGTTGATTTTGGTAATGGCTTGGTCATTATATCTACAATTTCTTCTTTTGTGCTCACATATTCTAGACTAATTTTCTTATCATTCACTTGTTCCCTCAAGAAATGATATCTGATTGGAATATTCTTGTCTTTGAGTGGAACACGGGGTTCTTAGAGACACTTATTACACTTGTACTATCACACAACAAAGGAATTGGATTTTCAGATTTTACCTTATAATCTTCCAATGTCGCTTCATCCAAAGAAATTGAGTACAACACGGTCTGAACGCTATATATTCTACTTCACATGTTGAGAGTGCCACTAATGATTACTTCTTGCTCAACCAAGAGACTAAACAATTTCCAATAAAGAATGCTCTACCACTTGTACTCTTCCTATCATCAACACTTCCCCCAATCTGCATCTGTGTATGCTTTTATGCTGAATTCATTGCTTTTGGAATACCACAATCCATATTCAATTGTTCCCATGAGATATCTCGGTATATTTTTAATTGCCTTGTGATGTGTTTCCCTTGGATCTTCTTGAAATCTTCCAACTAAACCTACCGCTTGCATGATATTTTGTATTGATGCAGTGGAATAGAGTAGACTACTAATCATGGATCTATACAGGGTTTTGTCTACTTTTTGTGAGTTGTCCTCTCTGCTCATCTTTCATCCCACTTCCATCGGTGCCCCAATAGATGTGCATTCTTCCATCTTGAACCTTTTTAGCATCTCTTTGATATACTTGGTTTGGGATATGAATATACCTTGATCTGATTGATGATTTGTAAGCCCAAAAAGAATGAAAGATCTCCCAGCATTGACATTTCAAATTCTTCTTTCATTATATCAACAAACTCATATGTCATTTTTTCATAATCACCTCCAAAAATAATATCATCCACATATACAATGACAATTAATAGATGATCCCCTTCTTCTTTAATGTAGAGGTTACTATCAATGACACCTTTTCTGAAACTTTTCTCAATGAGGTATGAATCCAATCTGTTCTACCAAACTCCGGAGTTTTCTTTAATCCATATAAATCTTTCTTTAACCTACACACATAATATTTATCTTTTGTTAGTGAAAATCCATCAGGTTTCTATATATAATTCTTCATTTAGAAAACCATTAAGGAAGGTTGATTTCACATCCATTTGGAACACGATGATCTTCTTGTAAGCCATGTAAGCTAGGAATAGTCTTATTGCTTCTATTCTTGCCACTAGTGCAAATGTTTCATCAAAGTCAATCCCTTCCATTTGCACATAACCTTTGCATACAAGTCTGGCCTTGTTTCTTGTTACTTCTCCTTTCTCATTCAACTTATTTCTGAAAACCCATTTTGTTCCAATTACATTTTTATCCTTTGGTCTTTGCATGAGATCCCAGGTTTCATTGTTTTCTATCTGATCCAATTCTTCATTCATTGTGTCCATCCAATGCTAATTTTTTCTTACTTCTACAACATTCTTGGGTTCTATCATTGTGAGAGTGTTATGTCTTTGTGGTTGTGCTTCTTATTTTAACCTTCTTCTCATAAGAATTTCACCTTCTCTATTTCCAACGATATGATCTCGACGGATGATCCCTCTTAACTTGTCTTGAGGGTGCCTTAGTGTCTGGTCTTTCTTCCTCTTCATCTGCTTCTTCACGCAGACTATCCATGTCATAATCATCTTCATGTTCTTCATGATTGTTATTATGTCAAGTGTTAAACTTAGGAGTCTCATCTACCTTTACATTTGTGCTTTCAAAATCTTCTACAACCTCTTATTATAACATTTGTAAACCGTGCTAACTCATCGAGTATCCAAGGAATATTCCTTCATCGCATTTAGAGTCAAACTTACCCAAGTTATCTTCATCTCTTTTGATATAGCACTTGCTTCCAAACAATCTTATGTGTTTCAAATTTGCAAGCATGTTCTTCCATAATTCAAAAGGTCTCTTTTTGTTGTTTACTCTTAGGTGAGCTCTTGTTCGAATGTAGACCGCAGATATAAACTACTTATCTCCAATATTTATCAGAAATCTTGATTCATTCAACATTTTTCTTGTCATTTCTTGCACAGTCTTGTTCTTCCTCTCAAGAACTCCATTTTTTTGAGGTGTTCTGGCAGCGGTGAGAAGTATCTTCTAATTTCATTTTCTTCACAAAATTCATCAAAATAATTGGACCAGAATTCTCTTCCTATTTCGACTTTAGGCATTTGATCCTTTTGTTCTTCTCATTTTCCACTAGTTCCTTGAATTTCTTGCATCTATCTAAGGCTTCTGACTTTTCTTTAAACATGCTACCCATGTCATTTTGGTGTAATCATATATTAACAACATGAAATACACTTCTCCTTGTATACTTTCAGTTCTAGTAGGACCACAGGGAATTTGTGTGAATTAATCCCAGAGGTTTGGTTATAGAGTATTCCTTCGACTTGAATGATCTTCTTGTTTGTTTACCATGCAGACATGCTTTACAAAGTGTATCTATCATTTTTACAATTTCGGGCATATGCTTTAGCACTTAATTTCACTAGATTCTCAAAGCTCACGTGTCCCAACATTCTCGTGTCATAGCCAGATTGAAATCACATTTACTTATGAAGCATTTTTCATTATTTATTTCATTTAGCACATACATGTTGTTCTTTGTCCTTTTGGATTTTGCAACTTTCTTTCTTGTTTTTCCATTAATGATATCACAACCTTTGTTATGGAAGATCATATTGTATCCCCTTTTACACATTTGACTCACACTCAATAGATTTTGTTTAAGGCCTTCAACATATAAAACATTTTAAGTTACTATCTTTCCATTATCTAAGCTCAAAGTTCCTTTTCCAACTATGTTTTCTGAATTGTTATCACCAAATCTCACAGCTCCTAATGCATTGTTTGACAATGAAATGAATTTTCTTTTGTCACATGTCATATGACTGGAACATCCACTATCTAGATACTAGATTTTGTCTTCATTTTGCACATGAAATGCAGTTTGTACTATTGAACATGATTCTTTTCTCTTGTTCTCATCTTTCTTTACAACATATACCCATTTCTCTTGTTTGGGAGATTCTTGTCTATATGTTGAAGCTACATGTCCCTTCTTATGATATTTATAATGAAAAACATTATAGTTCATGCCAACTTGAGATGAATTATAGTTTCTCCTATGGACTCTAGAGAACTTTCTACATTTCAAAGCTTTATGTCTAAAATGATTACATGAGTAACAATAACAATAGAAAGAATGTGTGTACCTCATAGCATATGTGTTTACGGGAGCGAGCTGTTGTTCTTATCTTAGTGGCTTTGATAACCCTTTTGTTTTCACTTGGATGTGGTGACGGAAGTTAATGCAGGTCTTGTTTTCTTCATGCTTCGCAGATCTAATTTATTTTTTCTCTTCTTTGAATCCTATTCCTAACTTATCATTTGTGTCTCTTTGATCTCTCGGATACTAGATAACATATTTGATCTCTTTTCCATCTTTATATAAGTTATTAGCTTTCTTTTCATTTGTTCCAATTCAGCCTTCAATCGTTCTAATTATGAATTCAGTTTTGTGCATTCATCTTCCTTAGATTTATAGGACTTTGATATCGTTCAATTTTAAGCTCTTTGAGCTCGTTGATTTCTTCTTCTTCTTTCAAGATTTGTATTTTCTCAAAGATGTGGATTTTCTCTTCATAATATTTTAGTGTGCATCTCAATTTAGCACATACTAATTTAGCTTCAAGATTTACTTCATCTTCTTCTTCATCAAAGTCTTCAAAGTCAATTATATTCTTTCCTTTGGAGCTGCATTCTTTAGATGCATCCATGGCCATAAACAAACATTCGACTAATCTTCATCATTTTCATTTTCAAAGCTTCCTGAGTTGCTTGAATCAAATTCACTTGATTCTTATTTTGAATAGAAGTTTCTTTTGTTCTTAAAGAACTTCTTCTTGCTATTTTTTTGCACCCAGTTTCTCTCTTACTATTTTTATGATTATCCTCTTCATGTTCAAACTGAGCTTCTTTATTTTTGTTTGGACATTTAATAACAAAATGACCTACTTGTCCACATGCAAAGCATTTGAAAGGGAGTTTTCCTTTATACTTACCTGAACCTCTTTTTAGTCTTCTTATGAACATTGCTTCAATATTTTCATCATCCAACTCATCCTCTGAAATTGATTCTTCTTCTTATTCTTTCTTGGACTAGGTTTATTTCTTGACCTTAAATGCTACCTCTTTCTTGGTAGTCTTGGATCCAATAGTCCTCATCTCGTATCTGAAAGAGTGCTCTGTAATTCATCCATTGTGAGAGTATTAAGATCTTTATGTTATTCTATAGCTAAAACTTTTGCATCATATTTGTTAGTTAGAGATCTCATAATCTTTTGGACTATGACATATTCTTCTAGTTTTTCACCTAAGCCTCTGATCATATTAATAACTTCATCTATTCTTTGCATGTAGGTTGCTATACTCTCATCATATTTCATTTTTAGATTCTCAAACTGAGCTCTGTAGGTTTGCAACTTTGCTAGCTTGACTTTTTCATCTCCTTCATATATACTTTACAGTTTGGTCCATATATCCTTCATTGTTATACAATGCGTGACTTTTACGAATTCTAGCTCAGTCAAGCCACATAGTAAGGCTTTCATGGCTCTTGAGTTACATTCGTATTCTTCTTTATCTGTTGAATAACTGATTGGAGTGGATGGAATATAATATCCTTTCTCAATGCATTCCCAGGTATCAAAACCAAGTCACATTAGATAAGTTTTCATCCTTATTCTCTAGAAGGAATAATTCGTTCCAGTGAAGAGAGGTGATCTTGATAGTGATAAAAACGCGCCTTGTGCACTGATTTATGCCATGCTTGTAAAATGAGGATCTCCTTGAAGATGTTAAGCTTCGTCTAGAAGGAAATCACTCTTATATTAATTTTTAGAGATCACAAACACTGAGAGGGGGTAAATCAATGAAGAAAATAATAATTTGTAGAGTTATATCAATTCACTACTCTTTAAGTTTTGCATTACTATATCTTGTACTTTCTATTAAACATATATCATACGATAAAACACAAAACATATATTTATAGTGGGAAACCCTTTCGGGAGAAAAACCCACTTGAAATCATATCTTTATTAGGAACACCAATTCCAAAGTCTTACAATGATTGCGGTTTAGCACCCACTTCACAACTTCAAGAAACCACTCGAAGATTTTACGAGCACCCACTCGATGAATTTTAGCAAACACCTACTTACAAGTAACATCAACCCCTAATTTAATCACCTACAACTGATATTTTGCATGCACCTACACACATGTATGCTACAACACCACTGCATATACTAAGCTAACTTAGACTTATTATTTATACATACTGATTTGATCATATAGTTACAAGATTTCTTACACAATAGATTATGATCACTTTTATGTATCTTTTTGTGTTTTCTCTATCACTCTCTTCTTCTCATTTGATTCAAACTCTCTTGCTCAATCAATCTGCTACCACGATGTTTTTCTCATTTGATTATTCACTTATTCATTTGTGTGCTCTGCTCTTTCCTCTTTATTTCCTTCCCATTTCTTTCTCTCAACTTGATCGCATCGTGTTCTCACTTGAGCAACCTTTCTTATCTCGCTCCTTCGGTCTTTAGTGCATTATTTCATTCCTAAGAAACAACAAAATGACTTTGAGTTCTCGCTATATTAACATTTTACCCATTTCATTACTTCGATTAGAATGATGTGCACTCTTTCCTGCTCTGTCGCCTAAAAATCTAGTTCATTCAATGAATACAACTATCTCCAAATTTTGCTCTTGCTATATTTTGTTTGATTTCAACTTCTTTTTATTTGCATTCACTAGAAAATATTTATTAGTCGATACCTAAAAATATATTTCTCATCTTTCTAGGATTTCCAATGTGATCAAGATGAGTGAGCCATTTTCTTCTCTGATATTTAATTTTGCCTTGAAATCAGGAATCACATAGAGAACTACAACTATATTTCCACAAATTCAATGAGCATAAAATGTTGATAGTTGGAACTATATATTTCTTCGTTCTTCATGGAGCTCAAGTCATATTCTTGGCCACAATCACCAAACAATACCGAATTGCCATCAATTTTGGTGAACAAAATCTCGCTTATCCATGTTTAAATCAATTTAATTGTTCTCGAGCCCTTTCCAGTCCATATTTTCTCATTCCACAGAGACTTTAGAAGCTTCTTTGACATTTTCCTTTATATCGCAACAATATCCTTGACTTGCATATTTTCTCCTTTGTTGGCGGCCTTTCGATTATCTACGGCTTTCTCTTTTGCTTGGCATGCTATTTCAATGTTTTGCAACTTTCCTTATTTTTGCTACCTTCTTGCGCCTTTGTTCCATTTCCGCGACTCTATCCTTTTACACCGTGACTTTTATCATTCTCCATGGCTATCTTCCATCCATAGTGGCTTTCCTAGTTCTTCATGGCTTTTCCCTTATGCGTGCTTTCCTCAAGGCTTCCTTACTCCTACGGATTTTCTTTGAACTATTCTTACTTATGTGGCTATCCTTTTACATCCTTGGACTTACCATTCTCACTCATATCTCATTTTCTAGCTTCTTTTTTCTTTACGGCTACATCCCTTTACCTGTGGCCTTCATTAAGCTTTTGCAGCTTCCTGCAGACTTCCAATGACTACTTCAAAACTTTGACGACTAACTCCTTATGTTTTTGGCTTACATAAAAAATGATTTAAGTCCCTTAGGACTTATTCTTGGTCATCCCGAAACCTCCATGAGTGACACTACCAATCAACCTTCATCTTTCTCACTTGCTAACTTTTCCAATTAATCCTTTTGCCACTCAATGTCACTCAAAATCCGATTACTTTTGCCGTCGATGCAACTTGACATCAATGACAACCTATGTACCAATGAAAAAGATTCAACATTCACCTAAATAAGGTTAAGACAAAACTTGACAACAAGATGGCAATCACAATGAATTTTATAATTGACTTAATAATGACTCGATTTTTTTAACTTTTTTGACCAAACAACTACAATGTCGACAACTAAAAACAAGATGTCACAAATGAGTGTTTTTACTCTTGATAATGACTATTGAGGGAAACTCGAACATAGAGCATACTATAACAATGTGATGTCACATTTAGTAATGACTTTATTTTGACAATAATACTTCAATGAACGAAACAATATTTAGACCTGTGATGATACTTATGTTTTGAGGACATACACAATATTGGTGACTAACAATATATAATTAAATATTGGATTTACCCAAATTCTTGACACTTATAAATATTTACAGCAATGATTTACTCACAATGACTTTATAATGAGAGAGAATTACATTATTACTAAGTCATTATGACACACTAAAACTTTGTCTTTCAAATTATACAAATATAAATTGTATAAAATCACACCTTTGACTAATATTATGAAGATATCCAGATAAATTACTTGCCAATCCATATATGTCACAGTAACATTGAGATCTTAGACGTCAAGTCCCACGAGGAATGTGGAGTCTAAGGGTGAGTATAGAACACGAAACTGTTTGTTGGAGAGATATCGAGTATCATATATGTTGGATATATGTATTTTATGTCTGCGGGCATTCCAATGGCCTTAACGTGCTTCTTGATAATTTTTGAAGATATACTCCTACATCTGAAAGCACAGGATTCCCTAATACATCAATAGCATTGATTTTATCAAACAAATCTTACCCAACACCTTCTGCCACACAAATCACATCTGATTTGGCAGCGAGCCTGACATTATCTTAATACATGCGATGAAGATGCAATGCGGCTTGATCCAAATGATACACTATTGCACGAGGTGAGTAGATCGATGTAATATTATTCAATGCATAGTCAAGGAAGATCTGAAGATTGGAAAACAAACCCGATGCATGCAACGAGTGATCAATAAATTTGATATGCATTCAGGATTACATGCTTTTAGATGTAAAAATCCATGTCTATAGTGTATACAATAATGAATACACATAATGTGTTGCACAAATAAATCAATGGTCCATGAAATTAACCTTTTCTCTGATCTCACACCGTTCTGATACCAAATAATGTGGAATGAGAAGATTTATACAATCTGAAACAATAAATATCTCTCTATCTTAATCAAATCTAGACATACAATTATATAGGAAATGAATTCATGCGATTACAAATATAGAATAACAAACAAATCTCTAATTAAGTGTGTTTGTTACTCATGTAACAATACACTACCTAATAAATATGATATATATTGTTATGTTAACAATATATTTACCTAACTCATAATAACAATTAACTATTAGTGAATAATTACTCATGTAATTACTTACTTTACCATAATAATGTGAACAACTGTTTTATATTTCCTAACACTTTACAAGGTTTTATTGCTTCACATTTACATCATGGTCTGAGTTATGTTCTTTTTTACTACTTCTAACAACTCTCTATTGTCCTTGTTCTCGGCATGATCTGCAAATTCACCTTCTTTACCTTTCTCACTCATTCTCCTTTACATGTAACTATGATATTCTTCATATCTATTCAACCACTTCCACATCCTCTTAACTGTACTAATTGTGTTATCCATCACTTCATCTTCCTCTCTCTGCTGAAATAATGTTTTCAACCCCATTAGCATCACTCTAGGGTGATCTTTATGTTGTGCTTATCTATCCTTCAATGGAATCAATGTATGTCTAACCCCAACCTTCACAAAGGTATAAGTATTTGCCCATCTATCATGAATGGATTTCCTATCAAATTTCCATGGCCTACTTAGAAAAATATGACATGCATCCATGGGTAATACATCTCATAAAATTTTATCATGATATCTACTAATCTGAAAGTTAACTAAAAACTAATGACTCGTGGATACCTACTAATCTATCTGAACCCAATAGACTTTGTATGGATTAGGATACCTCATTCTCTTCAAATTCAACTTCTCAACCATCTCAAAATAAACTAAGTTATTTGTGCTACCATTATCAATGATGAGTTTGCAACATTTACCTCTTGCCTTGCATATGGTCATGAACAAGGTCCTTTTTTGAGTTGGTTCTACACTTCTTACGCTTGCATTCATCAAGGTTCTCCTCATCATCAATGCTTCACCTATTTATAGTTCCTTCACTAGTGATGGTGATGCCACACTTTTTCGTCATCGGCTGTGTAATCTTATTTATTGCCTCATTATCTCTGTTGTTGTTTTATTGTGAATGTTTAAGACATTCAAATGACCTATGACTAGGAAAATTATTGTATTTGAAGCACTGACAATGAAATCACCTCTTCCAAATCCTCCTCTACCTCTATATGAGTAGCCACCTCTAGTATATCCACCTCTAGACGTACTCTATGTTCGTGATTTGCTCATATCTTCCTCATTAGTTTTCTCTTTGTTATTGTCCTTCATTTCACTGTTGACCTCTTCATCTCATTCCTCTTCCTCTACCTTTGAAGTATTGTGTTTGTTTTCTAGACATTTTATCTTCTCCCTTTAAGCTTGTTTGATATGCCTCTTCCATTGTCCTTAGATTAAATAAGTTGATCTCATACTTGTATGTTTAGCCTCAATCCATTCACATATCTATCCACATCTTCAACATCATCCTCTATGTGACTACATTTCCAATATAAAATTCATCAGTGTAATCAACTACATTCATTTCTCTTTGTCTCAAAATTTGTAACTTTAAAAAAACTAGTCTAGTAATCTGAAGGAATAAACTTACCTTTTAGTTTTGCAGCCATTTTGTCTCATTTTTGATCTTATCCTTGCCTCTACTTACTCTTTCCTCTTGTACAAAATCCCACCAAATAGTAACATACCATGTTAGTTTTGTACATGCAAATTTCACCTTCTTATCATCTGCAATGTTCTCAAAATCAAAGTACTTGTCCATTTTTTCTATCTAGTCTATCGATCTTCTAGATGCATGCTTCCACCATACTTTGGTACCTTCATCCTTGGATTATTACCTACTCCCATGACTACTTTTAGGATCTTTACTTATGATCCTTCTTCCCCAGGTTCTCTCTCTGCTGCCACTTTTATTTCTTTCTCTTCTTCCTTGTCATTATCTTCATCCAATGATTTTCCTCTTCTTTGAGAAACTTCCAATGCTCCTAATCTATGTTGTATGTTTCTCAACATAGAAACCAACTCAATGTCCCTAGGATGCTCTCTATTTCCTCCTCTGACCACTCTTCTTGGTGGCATCTTAATAATCTCTTAACTTCTCTTACAAATCTCTTCTCTTCACTAATTCTTTCTCTTTTTGTCAAATTCTTCTTATTCTCCACTCGATAAAAAAATTATGCAGATATTATCTCATAATCAAACAATTTAACAATTTAATTAGTAAAAAAACTCTTATCAATCCTTTAAATCTTGAAATTACACACTTTCTTAAGGCTACGAAGACCTTGATATGTAATTTTGCCCCTAAAATGTCCAAAATGAACTATGTAATGCTTGGGAAATGTTATCACCTTATAACCATGCCAACACAACCATCTAATTAGATGAAATCACTCAAAGTTCACTATTTGCTTGGTTAGTTCCAAAACTACCTCCTAAGATTCTTGATAACCGTGTTCCTAGTGAGTTCATGGTTGGGGCTGTAGACACTAAATCATACACTTTGTGTACATTTTTAGGTCATAATCACACAATGTTATTCATATTATTCTTAAGCGAGAAAAGTACTAATTGACTAGTTTCTTTGGCCTCTTTTCTTTCTTTCCATTTTCCTTATTAGCCTTATAGACCCTATTTCCCAGTCGACTTACGATACTTCACTTTTCTAATTCTAGACACCAACGCCCAACTAGGGCACCAACACCCAGGCTCCCCATCCTTCTAGGATCCCCGACCTCTTTGTATCTTGATCGCCTCTTTTGGGCCTCTTCTAGCCATTGGGCATCTTGTTTTTATGGGTTGGACTTTTAGCGGTTAATTACGAAATTCAAAAGTGGAATCATATAAATACAAAACTATGTGACCATAATAAGAGACCGAGCTCTAAGCATTGACTATCACCACCTAAGTTTGCATTTAAAGGAATTTAAAAGATCATCAAGGTATCCATATAGCACTCATACAAAGGACAAGGGACTGCGTATACACGCATAGGAGGGGAAGTTCATTTTGGCATCCACACATCTATTTACATGTATACATCTAGCTATTCGCTCGTTATTCAATTGCATCCGGAACAAGAGCTAACTAGGGAACGATTATTCACACACACACACACACACACACACTACATGGAGTCTAAAATGTAATGCAACACCCAGATCGTATGTTCACTCAGTCAAGTGATTTGTCAGGGGTCGATTTGATTCCCCATTTGCATCTTTTTTATTTTTAAGATTTGATGTGTTTTGGGGTTTTGCAGGTGCTCTTTCTTATTTCAGTTACAAGTGAATCTTACGGACTTAGTGCGACATACAAGCAATCAACAATGAAGGTCAACGACATAGGTGTGACACAAGAAAATTTAGATTCTAAACATTTTGCATTCATGAGCGCCTTGATAGAAGTCTTCATGCCCTGTGTGTTCTGACCCAATCTAGGTGCCTCGGTTTCAAAATTTCTAAAACGTCTACATTTTTCTCGGTTCGGTTGTGATAATTTTCCTTCTTGTTTCATCGGTTTTCTATCTCTACACACCTCTAATATTATTTTGAATATGCTAAGTCTTCTTTCCTCCCTTTCACTTAGGTTTTTACATTTATCTTGCTTATTGCTTAGGTCATATATATACTTCATTGTATTATAATTGCGTTGTGACTTTACAATTAGAATTTAACATAAAATTATATTTTTGTTAAATCATTTGGTGAACTTGACTCATTCGAACACTCTTGGATCCTCATTTTTCTTCTCTCATGGCTCCTAAAATTCCTCAAATTTATTTGTATGATTTACTTCAAATGCATCCCAATTACAAGGTTATTCTGAAAAAATCCCTAGACACCATGTATCTCCCTAGAGATACATCACCACATCAAGTGAGTTCTATTTTCTATCATCTATCCGATGACCCTAGCCTTCATGATCCTCCATCTAATCAACCCATGTTGGAGTCAATTCAATCTTTACATTATTTATTTCAAGACGAATTTTAGGCTATGGAATCTAAGATTACATCTCTTAAATATGAAATCCAAAATCTTAAACACGTGTCTCAGGCTCATGCTAGTTCTTTTCCTCATCCTCATTCTATGTCTTCTACATGTGATCATATCAGGCTATGATCCTCCATCTAATCAACCCATGTTGGAGTCAATTCAAGCTTTACATTATTTATTTCAAGACGAATTTCAAGCTATGGAATCCAAGATTACATCTCTTAAATATGAAATCCAACATCTTAAAGACGTGTCTCGGGCTCATGCTAGTTATTTTCCTCATCCTCATTCTATGTCTTCTACATGTGATCATATCGTGAGCCTCAAATATTGTCATTCTGGAGCCTCTCATGTTCGATCACAATGCTAAGCAACATGATATTCTTCTTGAGCTCCTTAGTCATCTACTCATTGTTATCCTCCTTATCGGCTTGCAAAGTATCAAGGTCATCTATATTGCAACTATCATCGATCAATGGACATAGTGACAATGATTGATATTCTCTTAAGCAAAAAATTGGCCACCTTAAGCATTATGGTCTCATTTCATTTGCTACACAAAATGCTCATACATGTTCATCTATAAATGTTACATCTAAATGGACTTCTAAATTTTCTCCTTTTATGACCAATGAGCATCATGTCACCACTTCTAATTTGACTTCTTCGGTCAGTCAAGTGCCACCTATTTAACCCATTCCAACTAAGCAATCACCTCTGGAGGTTTTCTTCCATCACCTCCTCCTTCTATGACATCTACAACATTACTGAGTCAAACCAATCTACCTCCTCTAAATATCGGTACAACTCCTCCACCTCTCAAGTCTTCTATGACAAATAAGTAACCACTGCATATGCAAGACCAACAAAATCTAGTTGGCCTCTTTCAACTTCCACCACTCAAGGTCCCTTCACCATCTCTACTTGACGGCCCAATCACTTTTGTCAAGCAAACTATTCCTTACTTTAATCCTTATGAACCATTTCAAACACCATCATATATTGTCATATCTTGCACATTTGGGGGCATCATACTTACTTGCCCCCTCTTCTTGCATTCTCATTGTTGTACATCTAGTCTTCCTCATACATCATACACATCTTGATATATCGGTATCTTCATTACCTTATGACGCACTCTCGTGTTATGGTGCCCCCATCCTTTTAGATGACTTTGACCTTTTTGTATCTTGCTCACCTCTTTTGGGCCTCTTCTAGTCATTAGGCATTTTGTTTTCTTATGGGTCAGAATTTTATTGGTTGATTATGAAATTCAAACAAGGGAATCATATAAATATTTACCATAATAATAGACCAAGCTCTAAGAATTTACTATCACTACCTAAGGTTACATTCAAAAGTATTTACAAGAGCATCAAGACATCCATTTAGCACTCATACGAGGGACAAGGGATTACATTCTTCTATATACACACATAAGAGGGGAGTTCATTTTGGCATCCACGCATCTATTTTCATTTATACATCTAGTTACTTGCTCGTTATTTAAGTGTGTATGGAAAAGGAGCTATTTAGGGCATGATTCTTCACACACACGTAGAACTACATAGAGTCTCGAAATGTAATGCAACGCTCGAATCATAAGTTCACTCGGTTTGGTGATTGTTGGGATTAACCCAACTCCCCATTTGCATCTTTTCTGTTTAGGATTTAATGTGTTTTGGGGTTTTGCATGCATTCTTTCTTATTGCAGGCTACATGTGAATGTTGTGGACTTAGTACGACATACATACGATCAACAAAGAAGGACAACAACATCAGTGCGACACAAGAAAATTCATATTTTGACATTTCTCACAGATCACGGATGCCCTAGTAGTCTTGATGCCCAGAGCCCTTGACCCACTCCGGGCACACAATTCCCAAAGCATTTCTAAAACTCATGTTTTTTTGGGTTCGATTGCGATAGTCTACCTTCTGTTTCATCGAGTTTTCCATCTTTGCACACCTCCAAGATTATTGTGAATAAGTTAAGTCTTATTTCATCCCTCTTGAACGTAGGGTTTTTACATTTATTGTTTATTACTTAGGTCGATTTGTACTTCATTACATTATCATTGTGTTGTGACTTCTGCGAATTAGAATTTAACATAAAATTCTATTTTTGTTAAATTAGGGAAATCCACCAATACCCACAAGTTCTCAACACTTTTGAATACAATTTTCTCTTCTCTAGATATGGGGTAAAAAGTTGGGTTCAATTCCCAAGGTATTCGTTTCTTCCTTCTTTATCTATCTTTTAGACCTAATATTCCTTACTAGTCATGCCTAATGAGAAATTTAAGTATATATTTTGATTCACTTCCTCCATTTACATGTTAAACACTATTTTGAGCACCCATTTGGGCATACCTTATTCATGCAAAGTTGTAGGTATTAGTCCTTTGTAAAAAAATTCCTTAAAATCACCATTTCGATTCTTAATTAGGCCTTCTAAATGCATATACAAGACTATACCTAGACTAATAGGGTTTTATCTCTCCTAGGGATTACAATTGCAAAATTTCCTCTTGAATCTTATTAGGGACAATATATAGAGTGTTTTTACAAAATCTAGCTCTTGGTTTTGGGTTTAAGGCCTTCAAATGTTATATTTGTTTAAACCCTACTAGGGTTTCACTATCTACCCAATAGAGAATATTTACCCACCATTTACTCCTCTCAAGATTTAAAAGTCTAAAATCACTTTCTCTAGTTCTATTTCAATGTTTTTAAGCCTCTATTCTTACCATTAGGTCATAGTTAACCTCAACAACACGTGTTTGCACCAATAATTACCTTGATCTCGCCTCTAAAACCGGGTTCTCAAAATTGTGCACCGTATTTCTTATCCTTCACACTTAAATATTACCGGCATGATCTTAAATAAGTTTATGCAAGCTTTAAATATCCTTCTTAGTCATGAAGCTTCATATTCTTGATCAAATTTTGTTCCCAACTTGGCTTCCTTGTGTAGAATATGGTCTTCCAAAGAATCTGTTATAAGTTTATGAGCTTATTCAAACACTAACTCACAAAATATCAAAGGCTTCATACAAAATTTCAATGGAACCATATTAGCATGTATCCTACTAATTGTGCAATCATCAAATTTCATACGTAAAATAATATTATTCCTCAAAACATGCCATGCAAACATACAACACATTATCCAACTATTTACAAACAGTGTTTCCTTCTCAAACATGTTCTTGAGCTCCAAATTTTCTTCCACTCTATTGATCAATGAATAGAAAATAGTTACAAATAAATTCTTATACCTCCTTGCTCGAATTGGCTCAATAAATGACTACTAGGGTCTCATGATCAAGTCATATGGAGCTTGCATTCTAAGTAAAATAGCTAAAAAACAAGGTTTAAGAGTTGTTTGATCAAATCAACCCCCATAAGGAGTCTCCGCTAACTCATGATGTCAATAATAACCTAAAACATGCTTGAAAGACAGCTTAAATACCCTAACCTACCTAGAAAGCATAAATTGGCTCAAGAAGCTTCAAAAAATTAAATTTCTAAAAATTGAGGGAAACCCCTTAGTTTGAATTCTTGATCTCTAGAGCACAACAAGACAACATGATTTGACCCCTAAGACACCTAATAACCCAAACAAAATAAAATTGATTAAAACCATACCTAGACTAGCCTCAGGAGTAATGGTCATGCATCATTCTCTTTGAGGACAATGTCAACGATGTTAAATTCATGTTAATTTAGATGTTTGTTATGAGCATGTTTAATGCGCTCTTAATAGACATGATGATGTTGAAGAGCGATTAAGTGATGCTCGTCTTGAAATTCAATTTGTGTTAGCTGCTCCTAATAATAGTCCTCGTTAGATACGAAGTTGCGAAGAGAAATACACAAGGATGGGATTTGGACTTATAGGGGAAGAACGAATTTAATGCCATAGACAAGTGAGGAGGGAGTAGCACCCATAAAGGTGAAAATGCTAGTCCAATAGGCCTAATGGGCGAAGGGGATGCAAATTTTCCATTTACGACCCACTTCATCAATAGTTTTAACCTTAACACCGAACAAAATATTGTAAAGTCCATTTTATGACAATCATTGTGTTGTTCTTTGCAGATAACCCCTAGCACATGCCAACAATAGTTATCATTTTTACTCATCGAAGTATAGAAAATCCCCATAGATGAAGGATGTTGTGAAAAAAACACCCCCATTTCCCTCTAAATGAACAAATAGGATCTCTAATTTTGCATTCTAAACTAGCTCATTAAAATGGAAAAGTTTAACTTGTTTAACAACTTATAGGATTGTTAAGGTTAAATTTTGGCACTAGTTTCATGTTTAAACTCCTATTTTATTACAAACATAGGCTTTCATGATATTTGTGACTTTAATAATGTGCAAGACTAAACATGGAAGCCACTAGAAAAGACTTGGAAATTTTTGACATAGATTTGGGTAAAATACGTTCAAATGACATTCAAATCCAAGGCTTTATACTAAGAAGGAGAATGTTGAAATGAACTTAGCCATGAGTTATGTGGAAATGTGAAGATTTTGATTGAGGACACGTGTCCTAGATTAGTGCACCACGAAGGCTCAAGCACAAAGTGTATAAACCACACAGAGAGTAGCATTTATGATTCACACTACATGTTGCCTTTGGGGAAAATGACATTGTCTAGACTACAAAACTATGTGATAAAAGACATTAGTGTCGAAGGCCCCAGTGGCCAAGATTAGGAAAACTGGGATTCATAAATTCATCACATTTGAGGGTCTCTCATGCCATTGATCATTGACACTTGTCAAACATCGAAACCACCTCTATTTAGAAAACTCTTTTAAACTCATCCTCTCTTATTTGCTCTATTTAAACTCTTTTAAACTCTTTTATTTGTGTTCATTTGGTTGTCAAGGTTTACTTCCATATATTGATGGGTGATACTTATTGCTCATTAGTGCATGACACCTCTAAAAATTAAATTTGAAGACCTTGAACCATGTTTGAAGGTTTAAAACACAATTCAACAACAAATGAATGAAAAGGGGAGCTCCACTTCCTATTAAAGTGGAATGGGAATTTGTTGGTAATAATAGTTTCCTTATGATTAACAAAATGGACGGATATCTAGTTAATCTAATTAGGACTAAAATGTTGTATAAATGAACTAAAGAAGTACAAAATAATTGTAATTAATTATTCTAAGTGGAATAAAACCCTAAGTATGCAAGTAAAGAAGGATAAATGACTTCGCTGATTGGAGAAGATTGTTGCGAGTCCGGAAATAAAATCTGGAAGTGCAAATGACCACTCAAAAGTCCTACGAATGTCGATATGGAGGATTTGAATTGATTGAGGCGCATGGGAAGGTCTTGGGGCACCTGTCTCAGATTAGGTGCCACCGATCTTTGTAAATGCTCACAATCTAATTTTTTTAGGGTCACACAAGGTATCTCCGAACATTGTCAGTATATTGTAATGGATTCATTGGGTTGTGTCGAATGTGGTGAATAATCAAATGACGACCTGCAAGAGGGAAGGAAGTATCAAACCCTGAGAAAAAATAAAGATGTAGAATGAATGGGTCGGATGACCTCAGCCACCAAATTAGTTGTCTTATCACTGAGAGCTACACTAAATTTCAGACTCGGATATAGTTCTAGTGAGTGTGTGCATGTCGTGCCCTAGGTGCCCTTGTGCCAGTCGCACTTTGTGAAGTAATGAGAAATAATAACTATAGAAAATTCAGTAACATGTGTTTATGGAACAGAATAAAATCCCTCCCCCTATGTTGTGTGTGTTGATGTAGATATCCTAGCCTTGATGCATGTCATTATGCGAGATGCAAGTGATCAATGGATGCAACTCTAGATGGAGTAATAGTAGTGTGTGCTAGGACCCTCATTATGGTCTTATAACTTTATATTTATAGGGTTCTCAAGCTTAATTTCGTAATTAATCCTGACATGGCCAACTGGGAAAAGGATAAGGATGAAAAATGACTAAAAAGGCCCCAAAAAGAAGTGGGAAAAGAGAAACATAGATCGGGGTGCCCAAGGTGGGACCAGGATGCCCCGTGGTGCCCAAGATCAGAGGCCTTGATGCCCTGATTTTGGGCTAGACTGATGGGGAAGTTGCAAAATGGACGGATATCTGCAAGAAAATATGCGGGAATGACGAAATAAAATATAAAATAAAGGTGGCCAAAAGGTGGGATTAATTATTACTTTATTCACTTGAGAACCTTCTAAATAGTAGTATAAGACCAGGCTAAATAATGCCTAAAGTGCATGATTTTGTATCTACATTTTCCCCACTTTAAGTTGATGAGAGAAAGCTTGGTAACATAAAGTAGATAGAGATGCGTACCTGATATCCATGTAGAGTGTAGAAGAAGACATGTCGATGGAATACACACAAGCGTGGAATGACAAAAAAAAAAATGTGGAGAAGCGTGGATTCTAAAGATGAAAAATGTGAATAAAAAGTGATGAGAGTGAACCTAGGGCGTAGAATGCATGTGTGAATACTACTATGGTGTACCCGCATGGTTAGTAAAGACAAGTGCACAGTGCAGCAGTGTGTTGTTGTTGTCGTTGTCATTATCATTGTTGTTTTGTTATTGTTGCCCCCAATTTAATTGTTTGTTTCTCATCCGACCGAACCTGCAAGGAGAAAATGATCAAGTAGTCAAATATATATGTATGTAAAAATGTTGTATAAAATACGCATGTGTATAAAAATGTGTAAAGTACGCAAATGTAAAATATGCTTTGAAAAAAAAGTGTAAATGGAACATGTGTGCCTTATCCATGTCGAAAAGGGTGAAGAAGATATCATGTACCGTCACAAGTTTTTTGGGCGATCTCACGCCACCACAGGTGAAGAAGTATACAAAGAGAAATGCATTGTATCCTCCAACCTTTAACTCGCTTCTCTTGAAATATGTGAATAGATCTTTGTATTTTCCTAGTTTTTGGCCAATCTGACGCCACTAGACGGAGTAGTGTAGAGAAGCACACCCACTGTAACCCCCAATCTTGTAACCGATCTGCAGAATCGAAGGACACTGTGTCCTATAGAGGCCATTGTGTATGGAGTTTGTAGACTGATCTAAACTCACTCATTATATGTGAACCGATGTAAATATGTTGTGTTAGTAGAAAACCTTCAATGATGCCCCCTCTTTGGGGACGCATGCGACATCACTGAAAGGAGAATGCGGCCCCAAAAGAGGACCCACCGCACTCTGACTTGTAGAACTCTACCTGTAGGGGGAAAGGAAAAATGCTTGGTAGATACCAAGGTGTGCACAAAAGGGGATGGCTAGCCAAAACAAGTGTTAGTCTAAAAACACATGCATACAATAAGACAAGTGTAAAATACGCAAACAATGTAAGAACTACCAAGCAAAGTAGTGTAAACATGCAAGAAAAAAGTAGACCGCACAAAGCGGGTTTTAAACATGGGACATCACCACAAGACACTCAAGGTCGTCATGGTCATAAACAACAGACAAGTGTGCACACAAGCAAAGGGAAAATCCCACATACAATGGCAAAAAAGTAGACAAGTAGAAACAAATAAGTAGTCATAGAAACATGTAATCCTGCAAAACAAGTGTTACACATGGAACACCCGTTAGCATGTTAGAGAGATAACCAATATGTCAAAGAGTGTATGAACAAGTAGTATAGGTTTTTTTTTTTTTTTTTTAATTGGTAAACGCTTTTAACCAAAGCTATGAACCGGTGGGGAGAGGGACCCCAACCCTACAACAAGAAGAAGAGGAGAGAAGAGGGAAGACAGGTGGAGAGAAGGAGGTAGAAGAAAACGGAAAACGAGGGGAGGAAGAGGATGCTGAGACAAAGGAAACAAACACGACACAAAAAGGATGAGGGCTACAACCAGTTAACCAGAAGAAGGGCCAGCGCGAGAAGAGGCCGCATGCAACAAGAAATTGAAGGATGGAAAAGCACGATCCTTAAGTGCGTTCAACTGATCCACTGCGGAGTGAAGAGGATAGAGGGCCGCTTCAATATCGACCACCGGAAGAAAGCGCTGGTCCAAAGATGGATGAAAGTTCTGAGCGAAAGTGACCAAATCTCTGTACTGCCCACTGAGCCAACGGATGTCCCGACCAGAACCGATGGCCAGCTCGTCGACTTCCTCCACCCACAACAATGGATCCGGAAGTGAGAAATCTACGAGTTGTTCTTGTAGGCCGACGCAGTGAACTACAAAGATTTGGTCCAAAGCGACCCGTTCGACATCCGCCGTGTTAGAGTGAAGCAGCAGGCAGAAAGAGACGAAAGCGGAAGCTATGTCAGAATCTGTCCGGGGGCGACGAGCATAGTAACGGTAGGAATCTCCGAGGATAGCTTCGATGGCTTCGGCCTCTTCAGACGTAGAAAATTTGAAGATCATTGCAAGACGGCGCCTGTCAATGGCTGAGACATCGGCCAGTTCGTGGAACTGCCCCCGAAGGGCCACAAAAGGGAAGCCAACGAAGGGCATAGCGTCAAGAAGATACCGAACAAGAGCCGAACAAGAGCCGAAAGAATGAAGCCTGGAAAGCGGCAATAAAGGAACATGAAGCGTGTGAGAGAAGAGATGAAGCGACCCCGGGAGGAAAGAGCAGACAAGGGCGCGCGAGACGTGACTGAAGAGGCCAGAACCTCGTGTAGGAGTGCATCAGTAGAAAGGAAGAACGCCGCCGAAAGAAGGGGGAGAAGACAACACGCACGAGGGAACTGCCAAACGCTATGGAGTCACTGACAGGTTACCCGCAGTACCCTCTCGATCATGGGAGAGAAGAAGGGAAAAACCTTGCCAAACATGAGCATCACTGGAGGAAATGCAAGCGGAAGGATTGTCGATAGTGAAGTTAGCCAAGAAGTCCGCTGCCCGATTGGCTTCCCGGTAATTATGGGAAATATTCCAGGAATGGAATTTACCTAGCCAATGTAGTATAGGAGGGATGAGGAGGTTCATCTTCCATGACGGGGAGGCTCCTCTGGAAACAGTGAAGATAAGGATTTGGGAATCCCCTTGATACATAAATTTGAACAACCAAGATGTGCTGCCATCTTAACCCCTTCGAGAAGAGCCTGGGCTTCAGCGGTATTACAAGTGCCCTCTTTGAGAGGGAAGGATCCAACATAGATGAGGTGTCCTCGATCATCTCTGAGAATGCAGCCAGCTCCAGATAAACCCGGATTGCCTCTGGAAGCTCCGTCGAAGTTTAATTTCCAGTGCCCCTTTGGAGGAGGACGCCACCTGGTTTTCTTCCTTAGTATCATCTTTTCAATTTGAGAGAGCCCTTTACGAACAATTGATCCAGGTTTAGGAAGTTTAATAAACGACCAATGTTGGAGAATCGAGAAATCCTTGGAGGAGAAGGAGGAAAAGGAGGGACACTTCGCACTAACACATTCTGAAATGGCCACCTCGAGCTTAGAAAGGAAGGTAGGAAGCTCAACCGCTTGCTCCCTAAAGAGACGGAGGTTTCGTTCCCACCAGATATGCCAGAGCAAAAAATAAGGGCTGACATGCCAGATAGAGCTGAACAGGCAATTGGTGAAAAAGGACGGCGAGGAAGAAAGATTAGCAACAATGTTATTCTGATGGACCAGGAGAGAGATTTAACTTGTTAAGAAGCCATTCCCAGCAATTGGAAGTGAATGGGCAGAACAGGAAGAGGTGATCCAAGTCTTCCTCCGCTGCACCGCACATTAGACATTTTGAGGGGCCATGAAAACCCCACGCACGCCTTTTAGCATGTGTGAGTACCTTTCTGTTTAAAACTAACCAGCTGAAGAAAGCTACTTTCGGGTGATGTTGGGATGCCAAAGAACCGAAAGAACTCGAGAACCAGTTCTGCTTGAGAGACAAGAATGTTATAACCGGCTTTAACTGTATATGAACCGGTTGAGTCGCCAACCCATAATAAGCTGTCATCTCTATCGAGAAACGTGGCATGTCTATCCTGTATAGAATTCAAGAGGAAGGCGGATTCTTGGGCAAAGGCGCCAATTGACGTAAAATCTTTCCAAAGCCAAGAAGGCGAACCATCAGGGTGTGTTCGGCCCGTAGTTTGATACAAGAGAACCCCGTGCAGTTTGGAAGAATTCATAACACCATTAAGAGTAGGTAGCAGATTGAGGGGGGAAACCATTCCAGATTTCATCCCAAAATGACACTAGCCGACCGTTGTTTATCCTCCATGAAACCTTCTCAAATGATGAGTGTTTTGGAATTACACAGGGAAGTTCCAAATGTGAGAGCCTTTCGGTAACTCGGAGCTAGAGAGAATATGCTCATGCCGGTGCCCATCGAAATATTTGTGAGAGAGGACCCTGGAAGGCGAGTCTGCTTCCTTCAGAAATGAAGTTCCACACCAGTTTAGCACCGAGGGCCATATTTTGAATGGCGAGATCCAAGATACCCATACCACCCAACTTCTTAGGAAGCTTGACCAGATCCCAGTTAGCAAGATGGAATTTGCGATCGGTCTTGAGTCCTTGCCATAAAAAGGTGCGAGCCACGCTTTCGATTTTGAGCGGATGATTTCGAATCAGAAATGGAAAGCATGTAAATTGGAATTGAGAGGAGCACCGAGTTGATGAGAAGGACACGGCCTGCAAGAGACAGCCATTTGCCTTTCCAAGAAAGAAGTTTGGAAGAAATGGAATTCAGAAGCCCGTTCCAAAGGTGAGTCTTTCCCTTACCATGAAAGAGTGGAATTCCAAGATATGTATGGGGGAGATTGCCCAAAGAGAAGCCGAGAATCTCTTTAATTACGCTTGAAGTGAGGAGCCACATTGAAGAAGAAAATAACAGATTTATGAAAGTTTAAAACTTGACCCGCAACAAGAGAATAAGAATCCAAAATGGAGGAGAGGCACCTGGCTTCTGGGACAGTCCCTTGACCGAAGAGAAAGGTGTCGTCCGCGAATTGCTGATGGGAAAGAGGAGGGAGGTTGGAGGTGATGTGGAGACCTTTCAGAGAACCCTCTGAATAGGCCGACTTAATCTTTGCGACCGAGCTTCCAGCTTCCGCAACTGTGAAAGAGGAAGGAGGAGAGCGGGTCTCCCTGACGAATGCCTCTACTACTCTGAAAAAATCCTTCCGTGGAGCCATTCACAAGAACAAAAAAATGAGGGGAAGCAATGTAATTAAATATCCATTTACAGAAGTGAGCACCAAAACCCATTGCTTGCAAAATATTTGAGGAGGAACCTCCAATTGACACGATCGTAGGCCTTGCTGAAGTCAAGTTTTAACAACATTCCAGCTCTAGAAGAGTTTTGAAGTGAGTGAATTAGTTCGTGGGAGATAATGATACCCTCAGTAATAGACCTGCCCGGAATGAACCCACTCTATTCCCGAGCAACCAATTTATGCAACAAGGGGTAAAGCCTATTGGCAATAGCTTTAGAGATGATTTTATAGGTGGTATTACACAAAGATATTGGCACAAAATCATCCACTTCTCTGCGCAGGATTTTAGGGAACAAGCATATGAAAGTATGGTTAAGATTACCAAGAATCTTCCCCAAAATCCTAGATTCCTCGACCACGTGCCAAACCGAGGGACCGACAATATCCCAAAAGTCCTGGAAGAAGGAGGCAGGGAAACCATCAGGGACGGGGGCTTTATCCCGTTTCATAGAAAAAATAGTTTTCTGAACCTCCTCCAAAGAGAAGGGCGAGAGAAGCATTTCATTATCAGCATCCGTAATAGAAGAAGGAATCTGAGAGAGGAATTGGGTCTGCGCTCCAATGGGGGAGGCCGTATCATTCAGAAGCTTACAAAAGAAATCCACCGCTTCGATTTTGATCTGAGCTTGTGAAGAGGCGACGGTGGAATCTTCGAGCTTAAGAGTAGAGATGTAGTTGAAGTTTCTTCTAGCTTTGACAGCGAAAAAAAAAAATTGGTATTCTTATCCCCATCCAACAACCAGGCTTCTCTGGATTTTTGACGCCAAAAAGTTTCCTCTTTCAGAAGGAGATCCCCCAGATCCTTAAGGAGAGATTTTTCTTTCTGGAAATCCTCCTGTGTCATCCCATGCTCCAGAATGGTCTCATTGAGGGAGCGAAGATCCTTCTCTACTCTGAGCTTTTCTTGAAAAATGTTTTTAAACTTCGAGTGATTCCAACATTGTAAATTATCTTTTAACAGAGACAACTTTTTAGAGAGTTGAAACATCTTGGTCCCTTTGACAGCAAAAGAGTCCCACCAGACCTTGACCAGCGACTTCAGTGTGGGGTCCTGAAGCCACATGTTCTCAAATTTGAAAGGGGCGAGACGCGGGGAGGTTGAAATCAAGAACCACGGAAATAGGAAAATGGTCTGAACCGGATAGAGGGAGAACCGAGCTTTTAAGAAGGAAGTTATTATGCAACCAATGCTCGGAAACCAGAAACGATCAAGACGCACTGCGAGGGAGCTGAACCCGGATCTCCTATTGTTCCAAGTAAACCAGCCCTTATAGGGCTCTAGATCTATCAAATGAGCGGAGAAGCGAAAGAAGAAAAATCCAACTGTGTGGCGAGGTTGCACAAAGAAGACCTCCACTCTTGTCACGATCGAAAGAGTAGCATTGAAGTCATCGGCCATGACGATGATTTTAGCGGCGCGTCGGAAGACAAGAGCGATCGAGACTACTCCAGAGAGCTCTTTTCCTAATAGGAGAAGAGGGACCATAAATATTGCAGAGGAAAAAGAAATCCTCAGAGTGTTTAATCGAAACTTTACACCAAATGAAATTAGGGTCGATTACAAGGGGTTCAATCATGCAACTGCTTGCTTAGACTTCCACAGAGAATGCCCAGGACCACCCGAGGCCCCAACGAGTTAGAGAAGCTGCCTTCCCGACCTCTCCATTTTCGAACCAATTTGTGGTGTCACTCAGATTTCACCCTGAAATCTGTGACTACCCAATCCGAAAAAATTTCGTACTTTTAAAATAGTGGGTCGTTTGTTGTTTTTATTGCCTGAAAGTTCCTGTATTGCGTCAAAATAATCCTAAAGTGCCATATTAGCCTTTTTCGCCAAATACCCAGATGCCCAAAATTGTTTTATTAATGCGTAAAGGGATTTATCATGGGAAATTTGTATTTAATTATTTTGAGCCCCGTATGAGGCTATTTGCGCTCTGTTTTAACTCCATTATGAGCGAATATGTTATTATTCCTATGTACCAGAAGGATTTTAACTTATTTTAAGTTTTGGGCTTTATTTGTAACTTTTGGCAATTTTTCGTGTTTTTGTGGTGTCCCGTTCTGTTTTCTGTAAAATTTCTCTAGAAACAACTCCTTTGCAAGGTAAGCCCGATTTTGGCTGGAGCAAATGGAAAACATATACGCACATTATGCCGGAGGAAGTCGTCATCGGAAGTCCGGATCACTGGGAAAAAGCGAAGTCGTGCATAGAAAAGCCCCTGCGGGGATGGGCGCATTTTTGGAAAACAAAGGATTTAAGCTGCGATGGGAAAAATATAAGCCGCAGCATGGTGGGAATTTTATACACTGGCAGGTACTTTTTCCGTGTTATAAAAGTCACTTAAGCCGCATGGGAAAAATAGAGGTGCGAGGCGGTGGGAATTTATTGCACACTTGCAGGGTAAAAATTCCCATGATATAATAAAAGAAAGTGACTTAAGTGAAATCATGGGATTTTAGTGCACACCTTGCAGGTAAAAGAATCACATTGTCAAAGTCAAATCACTTAAGTGGATTATGGGATTTTGGTGCACACTGGGCAGGTAAAGAATCCCATTATGGAAAAATTCTTAAAAATAGAATTACATGTGCAAAAAGTGCGCCCCCTTTGGTGAGAGATTAAAAGAATTAAAATTGATTATTTTTATTAATCTTTCTTCTCAAAAAGTGCGCCCAAGCTTGGAGGAGGTCAACAAGTCAAAGGTGGAATAAAATAAAGGAAATAAATTAATTAAATTTAATTTATTTAATGGTTGCCCCCTTCCTCTCAAAAAGTGCGCCCCATTTGGGCATTATTTAATGTTTTTGAAGCATTAAAACATTAAATTAATTTCTATTTTCGGTGGTATGGTCAAAGCACACCGTGGGGCTTGAGTGAAGCGTGTGTGAAGGATTAAATTAGATTAATTTAATTTATTGGATGGTGTCCTTAAACATGCTATTTTTAAAAGAGAAAAGCATGGTTTTTAATTAATTAATTGCCTTTAATTGTTAGGGCAATTATTAATTATAGAATTGTGAAGCTTATATAAACATGGGTAGCCATATGGGTGAATAATTTAATTCACGGGTAAAGAATTGCAGCTAGGAGGAAAAGTGCGCCCCATTAGAGGAAGGATTTTGTTCGAGACAAAGTGCTAACAAGGCTAAAGGCTTCCAGATTTGGCGCATGCTTTGGAGAAGGTCGATCTTCGTCTGCATAGTTGTTTTCACAGGTGTTACAGGAGCTCAGGTGTTGATTGAAAGGATTCATGCTCTCTTTATGTGTAAATTAAACACCAATTTTTGGGGCAGCAGGCTTGAAAAGTGTAGATTTTTATAATTTAAATTCACTATTCATGCTCCGGTGGCCATTTTTGTCTGAATAAATTGCAGGAACTCATTACAGGTGCTTTACAAAAGAAAAGGAGTTTTTATCAATGTCCAATACATTGCAAATATCCTCCGAATCTGAAGAATTGTCCAGATCTGCACCAGTATTGAAGAAATCCGGCCAAGTTAGAAGAAAAAGAATTATTCAGACAAAGATAGATAAAGCCATGGCGAAAGGAGATGAAAAAGAGAGCACGATGGATTCATGCATTGCTTCCAAACTTGCAGACATAGGAGACACGAGATCTAGGCCCAGAACCTCTTTCTGATTTGATTGATAGATCCAGAGCGGGAAAGACTTCACTCATGCGTGCGGTCAAAAGTAGCGGAATTATCCGAGCTGCAGCTTTCCCATGTACAGCCCAATTGCCAGAGTTCGTGATGGAGTGTGCTAGATCTTATCATCCTTCATCCAGATCAGTGCGTGATGTTGCGGGAAAGACAATAATTCGTTTGGATGCGGAATTCATCAATTATTGTCTGAAGATTCCAGTGCGAAAGGTGGTGACTTCTATTAGCATTCAGGATGCTGACAGTAGATGGGAAAAACATAGAGCTGATTGCGTGAGCATAATGAACAGCCGGTTCATGAAGAAGCCTAGATCCCCTTCAAAGTTCCCGAGAACTCTTCCACGATCCAATTTGGTGCAGGAGGCAGATGATGTCGTCAAATTGCTGCTATGCGGAGTTGAATGGCGAAGCGAATGCCTACACTTTCCGTACATGGATGTATGCTTTCATCGGGACCATTGAAATCAACAAGGTTGATTCTATAATCAATGGTCGGAAATTATTAAGCGCAACATCGGTGAAGCGGCCGGGCGTGAAGCGTACTTTCACTTCAAGATGACTTCATACTTGGTGTATCTTTGCAGCTTCACAGGTGTCTTTTCCAAGTGGATAGATGTGGTGTTCTTTCCAGGACCCCATTTTCGAGTGCTACCCACACTTCTTTGTACTACGTGCGAGAAGGACTTCAAAGTGATCAACGATGACTTCTTCTACGATTTCATCTGCAGGCTAGATAAAGACTTGAAGACTCCTACGGGGTAGCGAGCGTGGGAAGCGATGTCCAAGATTGGCGGTGTATTTATCCGGTTGCGATTTCACATACCTCGGGGAGTTACGGGCTTTTCGGAGAACCAATAAAGATGCCCGTATCCGAGTGATAGATCAATCGCCATGGAGGCGAAAGAGCAACTCGTAGAGTTACACGACCTTGATTGAAAGCGGCACAAGTCTACGGGCTTCTTCCCAATCACTTTGTGGGATATTACAGGTTGCATCGGCATTCACGAGTTCGAGGGATGGAAGCGCAAATGTTATCCGAGTATGAGCAAGAGTTCTTCCTGCTGCACGCTTAACTTCAATCCATTTGGAGTAGCTGGAAGAAATCTCCCGAGTACGCACATGTGCCTTCGTTAGAAGATTTCGGATGAAGTGCGTAAGTGAGTACGAGGTTAGAAAGAAAGATTTCAGCAGGCTATCAGCAAAGCAAGTGTTCGACTTTGGACTAGCGCGGATACTGCGGATCTTAAAGATGATGGGAACGTGGTACTTGACACTTACCATCAGATGGGAGGAGATAAAGCTATATTGCAAGATAACATTGGAGGTTGCCATTCAATTGAAGAGAGATCTGGAGCTATGTTGGTGAATACTTCAAGGCTGTCACAACTGAAGGGATACTACCTTGATGAAGTATTGATGAATCAAATCACGGGTAACTTTGGCGCGGAGATTCCCTCAAGCGAAAGCATGAAGGAGAAAGCGTGAAAGGTCCGAGAAGTTGAAATTACAGAAGATCTCAAGAGAAAGAGAAGACCACTTCTGCGACCGTAGCTTTGACTCGACTTCTCAAGTACCTAGAAGATCACCAACTATTGCAACGCAGCAGCAGGATGCTTCATGCCTTCATTGAATCCGGTGACGTTCGTTTTCTCTTCGCAGCCACTTCGTTCATCACCCGTTCCGGAAGAAATGTTGAAGGCTGCAGGATGACGGAGTTCGAAAGAGCTTTGTCCTTGGATGTTTGAAAGATGGCAGCCATATGACAACTGTGGCACTTTATGATGGAGAGGATGCAAAGCGGGAGGTGATAGTGCACTCAGCAACTTCTTACTCCTTGAGAAGTAACTTCTCGGAATGGTTAGCTTTGCAGTTGGTTCCAGAAGCAAGAGTAGAGATGAACTTAGAGGAGCATGACTTGCAGCTACTTCGAGATCCGGCGGAAGAGACAGTAAAGGCCTAAGGTTGCTAAAGCAACTTCTAGGTTGATCATCGAGGATTCGGGAGAGAAGTTTGCTTTGAGATATCAATTCCGACGGAAGGAAAGATAGAAGAGGAGCTCACGGCGAGAAGATGTGACGGTGACCAAAATACCACTCGGTCAAGCTACCACTGAAGGATTGAAGCAAGACACGCAGACGTTGCTGGATGCTTTGTTCCTTAGGCTTGACAGTGAAAAGGCGGAGAAAGAAGAGCTGCAGAAGCAAATATCTCAATTATGTGAGATCATAGCCAAGGTTGCTAAACCTTCCATTCACCCATTTAAAGTAGCGGTGAGTGATCATCTTATGCGGGAAATGGAAGATCAAGCAATCAAGTAAAGGCTATTGACGAATGGAAGGATCGATTATTCGTCAAGCTTACAGCTGTCAGACACTTGGGAAGTGCCACCACTAAAGGTTATGAAAGATGCAGCAAATCAACTAAAGCAACTGATGGAAAGCATAGAAGGCATGAATACAGTTGCAGAGAGTAACCTGAGTATTTTGGCCGAGATCAACAAGCTGTTGGGAGATGTATTGGTTGCAAAACAAATTGTACCGGATGGATCAGTCGAGAAGGGGAAGCAGCTAGAGTTTGCAGTATCTTTCCGTTTGGAGATCTGCAGAGTTTTGCTGAAAAGGATGCAGGCGCTTGAGAGTAGAACATCAGATTTACCAGACAGTATCATTTCTTTCACTGAGGAAAGAGTGGATGGAGGTGTTACTTCATACGTGCGGATTGTTTCTAACGAGGTGCATGATTCCCTGGAAGGTTCTCTTCTGATGGTGCAAAAGAGAATTGATAAAGCTACCAAGCCTTTCACGATGAACTCTATCAGTAGACTGGTGGCGCTGCAGGCAGACATTGCGAGATTTGGGCCAAGTTTGGAAGAGGTGGAAGCATGCAGCAAAGTGTTGAATGAAGGGTTCTTTGTAGTTCAGACAGAGAGAAGGAGAGCGATGGCTAAAACAGATGGAAGGATGCTTTGAATTATGTGTTCGACAAGTATATCAGATATCAGAACAAGAAGAACATGTAAACATTACAACTGGCATGACTTCTTCTATTCTTTCTTCTTCTATTTTCTATGTTCCCGGATGAAATTGTAAAACTTCTAAGTTATTGGTTTTGCAACCATTACTTGAAGTCATGTGGAACCATTCTATTAGTTGAGTGATACATGTGTCACTTAAGAAGAAGTTAGTTGAGGATGATTGCCAAATGTCATCTTTACTTGTTGTTCATACTTTAGTTCAATTTGAGTCTTCTATTTGTACTTTCCCTCCTACATTCTATAAGTAGGAGAAGAACCTCCGGGTTAATGATCGATCAGAATTTGTAAGAAGCAATCTTGTGTTCTAGACTTTGTGTTGAACCCCTGAGAGCCACTTGTTGCAGAGGAATACAAAGAAGCAGGTTTCCGGAGAACTTTGTGTCACGGCATACTGTGTTTCTTGCTTTTAAATCTTATATCTTTAAAGTAAACTTTGTGTTATTTTAGATCTGGATCTAGAACTGCCTTTGCTTTATAATTCTGTGTGTTCAAATCTATTAAGTTTCTTCTATGTGCATGCAATTAGCTCTGCTATCTACTAATTGGGATGCACATCTTCCTCATTTCTTCTCTGTAATTCCTTTACTTTCTTCTTCTATAATTTTCTTTTCTTAAACAATTGCTTACTTGCTGCAGAACTTCTTAGTTATGGTTCATGAACTAAGTGGTTAAAGTAAAACCCCCTGATAGATAATAACACATTTATATTGACAAATATGACATGGGAGCCTCACCGGTTAAATGAGGGAGATTTATCTCATGACTGCCTAGGTTTGATGCTATGCAAAAAATCTAGCCAACAAGCCGCTATTTATTACTGACCAGCTTCCGACATTTTAGTTTCCTGAATCAAACATATATCCACAGCCTCATCCGAGGCGTAGCGCCTTATCAGACGCTGTTTGTTAGGGGCATTAAGGCCCCTAACATTCCAAGAAAAGAGGATCATGTTTGCTTCAGAGAGGACTCGCCTCTCCTACTCGACGACGGGAAGAAAGAACGGAGTTGAAGTTGCTTCCCGTGCGCAACTTCGTTGAGAGAAAGCTTACTTTTGTTGGGGCGACCAAGAATGCTTTTTGGTCCGAAATCCACGTTGAGCAAAGGTGGAGTGGGAAGAAGCAGACCCAACGACTGATTGTTCGGGAATGAAACTCTGTTGTTTCTTCATGGTCTTCTATAGGGTCGCCATCTTTTGACTGGAGCAGATCCTCTTTTTCCATAATCCATTTCTCAAGGGAGGATGAGCTACCTCCCATACCTATGGAAATGCCCTCGTGGAACAAGGATAGAATCCTAGAAGAGTCTTTTACAACAACCGCCGTTTCTTTAACGAGGGAGAAAGTGTCAGGATCCAAAGCAAGAGGTTCAAGAACAGATGGGGAGGGGGTGGGACGAAAGGCAAAGATGACGGAGGAAGAGCGCGGGGGGAGGAAGGTGGGCAGGGAACAGGGGGAATGTGGGGAACTTTCCGCCATTGATTAGCACAAGAGGGGGCTTTTACAAAATTTACGAGTATGACCAGGCTTCATGCATTTGAAACAGAGATTTGATAAACCTTCGTAAGCAACTTTCTGCTTCCATAAACCCGAAGGGGAGTTGATATGAATGACTTCCTTTAGCTTAAGAGCGGGATTGACAGAAATGCAAATTCTGGCAAAGGAAGAGAGAGTACCATTCAAGGTAACGGGATCGATGCGAATAACACGACCCAGGCTAGAGCAGATTTTAGTGAGAATGGGGGCAGACCAAAATTCACTGGGCAGGGAGTAGAGTCTGATCCACACTTGGTGACCATCCGCGTCCGCTTTGGTGCAATCAAAGAGAGGTTCCCAATCACGGATCACAAGACCAGAGTCGGAGAGGAGAAAATTTTTCCTTTCCATAGTGTCATTTTTCTGAGCAGCGCTACGGAAGAGCACAAGGAAAAAACCTTTTTCCAGGGAACGAATACTCAAGCCGCTGCCCCACTGAGTTTCGCACCAATTTCTAAAGCCAGAAAACGAGAGTCTTCTCCCAATAAACTTAGCGAAAATAGCCCTCGAGTATAAACACTTGGTGTGTGCAGCGAAAACAGCGTCCTCGACCAGGGACACGGAGGGAATGTCGTCCTAAAGGGCATGCAGGTCACAATCCGATGGAAGCGAATCTGACTCAGAACCAAGGGGACCCAATCTTTTTTTCAAAGCTTCCGACAAGCCCCTGCCCGCCGATGCGCCATCAAGCACTTCCCAGAAGGGAGGCGAGAGGACCGTTTTGGAACATGAATTCAAAAAAATGACCGTTACGAATCGCCCGCTCCCTCCTACACCGCATTCTATCTACATTACATCGATCATTCACTGCTCACTATCAACAAGTAGCATAAGTTGCTAAGTACAAAATGAAACAATAACACCTAGATAAGATGAATGTGGATGCCCCAATGACCAGTATAGGAAGGGTAGAAGGTGAGCATCCATGCCGCATGTAGAATCTTGTATTTATGATCACACTAAACAAAGGCGTGAATGCACATGTGTGTATGATAATGACATATAAGAAAGCAATCTAACATGTGTAGTAAAGTGAGCATGCAAAACACTAGTAAGAAAAAGTAAATGTTCCCAAGACAATGTAGTATGTCGTGGATGGATGGAATGGAATGCAAGATGGAATGATAGGGGCAACGTACCCCCTGAGTGTATGGAAGTGTATGCAGTGAGGTTCATTTTTTCCCCCTCAGCAGTCAAGAATGAATCGTAAACAAGAGTGCATCATTGAGAAATGGTTGAGTAGTGTTGGTTGTGTCAACGCACTGTGAGGAGTCTATATGTAATGGTGATGAAATGCGACATGTGGAGAGATGTGCATGAACCCTATAGCCGAAGTGTATATCATGAATTGTTGAATGGAGGAGTGATGATTTAGCCCTAAGTGTATATCACTATAGAATGAGTGTATGGGGATGAGACATATGGAAAGATGCACGTGGACCCTATAGCCTAAGTGTATACCATGACTTGTTGAATGGAGGAGTGATGATTTAGCCCTAAGCGTATATCACTATAAGATGAAAGGATGAAGATGGGTGACGATTTAACCTTAGGTGTATGTCATTAACATTGGAAATGTCGCATAGGGAATGTAAGGTCCATTTGATTAGTAAACCCTCAACGATCAAGTATGGACCGAGGAACTAAACTATGGCATATGGTAGTGAGTGCGGTGCATAGAAAACACCGCAATATAAATGACTAAGTGATGAATATGGGATGTACATGCGTGGTGTGGGAAATGTAATGTATAGCTTGTGTAATGTATGAAATGCACTAATAGGTGTATATAGAAATGGAATATGTAAGGATGATAGATGGAACTAGACCCATATATAATGGAATCTAGTGTAGTATGTAGAATGTATATGGTGGATAGATGCACTATGTGAATCATACAATGTAGGAAATGTAGGGTGTGTAGACTATGTAAGGTGCGGTGATAGGTGTAGATAGAATATGTAGTGATGACATGTAAAGCTAGACCCATATATAATGTAACCTAGCATAAATGCAGAATGTATGAAAGAGATGTAAAACTAGACGCATATGATATGACGACTAGTGTAGTATGTATAAGATAGATGATGTATAAATGAATACTAGATGAGGGATGTATAGGATAATGTAGGATGTAGGTTATGTATAGAAATGATGATGTAGGATGTGTGATGTTCATGATAGAATGTAAATGTGTAGAACCTATAGTGCAATGTGTGGGGTTCAATGTAATGGTAATCCCTCAACAGTCCAGTGTGAACCGAAGCACAAGAGTGCATCATCGGGTAATGAGGGTGCTATAACGTGTGAGAAGTATGCTTATATGAAAAGGATAGATCTAAGGTGGGGGGATGCGTAATGGCTATGCCCCCTAAGTGTATGTGGCCAAAAATCATGTAAAGTCATCGAGAAGATCGTCATCCTCAAGGTCAAAGTCATATGGACAAGCATTAGTGACCTGGTAAGCAATAGTATCTAGTTGATCATGCAAGGATCCTGTGAGGCGTAGATTGTACATGCCCATAACATACTCTTCATCAGTAAATGGGGGTTGTGGGAAACTGTGGGCATACCATCGAGTGTAGTTATGTGAGTAGCCAAGAAAGGAACTATCATATGAGGACACGAATGAACGACATAGGGAAATAAATGTTGATGTGACTAGGGTCTAATGTGCATGCCAATGTAAGTAAGCCAAGAATCCCTAATGTGAGTGGAGAGGAACAAGGGGTACATGGTAAATATACTAGAAGATGAAAAACACGCAAACCATAAACAACAATTATAGTGACAAAGCCATAGTATAGGACGAAGATCATAAGTAGAAGGTTGAATGTCGTCAAAAGTAAAGCCAGGATGAGCGAGGCTAGCGAGGGGCACATATGGTGACATCATAGGTAGGATTGAATGGGATATGTTCCCTAGATGAACCATTTATGAGGAATGTATATGTAAAGTGGGTATGGACTGATGGTAAAGACAAAGAGGAGATGATATTTTGTGGAATAATATAGGTAGTTGATATGGAATAATAGTTGTAGAAGGAGGTAGTGTAGAAGGGATAACATCTAGTAAACAAATAACACCCTCAAGCGGTGGTAAATGAGGTGGGTCATTCATAGGCTGAGGCTCATCGATAGTATCAATGTGAGGGATATGAAGCCTAGTGTTAGGGTCATGAACACAATAGTGGAATAGATCATGATCTCGGAAGATAGTACACTCGACATGCTCGTGTAATAACTTGACATAACGGTGGACTGTAGAAGCAACAACTTGCATGGCATGAAGCCATGGCCTTCCTAGTAAACAAGTATACAAGACTAAAAAATCAATGACAAAGAAGATGGTAGGGAGAGTCTTAGGACCAACGGTGAAAGGCAAGGTAACGTGGCCTGAAATGAGCAGACCAATACCATCATAAGCACGAAGTGAGATAGAAGAAGGGCTAATGTCACGAGCAGACAAACCTAAGGATTGGAGAAAGGACATAAGGCACAAATTAAGCTCAGAGCCATTACCAATAAGAGTATGCTTGATAACAACATTATAGATGTGAGACATGATGTAAAGTGGTGGGTCATTGTCAAAGGGGTGAATGTCAACAGGAGGATTGGCCCAGAATGTTATATGTTGGGAAAAGGCATAAGCAAATGTATCATACATGGAATCTGGATGCATGTCAACGAAACATGGGTAGAACAAAGAGGGTTTGAACACGATGAAACAAGTTAGGATGGGTAAATAGATATTCATTTAGGGAAATATTCATGATGGCTAGATGTAAATGAAAAACCCTAGAAGTTGCTATGAAGAAACATTGGGTTCACAAAAAATGATTAACATACCAAAACTAAACTATGAAAGTATAGTCACTAGTTAATCTAATTAGGATGACTAAAATGTTGTATAAATGAACTAAAGCGATGATTTAACAATTATTCTAAGTGAAAGAAAACCTAAGCATGCAAGTAAAGAATGATAAATGACTTAGCTGATTGGAGAAGATTGTTGCAGTCCGGAAATAAAATCGGAAGTGCAAACAACCACTCGAAGTCTGCGAAAGTTGGATTTGGAGGATTTGAACCGACCGAGGTGCACAGGAAGGTACTTGGCGCCTTAGTCTGCAGATTGGGTACCTTGATCTTTGTAAATGCTTAGAATTTGAATTTTACAGATTGTAAGGTATCTCCAAACACTATCCATCTGTGCACTAGATTCGTTGGGTTGCGCCGAATGTGGTGAATAATCAAATGACGACTTGCAAAAGGAAAGGAAGTATCAAACCCTAAGAAAAATAAATATGTAGAATGAATGGGTTAGAATAACCTCAACCACCAAACTAGTGGTCTTATCACTAAGCGTTGCACTACATTTCGAACCCGGATGTAGTTCTGGTGAGTGTGTGCATGTTGTGCCCTAGGTGCTCTTGTGTCAGTCACACTTTGTGAAGTAGCGAGCAATAATAACTATAGAAAATGTAGTAGCATGTGTGCATGGAATAGAATAGAATCCCTCCCTATGTTGTGTGTGTTGATGCATATCTCATAGCCTTGATGCATGACATTATGTGGATGCAACTCTAGTTGGAGTAATAGTAGTGTGTGACGCTAGGACCGTCATTATGGTCTTATAACTTTATATTTATAGGGTTCTCAAGCTTAATTTCGTAATTAATCCCAACATGGCCGATTGGAAAAGGATAAGGATGAAAAATGGCTAGAAAGGCCCCAAAAAGAAGTGGGAAAAGAGAAATATATATGGGAGGCCCAAGGTGGGACCAAGGCACCCCATAGCGCCCCGTACATGACCTGGGCACCCGATTTTGGGCTAGAATGACGAGGTAGTTGCGAAATGGACGGATATGTGTAAGAAAATATGTGGGAATGATGAAATAAACTATAAAATAAAGGTGGCCAAAAGGTGGGATTAATTAGTACTTTATTCATTTGAGAACCTTCTAAATAGTAGTATAAAACCGAGCTAAATAATGCCCGAAGTGCGATTTTGTGTCTACACATTATTGGTTTATTCAATCCAACGCATATCCACAACTTCCCTTCAATCTTGACCTTCAACTCTTTATCAAATCTTGACCATCTAATATTTTTCAAATCTTAACCATCATCTCTTTGTTATGTGCTTTAGGGAATGATCATATGGGTTTTAGCTTTTGATTCAAAGTTATTTTACGTTGTTGCATTTCTTTATCATGTTGAATCCACAAGTATTTACTTCCCACCTATTTATTTCTAACTTTTCATTCATGTCCTTGTCAACTATTTAACAAATTTAATGTTATCCGCTTAAAAATCAGTATTTTTTCAACCTTGATTGTATTTTCTACTTGTCGCTCATATGACCAGTTGATGTGTGGGCTCAATTATTGATGATTGTTTGTGCATCAATTGTTTCCTACAATTACTTGAGCTCACAACTAAAAAGAGGGGCTAAAAAGTGCTATAAAAAACAAACATTGTAGCTAGGTTTTGAACTAGGAACCTATTGGAATTCCCCCATTTTTTATTTTGGACTTGTTGAGCACAAATTATACTCACGTGAATAGTCCGAGATAGACCACAATAATAAAGTGGAGCACATATACCATTTTTTGGGGGGGAGGAATAATCTGAGACATGAAATATGTGTAAGACATACAAATAATTAATTTCCACTGTCCAATCACAATCCTCAATGACCTACTAGTGTGTGTGTGTGTGTGTGTGTGTGTGTGTGTGTGTGTGTGTGTGTGTGTGTAACATATCCTTTTCTTTTCCAATGATCATTGAATGATGACACCATCATGGTTGTTGATGAGGGAAACCCTGATTGAATTTCCACAACAAAATACTACTTACTTTCCTTTTCTCTTCCATGCTTCATTCCTCCACCCTTCCCTTTCGGTGTTCAAAAATGAAACGGTGTTATTTCTTCCTGCTATTTATTTACGAGAATGTTGATGTTTCTATTGTTGTATCTTGATGCAAAGTGTTGTTGACAAATGACACCGTCAGGAATATTGTCGAGGAATATCCTAATTATTGACATGATAGCTAGAATTATTGACATGTTAGCTAGAGAGAAACCCTAATCTAAAATGTGCGTGAAATCGCTACCTTTTGATGCTAGGTCCACTCCACATCTTCCTGTCTTTGATGTGTCCCATGAAACATGCATTCAAATTCCCCTTACATTTATGTGTGTTTTAACTACCCAATAAATGCAAGGTATGAAATTGCAAACAATTATTCACTTCGATAGTATTGTTTGACCACTCCTTGTATTATGAGATATCTCAACTAGTTGCCTCAATGTCTTACACAACACACCTTTTCTCCTTCATATGATTGGCATGAATGTCTCGTGGTTGTTAGAGGGTAGAGTTTCACATTGGTTCCCCATTCCACTTTCACCACCCTTGCACTTCTTCACCCTCAAACCCCTTCTTCTTCACCCCTCTTCCTCTCCCATTGTTTCTCCCTCCCATTTGACTTCTTCAATAGATCTCGAGTGGGATTGCTACTTGAACAAACATGTAATAATTTAATCATTTGGAAAGATAAATATAAATTAATTACTTCTATATTAATGCCTGATTTATTAAGGGAGAGATTATATTTTATTTGTCAATTAAAAGATTAAGGAATTAAGTACAAAATATTAATTTAAAACTTAAGGGTGATTTAGCAATGAGACAAAATAGATCCTATTGTTATTCGAGCCTTTGATAACCCTATAGTAGAGCTTAAATTAGAGCCTTCAACTAAATTCCTCTGCAAATTCGAATGTTTGAGCCAAATAATCGGAACTTCAACCCTGGCTTCCAAAGAGAAAGTGGCAACAGAAAAGAATCCCAACAAAATGAGCAGCCATGAATCAGAATTAAGCTTAACCTCCACTAGCACCATTTATGAGGGTCAACAGCATTTATCGTCTGCAGGTTAGTAATATTACTCTCAGTCGTGGAATTTTGTAATTGAAAAATCAATTCTGAATGCAATGATCTACGGCACAGACATTTTGCTTGTTTGCTTTAATTCAGAATCCATTTTAAGCTGTTTTCCTCTAATTTGTGTAGGATCCCTGTTTATTCAATCATCCTCTGTATATTGACGGCCCAGCTTACCATATTAAGCACAAGCAAATATGGCATTGCCCACATTTAACAATTCATTTACATGACTATAACCAGGGTTTGAACTTAGGCGAGTAGGGCACAAACCCCCATAGTCACCTAAGCCCCCTTCCATGGTCATCCTCTGTTTTCAATCTTATGTTTTATTGGAAATCATTCAAATATCTGTGCTAAAAGTGATTGAGATGAGCGTTTCTTCTTCTTCTTGTGTCTAGTGGAATGTTTTGTTTTGTCAACTGGTGCAATTGGCAACACAGCAACCTGGGGCAACCCTTTGTTTCGCTTTTAGCAGGACAAGCCCCTATAACTACCAGGCACAACGCAAATGCCTCACTCTAGATACCATGGGTAAACCAAGAATCAAACTCGAGACCTGGGCAACCTCAGTTGTTGATCCCATCCACTTGAAGGTGTGCCCATATACAGGAATACTAATGTTGTTGTTCCCAAAACCACAGATATAGAGTATTTTCGTTTTTATTTTTTCAATCTGGCATATAGAAATGTGAAACTGTTTTCTCTTGGGTGGAAATGTTTAGATATTTTTCTTGAAGGTTAAATTTTTATATTGTGTCGGGTTTACAAAAAACGGCCAAGAAATTTTTATGATGCAATTTACTTACAGTATTTTTAAATAGACTGTTTTTTCCATGTTTGAGGTCCACCAGAAACCACTCGATACAAAAGTTGCTACCCTAAAAAAAACTATGAGCCTCAGGTTAGAAAATGATTTGTGAGCCATCTTATCTTTTTTTAATTATTTCACTGCCCAATTTTCAGGACCTTTCTCAGGTTTAGTTTGAAACCAGCTTTTTGATCCCGTTTATATGTATAAGGTGCCCTTTACTAACTATATTGGAAAAACAATATTTCCAACTTAAATTTCAGAGTATCTTTTCCAAGATGAAACTTTTAATTTATTGTCACTCCCACTCCATGGGTGTTGTTATATTGGACTAAGAGATCAAAACCCCTCATACATGAATTAATAATTCGGTGTTAATCTGCAGTTTTAAGCTCAGTTTAGGATTCATCAACTTCAGGTAAAAGGATCTTACCAAAAGAGGTATCTCCATTTGGTTTTTACGGTAAAGAAAATGCTTAAGTATCCCTCCCAGACATGGAGGCAGTCAAATTGTTAGCAATCTATGAATCGTCTTCCTTTCATTTCATACTCGAAGATCTTGATCTTGCAGTAATAGATACTTTTGATCTACATAGACTTCTACACTTGAGCTGATGAGTTTTAAGTAGCAATTTTCAAATTTATGTATTCAATTAACTCGGATTTTCTTCTCATAACATTACAGATTGTGGAATTTTGAAGTCTTTGAGCAAATCTATGCTATGAACTTTAGCAGAATTCTAGATATTGTTATTGTTCAGCCAAGGTACCAATGAACTATAAGACAATATTAGCTTAGGATTGAGCTATGTATACTAACTCATGAGGATTTTATACTTTGGCGTCCATTCAACTATGGTATTTGAGGAAGTTATTATCAACTCGGCCTAATACAAGATTTGAGGTATTACCAAATAATGTAGTAGGTAAATAATTAGAACTTATATTATCTTGGCCAGATGGTATTACTAAATAATGTAACAGGTAAATAATTGTTACTTCTATCATCTTGGCCAGAGATGTTTGTCCCTCCTCTCTCAAGGGTTGAAAGGTATATGGAAATATAATTAGGGTAGTGAAAAGAGGGAGCTGGCTACCTTATGGAAACAACTTCAACCATCTTCAATCTATGTGTCAGCATATAACAGCAACCACTTATTCGCACTTCAATCTAGATTATTCTTACTTGAGATCCATCTCATTGATTTCATTACCTCAACTTTTGCCATTAGTCAAGTGATATTGGTTTTTGTTGCCAAAAATGATCTCACACTTCATTTTTGGGCAACTGGTTACAAATTCTAGACTTGGAGGCTTTGATCATGATTATTTATTCATTTTGGACACCTTGGTATCTTCAAACTTGTCAAATTCACTTGCATAGATCAGCTCCAGGATCATACAATCATTTCAGAGAAAACTTGATCAAAATCTTGTGTTTTGACCTCAATACTGATTTACGATGTTCATTTCCAAGTCTTCCCTTCACTATTTAAAACGTCAATTTTAATCAAGGATTAAGAGGACACTTGGTGGTCACTAGTCACTTGGGAAATTAATCCCATATTCACCATTAAGAAAGATCGGACCGCATTAAAAAAATGGCGATCACCAAGTTTATTGGAGCGAAGGCTCCACACTTACCTCTTTTCGCACCCGAGCTGAGTTGGGTTCACCCTTGCCCGAGTGCTAGGCCCTTAATCCTATATCTTACATAGATGTGTATGGCCGACTCGTTCTTTATCATATCTTCTTATCATGTTGTATCTCTTTCATATTTGTTATAGTATCATTAGTGGGCCGGCCTTGGTGATGGCCATAACATAGGAATAGTATATATAGGAATTAGAATGTAGTAGGTGGTCATCATATGAAATGTCCCTCTTCCTAAGATAATTCAGTCGAAGACCTTTAGCCCAATTCTGTTTCCCGACGACTAAAGGGTGATAGAAAGGGAAACTTATCATAATGAATTAATTATAAAAGTGCAATATAAAATAATATTATAAGCACTTTATATTAATTTATTAATGATAAAGTCAAATTAAAAATAGAAAAGAAAAATATAAAGTGATAAAGTAAAATAAGAAAAAGGGAAATATCACTTTATGTTTATTATTCTCCCCTAGGAGAAAATGCGACCCCTTTGGAGGATGAAAAGGTGGAAAAAAGCATTAAATGAGGGAGGTGAAATCTGATTGGAAGATGAGGGTGGCTATTTGGCCAAGTTCATCTATAAAAGCAAGTCGACTTGCTTGTAGAAGGCATGTTTTTCTATTTTATACAAATCTGATTTTTGTCTGAGCCTAGAGCTTTACAAAATATTTTCTAAGGACGAAAAACTCTTAGAAACAATCTCTTGAGGACGAAAACCCTCTAAGGGATCTAGAAGAGGAACGAAAACTCTTCTTCTAGTTGAGAGGATTCTCCATACAGGGGTTTCCATTGCATATCAAGGAGTTAGCTGATTTTCCAGTTGTTTTCCAATTGTATTGAAGGCTGAAGTTGCAGATTTTGATCAAGGGTTTGTGGGAGGAAAGTTGTCATTGTGCCTCTTCTCCATTTCCAACCATTTCTATGTGGAGCGACCATCTAAGGAGCTGATATATGGTACTTTGGAGCTGTTTTAGTTGCTGATCATATTCCTGATTTTTAGAAATCAAATCAGCTATTTTTCATAATTTTTGGAGTTGAAGAAGTGGTATTTTCAGCTATGTCTGAGGGCAGTTGTCTGCAGAATTATAATAAATAAATTCAGCCTGTTTTGAAGCCCAAATCTGGTATTTCTTTCATGATTCCATCTTTGCAAAATTTGCTGATTTGTTTCCATTAAAGATTCGAGGTTTTAATTCAGATTTGGTGGGTTTGCATCTCCATGCCTAGTCGCATTTTCTATATAAAAATCTGATCTGCATTCATAAATTTTGGAATATCTTTTATAAATTGCTGCATTGGATTGGGATTTGCTTAAAATCCATTTGGGGTGGAAAAGTGTCCATTTGGGGACATTATAGTGGTATCAGAGCAGTGATTCCCCAACCTGTGAAGGGGAAATCAGTTTTGCATGGACAAAGGTGACGGGGATTTTAGATACCATTACTCAAGAAGAACTCCAGAAAGGGAGATATGGATGATAGAGAAAGACCTCCATCAAATGAGTTGAGTTATATGAATGAGGTATTCTCTAGGGGTAATAGAGAGTTGCAGAACCGTTTGATAGAAGCCCACAAAGATCTAAGAGACTCCTTTATAGGGGCCATTGCTGATTTGGGTAGATCCCTACATGGGTTGAGTACTAACAGGCAGAACTCTCAAGGAAACCAAGGTGAAGGAAGCTCTTCTACTCATCATATAGAAAAAGTCTCAAGCAAGACTCCTAAGTTCTTTCGTGCTAATTTCCTTCAAAGAACTGAGCCACAAGAGGAGAGAGAACAACCACAAACACATGGGTTTGCTGAAGAAATGGACCTATATGGAGAAGAGTATGCATCATTGAATCCCAACACAAAGGAGTTGCTTTCATTCAAAGACTTTTGCCAACTAAGGAGAAGCGAAGGACCAAGGAAGAAGGTGAGTCATCCACAAGAGCCAAGGAAAGCCATTCAACATATATTGGGTAAGATTACTCTTCCTACATATGATGGTACGGATAAATTTTCTGCCTGGTTGCAAAAATTAGATGTTTACTTGTCACTAAATCCTATGTATGAGGAAGAGGCCCTCAAATTTGTCACCTTACATTTAGAAGGTGTGGCTCACGAATGGTGGTATCATGGTCTAGTGACACAAGGACATGGTTCCATTTCCACTCTTGAGGAGTTTAGTCAAAGGCTAACAGAAAGGTTTGACAGGAAAGATCTAGAAGTGCATTTCAGGGAGTTGGCACAACTCAAACAAGAGGCATCAGTGGAAAGGTATGTTGCTGATTTTCAGAAATTTGTCGTCATGGTTTCAGATATTAGTGAAAGAAAGTTAGTTTTGTTCATGAAGGGCTCGAACGAACCTCTTAGAGACTTGGTGAAGGCTTTTGAGCCTCCATCTCTTCAAGATGCCATGAAAAGGTCACTAAATTTGAAATTTACAATGGGTAAGAGTAAAAATCTGCAGTTTGGACAGCAACGAACATCACCTTTGGGACAACAAATGAGTTTATTTGAGCAACCAATAACCGCTCCAAATGTTAAGCAAGGGGCAACAAGTTAATAGGTAGTAGGGTAAGGAAAAGAATGGGACGAAAACATGTCCAAATTGAAGCAAGGAATGAACTAAGGAGAAAAAAATCTGCTTTGATTAGAAGTAAGGACCCATGGACACCCAACCATCGTTGCAAAGGTAAGGGATCTATCCACTACATTGAAGTAGTTTTAGATGATGATGAGGATGAAGATAAAGCTGATCCAAAGAAGTATGAGGACCAAGTAAAAGAAGGGGAAGTGGTTATCACAGGTGTCACACTTGTTTCATTAGCTATGCTACCTAGTTTCTATGCTTTCCAAGTTAGAGGAGATCTTCATGGGTAAAAGATCACCATATTGATTGATAGTGGAGCAACACACAACTTCATTGATGAAGATTTGGTTGCCAAGATGGGATTACAAGAAGAAGATTTCCAAGGATTCAATGTGATTGTGGCAAATGGACATTCAATCACATGTACAAAGAAGGTTCCACAACTCCAATTCACCATAGGAGATCATGAGGTAAGAGATGATTTTAATGTTGTTAGCATTGATGGATTGGATTTAGTACTTGGTGTACAATGGCTGCAATCTTTGGGTGAGTTCATCCAAAATTATCAGACTACAAAGTTGAAGTTTAGAGTGCAAGACAAAGTTGTTTTGCAAGGCATGAAGAATGGTGTTCCTCAAATTGTGGCAGCCAAGAGCATGGAAGGATCATTCCAAGTAGGGCAGATTGCACAGGATGAGGATGGAAAAGAAAGGAGCATGTCATCTTGTTTATCGCAGCAGTTGTATCATGAAGGAATTCAGCCCATTGTAGATCGTGATGACATCACAAGGTATGGAATGAGTGAGATAATGTCATCTATTGCTGCATATTCAGATTTGTTTTCCTCTTGAGAAAAATGATGAATTAGAGGATGAAATCTGCAATATAAAGTATGTGATACCTTTGATGCAACTTTGTGTATATGATCATCTTGAGAGAGGTATATGGTGGCAAGATCTATCTCACTTGACAGGTATAGGAGCCAGGATTTTGGATCACTTCAGCATGTTTTGTCTCTTGTGCATGACACTTGGACAAATAAGTTTGGAATTGCTTGAGGGCAAACAATTGGGGAAGGGAGGACTGAAATGTCCCACTTCCTAAGATAATTTAGTCGAAGACCTTTAGCCCAATTCTGTTTCCCGACGGCTAAAGGGTGATAAAAAGGAAATTTATCATAATGAATTAATTATAAAATGCAATATCAAATAATATTATAAGCACTTATATTAATTTATTAATGATAAAGTAAAATTAAAAATAGAAAGGAAAATATAAAGTGATAATGTAAAATAAGAAAAAGGGAAATATTATGTTTATTATTCTCCCTAGGAGAAAATGTGATCCCTTTAGAGGATGAAAAAGGTAGAAAAAAACATTAAATGAGGGAGGTGAAATCTGATTGGAAGATGAGGGTGGCTATTTGGCCAAGTTCATCTATAAAAGCAAGTCGACTTGCTTGTAGAAGACATGCTTTTCTATTTTATACAAATATGATTTTTGTCTGAGCCTTGAGCTTTACAAAATATTTTCTAAGGACGAAAACCCTCTAAGGGATCTAGAAGAGGAACAAAAACTCTTCTTCTATCTCCATACAAGGGTTTCCATTGCATATCAAGGAGTTAGTCGATTTTCTAGTTGTTTTCCAATTGTATTGAAGGTTGAAGTTGCAGATTTTGATCAAGGGTTTATGGGAGGAAAGTTGTCATTGTGCCTCTTCTCCATTTCCAACCATTTCTATGTGGAGCGACCATTTAAGGAGTTGATATATGGTACTTTGGAGCTGTTTTAGTTGCTGATCATATTCCTGATTTTTGGTAATCAAATCAGCTATTTTCATAATTTTTGGAGTTGAAGAAGTGTTTTTGCTCTGTTTGAGAGCAACTATCTACAAAATTATAATAAATAAATTCATCTGTTTTGAAGCCCAAATCTAGTATTTCTTTCATGATTCCATCTTTGCAAAATTTGCTAATTTGTTTCCATTAAAGATTCAATGGTTTTAATTCAGATTTGGTGGGTTTACATCTCCATGCCTAGTCGCATTTATTATATAAAAATCTGATCTGTATTCATAAATTTTGGAATATCTTTTATAAATTGTTGCATTGATAGGGATTTGCGTAAAATCCATTTGGGGTGGAAAAGTGTCCATTTGGGGACATTACATCATATCAACACTTGAGTCTTATTGTATGGTTTGGAGGTTGCCCCTCAAAGTGAACAAGTTATTCTACTTGTATTTTGTGATCATTTATCTACATTTTGGTGTTATCATTAACTGCCGATATTCATATCTATCCAAGTAATTTCATTACAAGTAGTATTAGAGTCTGTATCTCGGCCAAAATTGCATCAAAACCCTAATTGTGAAGATTCGGCTATATCTCCAAATCGGTAGCAAATTTTTTTGCAATTTTTTTGGTGTTGCGAAATTAGTCAAGTAAGATCCTCTCCAAATTTCAAGATATTTTGACTTGTTTTGCAAAAGTTATATCAATTTTAGGGTTTTTCATAAATTTGCTCTATCAACTACAAATTGTGGAATTTTTCCAAGTTCTTTACATTTTTAGAAAGAGGATAAAAAATTAGTTTGAGTTTGTTCTTTAAGTTTTTTCATATTTGGCCGAATTCCTATCGAAACCCCAAACCCTAAATTTTGACCTTGATCCTTAAATCCTACTATTTGGTGCATCATGGCGAGGCCTTCCACAAGAGGCAAAAAGAATCTTGTCACTCCAAGTAAAACAACAGACATAAGGATGAGATAATAGTTGAGGAGTTGGAGTCAAAAGGGGTAACTACGGTATCCTCAAGGCTAGGGTTTACTTCGGTGGACCATAGGGTAAGCCAACTTGAGTATGATCTGCGAATCCTACAGTCTAAGATGGCCAACAAAGAAGATGTAGAAAAGATTTGTCAGCGATTTGATGATTTCATGCAAAGAACTCGGTACAAATCAAGGGTCGTCATCTTCTTTCAAATCAATGACATCTCAATCATACTCGTATCAACCAAGGCAGATCTTCAAGTCAAAGTAATGAACAACCTAGCTAGGGTGGATCTTCGAGCCTGCCCAATCCAAATACAAATACTCTGCAGGCCCGAAACACGATGCCGAAAGTGGAAATGCGTAAGTTTGATGGAAAGGATCCACTCAATTGGATTAACCAAATGGAGAATTTCCCATTGGGACAAAAAGTGAGCATGGCATCCTTGTATCTCAAACCTGACCAATTCGTCTGGTATCGATGATTATGCACTCAAAGGCAGAAGAATGTTCTCAATATAACTTGGACAATTTTTATCGAAGAGCTACAATTGCACTATATTTCTAATCCATTAGAGAATTACTTCAGCTAATTAGCAAAGTTATGGCAAACAAGATCAATCAAGGATTATGTTCATTAGTTCCAAAACCTATCCTTGCGTGTGGAGAATATTATAGAAGGGAATCTAAATGACCTATTTCTTAGGGGTCTTAAGGACCACATTGAGCATGAGGTGCATATATTTAATCTACTTAAGGTCTTTGATTCTATTATCATGACACATAGGGTAGAGGGAAATTTTCTTTCTTGTAGGAGGCACACTTTCACCAACATCAAAGACCGTAGCACACCGAGACCATCATTCCCTCACCCAATTCGACTAACACCTCAACAAATTGAAGAAAAGAGAGCAAAAGGATTATGTTTTAACTATGAAAAATATGGACCATGTCATAATTGTGTTGAAGGGTTATGTTTTAACTATGACAAATATGGACCGGGCCATAATTGTGTTGAAAAGTTGTTCTATATTTAGGGGCCCAATGAAGAAGATGAAGAGGTAGAGGTCATTGTCTAGCCAGAGGAAGAGTTAGGAGATCCCCAACCAATGATCTCATGTCATGCAATTTCAGGTATTAGCACCCCACAAACCCTCAAAGTGGTTAGATTCTTAAAAAATAGAGGGTAACAATGTTAATTGACTCGGGAAGTACTCACAACTTCATCAATCATAAGTTGGCGGTGCGCTTGAACTGTTTTGTTTATCCAACTCCCGAATGTCAAGTAATGATCGTTGATGGGGGTATTGTTAGTTCAGAAAATGTCATAACATTAAACTCACCATGGGAGATTACTTGCTAAATAGCCCTATGTATGCCATTTCCATGGGAGGTGCAGAGACATTGTGTTAGGAGTTCAATGACTTACCACCTTGGGAACCATTGAGATGAACTTCCAAGAGTTCATGTGTTTTCAATCAAAAGGAGGACTTTTGAACTAAGAGGATTAAGAGCAAAGTCCCCACAATTGGTGAGCTCTCACCAAATGTAAAAAATGCTGAAAAAAGGTGCAGAGGGGTTCGTGGCACAACTATTTTCATTGGAAGCACATTAGTCAAATGCAGTTATACCATTAGATATGCAAGCAATTATAGATGAGCACTCAGTTGTGTTTGGAGATATGCCAAAGGGTTTGCCTCAAAAAGAGACCATGATCATGCCATCCAGCTAGTACCAGGGAGCCAACTGCCCAACATCAAACCTTATAGGTACCCATATGTGCAAAAGAGTGAGATTGAGAAGATAGTACAAGAGATGTTAGAAGCAAGAATTATCTCATCATAGTCAGAGTGCTTATTCTTCTCCAGTAGTGTTGGTGCGTAAAAAAAATGACAATTGGTGCATGTGTCTTGATTATAGGGAACTCAATAAGTATATAGTCAAAGATATGTTTCCTATTCGTGTAATTGATGATTTGTTAGATGAGTTGCATGGTGTTGTTTACTTTACTGAGAACTTGATCTCCGTTCGGATATATCATCATATCGAATCGGGATGAGGATGTTCATAAAACAACCTTCAGGACACATGAAGGCCATTATGAATTCTTAGTAATGCCTTTTGGACTCACAAATGCACCCTCTACATTTCAAAGTTTGATGAATTCTATCTTTAAGCCATTCTACGGAAGTTTGTTTTAGTGTTCTTTGATGATATACTAATATACAACAAAACATGGGAAGAACACTTGCATCATGTAAATAAGGTGTTGGAGACTCTTGAACAACATCAACTTTATGCAAAGCCCTCTAAGTGTTCTTTTGGAGTCAAGGAATTTGGATCACATTGTCTCCTATGAAGGTATTAAAGTGGATCCTAACAAGATAAAAGTCATGTTTGAGTGGAAGGTTCCAAAACCTTAAAAAATCTCCAAAGTTTTTGGGGCTTATAGGTTATTATCGTAGATTTGTAAGGAATTATGGTAGCATAAAGAACACCACTGACAACTTTATTGAAGGACTCTTTCCATTGGAATGAGGAAGCTACCAAAGCATTTGAGAAGTTAAGGAGGCCATGTGCACCACTCTAGTTCTAGCTACTCTAGATTTTTCCAAAACATTCATTATTGAATGTGATGCTTCAAGGTATGGTATGGGGGTAGTACTCATGCAAGAGGGTCGTCCCATTACCTTTGAGAGTCAATTCAAAGGTAAGAATATGTCAAAACCAATTTATGAGAAGGAAATGTTAGCCATACTTCATGCAATAAAGCAATGGAGACCATATCTAATGGGCAGACACTTCAAAGTAAAGACAGATCATGATAGTTTGAAATACTTGTTAGAGCAACGTTTATCATTTGAAGAACAACAAAAATGGGTCTCAAAAAGGGAAGGAGTGTAGTTGTTGATGCTCTATCTCGGAAGGATGAGCTAACTAAGGCATTGTTGTTTTCCATATCTATATTACAGGGAAAGATTAGGTTGGGAGGCAAGGTCCAAATGACGAGATGACCCAAGTACACAAAATCTCATTTAGAATCTACAACACGATCCAAACATGTCAAAAAATTTTGTATGGAAAAAGGATGCTTTATGGTACAAGGATAGATACATATGTAAGAACTCAAGTCTAAAAAATAGGGTTATATCTAAGCTCCATGCTTCTCCAGTATGGGGACTTTTTGGATTTTTGAAGACTTATCATCGAATCAAGCAAGATTTCTTCTGGGAAGGGCTAAAAGGGGATGTCCAAAAATATCTGGTAGAATGCATGGTTTGTCAGCAAAATAAGGGTGAAACAATTAAGTCCCCATGTCTTTTACAACCTCTATCTATTCCTAACCAGAGGTGGGAAGAGGTTTCCATGGACTTCATCATAGGATTGCCTAAATCAAAAGGGAAAAATGTAATCATGGTTGTGGTGGATAGACTCACCAAATATGCCCATTTTTGTGCCTTGTCACACCCATTTGTCATAAGTACAGTAGCAACAACCTTCATGGATACAATTCAAAAGCTACATGGGACACCAAAGATTATAGTAAGTGATCGAGACCCTATATTTACTAGTAATTTTTGGATTGATTTGTTTTCATGTTTGGGTACTCAACTAGCTCGTAGCTCTTCTTATCATCCCTAGTTTGATGGGAAAACTGAGGTGGTAAACAAGTGCTTGGAAGGATATCTTCGTTGCTTTACCTCAGATAAGCAAGCGAGATGGGTCCAATGGCTGCCACTTGTAGAATGGTGGTATAACACTTCCTTCCATACTTCATCTAAAATGTTTTTTTTTGGCATTATATGGGTACCATCCACCGTCCATCACCTCATCCTTGAGAGGCCAGCCAAAGGTTAGAGCAGTTGAAGAGCACATTCACCACCAACAAGAGGTACTTTCTAGTCTCAAGGAGAACTTGGCCATGACACAAAACCGCATGAAGTAGCAGGACTGATCAACATCGCAGTGAAAGACATTTTGAAGTTGGTGATTGGGGTTTTGTGCGTTTACAACCATATAAGAAAATGTCTTTGAAACAATAGAAGGATAACAAGATTTCACCTAAGTATTATGGCCCTTATCAAGTGTTGCAAAAGATTGGTACTGTAGCATACAAATTGGAACTCCCTCGAAAACCAAAATACATCTAGTCTTCCATGTTTCTTGCTTGAAGAAGGTAATCGGACAGAAGGTATCAACCCAAACAGTGTTGCCTAAGCTCGATGAGGAGGGAAGAATCATCTTGGAACTGGAATGCATCCTTCAGACACACACTAAAACGATTGAGGACAAGGGTCATTACTGAGTATCTGATCAAGTGGAAGAATCTAGACAATGAAGATGCCACATGGGAGGATGCAACATTCCTACAGCAACATCCAAAGCTTCTCAACATTAGGGACAATGTTGCTCTAAAGGGAAGGGCATGTTACGCCCTTAATCCTATATCTTACATTAGATGTGTATGGTCGACTTGTGGCTATCATATCTTCTTATCATGTTGTATCTCTTTCATATATGTTATAATATCATTAGTGGGTCGGCCTTGGTGATGGCCATAACATAGGAATAGTATATATAAGAGTTAGAATGTAGTAGTTGATCATCATATTGAGCACTTGAGTCTTATTATATGGTTTGGAGGTTTCCCCTTGAAGTGGCTAAGTTATTCTACTTGCATATTGTGATCATTTATCTATATTTTGGTGTTCTTGGTGTTCTATTATTGATGATATTAAGATCTATCCAAGTAATTTCATTACACCCGAGTTGATCAAGTTGGTCGCCAAGTTGAGTTCAAAGGAGAGTTGAGAAACCATCCGAAAATCGGCTTAGGCATGAGAGATCTGGGTGTGACACATGGCGAGTTCTCAACGATCGTGGTTACGAGGACTAGTTTGGGCGACTAAGGCAATCAAGAAGCATGGGTTTTGGGATTTCAAGATCTCAAGTCCCTTGACATTTCACAAGTGGTCAAAATGACCTTGATTGGTTAAGGCATAAAGTGAACCGGAGATTCAAAAAGAATGTCATTGGTCTAGGTTGACCAATGACGGTAGGGATCGAAGGCTCAACCGCAGGTCACAGTTGGTAAGCGGGTTGGACTCTCTAGATCAGAAATCTCGGTGAAACGGCGGAGACGGCTAAGGGATGAGCCTTGGGATCCCAAGATCATGGGATATATTGGTAACCCCAAAACTTTAGGAGTAGTGAAGGCCGTAGGAAAACCCTGAGTGCATGGAGAAATGTGATCGGTTTATGTGGACCAATCACAGGTCACCTTGATCCACCAAGCAGTTCAGGAAATCTCAAGTGATCAGCAAGCCTAAAATCCCCGAGGACATGAGGGACCCCGAGTCCAATCAAATGGTGACACGTGGCACCAACCTAGGGCGGGAAGTGGCAACAACTTGAACAAAGACAGTGGACTTGAACCATCTCTGTTCGAATCCAAATGCATCATTACCCCAACGTTACAGGGTGGGTGTGCCTTTCTTTGAATGCTGCATTATTTTTACTTAAATTACTGGTTATGGCAAGCGAATTTTCTCTCTGATGCTTGGATTTTTTAATCTGAAAGAGAATTGACATTTGATATTTTATTTTGTTAGGTTTATTAAACAATTGTGGACATAAGAAAGATGGGAGTGATTTTGTCACCAGCTGCATCCATGTCACTTGTAAACTCTGCTTAAAGTCTCATGTGGAATCTGTGGTAGAGAATTCAATCAAAATATTAGAACCCTCATACGACACCATCAGAATACAATTGCAATGCCCAGATCAGAGGTAAAGTATAAGCAATCTGAATGCATGTAAACAGTTTCAAGCAAAAAGTGGCATGAATAAGACAGCGTTCATTTAGTCGGAGATGAATAATTTTACTTTACCTAGTGCTGACAAAATAATAATTGTAATATTTGTTATATGATTCACTGTGTGCTAGGTGTGGAATGGAGCTTAATACAAGAGACTTACTCAATTTACTTGACCTTGATACCGTGAATATCTATGAGAATTGGTTGAGGAATTCTTACAGAGATCTTTATGGCCCAATATCAAGAGCTAATACACGCAATTGTATTAAATGTCAGGAGGGGATTGCAATAAAAACTATGTCTTCAATGAAAGGAAAAGGTATACTTCATTGGAAATTCAAAATTTTCAAAATTTTAAAAGTTTTTTCCGTTAGTTCTAGAGCAGATTGATATCACATTCTGAGGAGAAAATTGTTAACCACTGGTTCATGAAATTCTAGGGTTGCAATGTAGATTTTCAAATATATAGTTTAATCAATTCTGAAATCAATAGTGTTTTCTGTTGTTATAGGTTTTGAAATCTTCAAGTGGAGTTTTCCAAAAAGGCAAATGACAAGTATAATCAATTGCAGAATGCAACAAGTAATGGAAGTATTCAATGTCTAGAGTCATGGGTGTGTATAAAGTGTGGCTTTTCTTGGTGTCCTGCATGTGGCTTTGCCTTTGGTCTGCAAAATACAAAAGGTGGATACAATGGTTCTCATGTTTGCAATGAAGCAAAAAATTACAAAATCAATAATATTGTCGCGATATGGAATTAATTTATAATGAGTACACCACAGGAACCATAAGACAAAATGGTTTTATGTTTCACTGTTTGGGGCTTCATTCAGGCGTGAAGAAAATAAAAAAGGTGGAAAAGGAACTTGACTGCCGGGCAAAAAGTGTACTCAATTTGTTAACCAACATTCTTAAAAATCAACCCATCATAGGTTTCTCGCCCATGTTCTTCTTTCTAGGGAAAATGTGGTTGGCCAATTTTAGAATACTTAATGATGAATGATTCAATGGTGGACATCTGTGCAAGGAGTGCATTGTATATTCAGTTAGCAGACCTGTTGAACACCATGCTGCAACAGTATCCAGAACTACTTAAAATGTTTTTAGGATCCTGCTCCCAAACTGACATAAGCAGAAGATTTCATGTTGATGGTAACTTTGGGAACGATTCTTCTCTGATTCTAAAATTAAGAACCATATGTAAGCAATCAAAAATTATTTTATATAGAGTAAAAATAGAGATGATGACTTCCATGTGAAGGCTGAACTTGGCATTGCTATGTCTCTTTTGGGGTGCTATGAGAAATTGGTATCTGCAGCTGAGAAACAAGCATCTTCCACACCATCTGTGATTTTTGGTTTAGAGAAGGACGATTCAAGTATGACAGGGGGCAGTACAGCCACTTCATTCCATACAGCAGCTTCAGGGGAGGAAGGTTCGAAAAACAAGGAAATCAATGAATTCAGTTCAGACCATTGTAAGAATGTCTCTTTATATACACAGAGTTTGAGGCCGCTACAATTTGGGGATTGTCCTTTTATTGGTGCAGGTTCTCAAGCTCACATCTACAGTAAGCATTTTGATAAGTCGGGATCAGCTCCTAAAAGCATTGATAATTCAGGTGTGCACAACCAGAAAAGGATGTTGCATATTGCTAAAGAAATGGCTTCTTTGGCCACAAATCTTCCCCTAGAGTGGGAATCCAGTATATATCTTAGAGTGGATCCGGTGAGAATGGACTTGTTGAAAGCTTTGATAGTGGGTCCCAAAGAAACTCCGTATCAAAATGGAATCTTCTTATTTGATATTTATCTTCCACCAGGTATGTGATCACAAAAATTCTAGTTGTATTTCAATTTTGATTTATTAATTATTTAGTTCTTGGTTCTATTTACACTATTTACACTACAATTTGCATTCCATCATAGACTGATTAAAATTAAAATAGGATGCCTAACATTTTAAACTATGGATTTATGTATTAACAGTCTGGAGCAGGGCTTTTGTGATATAGAGATGTATTAATACCCGTTAAATATGGATACTTATATTTTAATATTAGTTACATGGTATAAAGATAAATGAGTTTGGTGAAGAGGAAGATACGAGTTCAATTTCCCTTGAACAATACATGTAGCAGCATGTATAAGAACTGGACAGCACTTGTGTCCTAGATGCTCCTAGAATAATTATGGGAAGAGTTGACCATCTCCAACGCAAGTCTTCCCATAATTGTCTACATTCTAGAAATTTGAAATGATTTAATCCATTTGTATTTTATTGGACTCACTATGTTTTTTTTGTCAAATTTATCAGGCTATCCTCAAGTACCTCCTAAGGTAAAATTTCTCACAACAAGATGTGGAACGTGCGATTTAATCCAAACCTATATCACAATGGAACAGTCTGCTTAAGCTTGCTTGGAACTTGGGTTGGTCCTGGATGGCAACCCTGGAAGTCAACTCTTTTGCAAGTTCTTGTGTCAATTCAGAGCTTGATATTGGTAGCGGATCCACACTACAATGAACCAGGATTTAGTTCTCATTCAAAATTTCCTGAGTTATCTGAAGAAGAAAATAGAATCCATAGATATAATACTTTGAAAATTGCTATTCTTGGTGCACTTAAAGAACCGGATTGTAGCTTCAAAAATGTAATAGAAACTCACTTTCAACATAAGAAAGATGAGATTGAAAATCAATGCAATGAATGGATAACACAAAGTGGTGGGCCAACACACTCATTGCACAGCCAGATTGTTAACACTGCCAATGAAATAGTGTTAGAATTGGCTAAGTTGCCACCACTCTAGAGGAAAAAAAGAATCATAGTGAGAAAAATATAGTTTTGTTCTGAAGAAGAAAATAGAAACCACATATGCTATAGAGTGAAAATTGCTATTCTTGGTGCACTAGAACCAGATTCTAGCTTCAAAGAGGTAACTGAAACTCACTTTCAACGTTAGACAGATTAGATTGAAAATCAGTGCAATGAATGGATAACACAAAGTGGCGGGCCAACACATTTATTGCACAGCAAGGTTGTTAACACTATTAACAAAGTACTGTTATAACTGGGGAAATTGCAACCACTCAAGCGGAAAAAAGTTCATATTGAGAGAAGAAATTCTATTTTGAGAATATAATATTGAGAACCCATTTTCTGTATTGGTCTATTATGATTCCAAATGACACTATTTGTTTATTGACAAACCATGACCTGGGTATTACTCAGCTGAAGGGCATTCTATGTAAAAATTATTATTAATGAAGGGATTCTTATATCAGTGTTTGATAAAAGAGAATTTTCTTCTCTTCCTCCAATGTTTTTGCCCTTGGGTATGACTCCATTGAAGGGTGCTCTCTATATAAGACTTGAAGAAAGGTTTCTTTATCAGTTTTTTTCCTCGCTTCCCCTGATGTTTTGCGCTTTCTGGCAATAGAAATTTATGACAGCAAAGACTTCAACATTTCTACTTATTTTTATATATACTACCAACTTTTGTGATGTCGATGGTGTTTTCCTAAGAGGGGTCAAAAGTGAAAAACTTAAATGCAATTACATGTTTGTTATTTAATGTATTTCTCTTTCATATCCATGTTTACTGTTGAGCTTTGAAAACTTTACATATTGTTAAAGCTTAAAAACTTAATAGTTAAAGAACACAATGGAGAGCTCAAAGCATAGTTAGTGTTACGGAAAATTAGATATCATCATGTTAATTGAAATTTAAGTTTAACAGGTTTACTCCAAATCTCAAAAGGGGAAATGTTATAATTGATTACATTTCATGGCATATATTACACTTCATTATATTTCATGGGCATGTTTTTAAGGTTATCATGGGCCTAAAAGACTTTCATTGTATATTGGGGACGAGGCATATGATTCAGTACATTTTTATAGGGCCATGCTTTCTTTGACAGTATGATGGACCTATGGGACTTCTGCTACATATTGGAGACAAAGGGAGACGTGACTCATCATAATCAGCAACTTGTTGAATCATAATCTTCTTTAAATGTGGGATCCTTTCACTTGATGACACATGGGTTTCAACTGCCCTGTCTTTACGTCCTCTCGAGAGTATGATGGATCCATAGGAATTCTGCTGCATACCTGGGGCGGGAATAAAGGTGGCATCTCACTAACAACTCACTTTGCATTTAGCATTTACTTTTCCCACTAACCCATGTTTGTGCAGAAAAGGTGTATATGGTTTTGCACTAAGTTGCCGAAACGTTTTGGATACAGGAGCGGAAGCGGGAGCGGGAGTGGGAGCGGAGTATCCGATACGCGGAAATCGGCAAATTTATTTTTGACCCCGGATATGGCGTAGGATACGGCAGTACAAAAACTATGTAAAAATTAAAAAATATATAAATTTCAGCCTTCTAAATAAGAATTAACCACATGTTATGCATATGAAAAACAAAGCAAGCTAAATAGCCACAACAAATTACTCATACATTCATAATTTCAATTGTCCCTATCATATCTAGTTGAGGTGTTTATTACATTTATGATTTATCTCATACATGCTATTTTTATCCATGTTTATGATGGCTTGTACTTGATACCTTATGTAGAATAATGGTGTTGCGAAAACTGTAATTTCTGCTGTAATGATATATTAAATTTAAAATATGCCTTCAGAAAATGGTGCTGTGAAAACTGTAATTCTGCTGTAATGATATATTAAATTTAAACTATACCTTCAGAGAATAATGGTGCTGTGAAAACTGTAATTTCTGCTGTAATGATATATTAAATTTAAACCAGAATTAAAAAAGAACTAAAAAAATAAAAAATAAAATATAAAATACAGTTTTGGGCCAGAAATGGCAGGAAACGGCTGGGTACGGCTGCAGAAGTATCCAGCCGTATCCGGACCTGCCTGGCCGCTCCCAAGCTGCTCCCGCTCCCGAAACGTGCCGTACCCTCTCCAGGGGGTCTAGGGGTGCCGTTTCGGCTACTTAGGTTTTGCAGGTTCTAAGAGACATCTTAATACTCTGAAGAATAAAATTTGATGCAACATTCATATTCTTTGTATATTTTTCACTTTGAAGTGTGTGCCCATGCAACCTACTTTATAGTTTAGTGTGCACCTCAAAGTGAGGTAAAATGCCTGCTTGGCATTTATTTCACATTATGTTATGTGTCATGCAGATTTTCCTAGCTCAAATTTGACATTATTAAACCATTATGTCTACATCTAAGGTCTAAAGCATCTTCGTGCATCTCCATGTAACCCCCACATCCACCTCTTGCTTATCCTATCCTAAGACCTACGGTCCTAACACAATTTCCTAGAAAACCCTGTAAATTGGCTCAACTCACATGTCTTTCCGACATTCCCATGTGTAGCCATATCCATGCACACCAATTTCACCAAAGAAGTGATTACGCATCATTAATCACTTATAAAGCATTCTATCATACTTGAAGCACTTCGTTAGTTTGACAAGTCAAAAGAGAAAACACTAACCTTATTAATGTATTTCTTGTTAATCAACTAGCACAACTTTCCTTTTCATAAGAGGCCCAACCTCTTTGCCTCCACGGGGAGTGTTATTGTGAAGACCCATATGCCTTTAACTTTGAAAGATAATAACCAATGTAACTAACAATAAAATTCATAAAGTGTAATGTTTGCATGTTTTGTTTCTCATTTTAAAAAGTATGGACAAGCATATGTCCAAGCATGTAATCTATGCCTCCGAGCTGGCAACATGGAATCTTTGCAGTTCAAGTAGAGGGAAGACTACATTGAAATATTTAACGAGTTATTTATAATTTCTTTCTCCTGTAACACTGGGATGGCTGCAAAAGAAGAGAAATTCAATATAAACATTGTGTTCAATTATTTATTTCATTGCACATCAACTTTATAAAGATGGCATCTTAGGCCTACACAAAGTCAAAGAATCTATTCCTACAAAGACATGATTCCAGGCAGGGGTTTATCGTTAAAGTCATTAAAGAACAATGTCTCTTCATACCACAATGTCTTGGCGTATGATTAGTGTTAGGTGCAAATAGTTTGTGTTTTAAATGGATTAAGGAAAGCCACAACCGAAAAAAGAGAGAGTGCCTATGTAATTGATATGAAGTATTTACTTATAGACACATAAACCTAAGTGAAATAAGATACCATGATAGAATTGTAATGTAAGATTGTATTATGCAAAGTTACATATAATGATATGAGAGGTCAGATGTATTTTTGGGGGGTTTCTTAATGTTTTAAATAAATTTTTGTTTAAAAAATATAGAATATATTATTATACACGTGTTGAAAATGAAGAGACGACGATGATATTAGAAGAAGTTCATTTTCGCATTATGTAACTATTCAAATTATGTAACTTGTTATTTTTGAAAACACTACATTGAATAATTAAAAGGATAAGATTGAGAGTCATATTTATACATATGATTGAAGAAGACTTAGGACTTTGCAATATGACCATGTATATAGTAAGTCCTAAAGCTAATTGTATAGTCAAATTATAATGTTGAGAATTGCATTATTGTATAAGTCATACAATGTCCTTGATTTACCTAGATTATGAGTAGCCTCCCATCGAGAAGCAATGGTTCCCATTGTATTAAGTTGTTAATAATGTGGAAAAATATGAGCAACTTGAACTTCTATGAACCATTTCCATTGGGAGTTAATTAACCACTTAAACGATAGGGAAGAAAGGGATCTCTTGATGTCTTATACATCCTCTTAATATGGTTGAGTTTGCTTAACCCAACGGTTTGCATATCACATTATGTATGGTTAAATATTGTAGAATCAACGTTGTTATTGTGGTTGCAACCAAGATATTTGCGTCGAGCCTAATTCTCTTTGGTAAATTTCCTTGCAGCTTGTAGTCACATTGGAGGTTACAAAATTTCCGAGATCAAAGAGAAACGATATAATAAATTATTTGCAAATCAATAATTAGGGAGTGACATTGCAAATGCATTTTTGTTGTTATATAGTTGTCCTCTTCCTATCATGGTAGTGGGGAGTAGTACAAAATTTAATAATCATTATCATTGGCATTTTCGTTCAATACATTCTTCACTATACAACAATTTTAATTTGTCTCTATTACAACATACAAAAAAAATAACATTGATAAATATATTTAACCACCACATCGAAAATGAAAAATGAACTAACTTCACAATAACATCTATTTGAAAGCCTTTTTTAAAGCAGTTGTACAATGAAAAAGCTTGGTCCGGTTTTGTGGAGAGCCATTCAAACAAGTCGGTAAAGTGGGGCCAAAACGCATTAAACTTGCAAATAACTACATAACATTAATAGTGTTGACACATTTATTTATTTGTTTGAAATCATCTACTTTATCCACCATATACGAGCTTGATGTCGAAGAAGAAACAACAACCTTATTCTTTGTTGCATATGTAAAATAGACATGTTTTAACCTTGACACAATGATAGTATCCAAAATGTCGGTATGGGTTTGTCTTCCAAATATGTCCCTTCACTTTTAGCATCCGAAAACTTTGGAAAGTATTGGAAATTTGTTGAGCAAAAATATTAAAACAAATACCGAGTGAGCGAGTTGGGGTTGTTCACTTACACTTGTATATGCACAAAAATAAATCACAACTAAGTTCTTCCTAATAAGATGATATTAAAGTAGGGAGAAGTGCAATGGTCTCAAATCTTGGACTACCAAAACACGCCTTTTCATTGTTGGATCTATAAGAAAACAACAAGACTCTTGCCCATAGCTCAAATGCTAGTCAAAAAAGAAAAAAAAAAACACCATTACAAACTCAAAACATGGCAGCCCTATCCTCATATGGAATGGGACGATGAGGATAATCGACGGAAAACGAGTTGGCACCTAACAATGATCGCAAGGGAATGCAAATTTCATAATTACAAGTGCCCATGAAGACACATGATAATGACTTGATTCAAGGAAGCCCCGGGAGAAAGGAGTCAAATATAATGGGTTTTTCATTAAGGGGATCCAAGATATTTTATGAAACAAATTCTATTGAATCGATAAGGAGAATGGTCATCTTATGATCGGTGATGTTCAACATGCTATTGTGGGCCCTCCTCATGAGGGATAAAATTATTTTATTTTATTTTAATTTAAAAATTAATGTCCAGAAGTAACCAAAAAGGTTAATGGGACTACAAGAGGAGCAAAGAGAACAAGACAATGCAGGAAAGCAAAAACAAAGACAAAAAAATACAAGAAGCAACTGGAAAGAGACAAGATACAACAAGTCTATGTGTCATGCTTAAGAGGTTCTACACCTGGTAGATCGTGACTGTTGTGTGGAGTCATGAGCTTGTTTATGCCACCGATGTTGTGTAGAAGGCTGAAGGAATGAATCAATAGTCTGAGACCCAAGGCTGCCATGATGATGTTTGAGGAGGCCATATCTATGTTGGGTCATCTCCTTGATAAATAAAGCTACACACCTTTGGTCTTCATAATGGATAAGGGCCCGTAATGAGCCTTGAGTTTCTCGGAAGAGACAATAGTACATGCCATGGATCTCATAGTACACAGGACAACAAAATATAAAGTGCTCCTCTGATTTAGGTTCATTGTTGCAAAGTGTGCAAGTGTTGGTCTCTAGGAATGTAATGCTCTGTCTCCATGTGAAGTTGATGAGAACAAACTCGTAGTTGGCCCAAGGGGAATCTCAAACCAAGTGGAAGCCTGATGTATTTGGGGGAATGACACGTTCATCTTCAATTTGGAGATAATGCTCCAAATAGTGGTGCATTTTTGTTGGCAATGGTTCTATTGGTTCAATCCAAGTTGATTTTATGTAAGCTTTGTAGATCTCCTCTCTAATTCCTCTATGAATTTCCCTTCTTAGCATGTGGGGAGAATTAATAGAGAATGTGAGAGGGGGAAGACAATTAATATCCAATCGATGCTTTGGAGGAAAGTTGTACAATGTGCATACCAAGTGGTTTGGATCCCCAATTCACATAGCCTCATGGATGATTGGAGATCCTTGAAGGGATATCTATTCTACCCAGTTAGTGTATCTGTCATACATCTTAGTCTATGAAGTGGCATCACAAGATAAAATATAGTTGAGATACAGAGATGGTGCATGCAAAATCCAGCCAAGATGATTGCATGTGGAACTAAGCATTTTGCTTGGCGAGAACTAGATAGCATGGAGACAAGTACTCTATCAACACAAGCCCAACCAATGTGCCAAAGATCAGGGCCCCAAATCTCACAACCATACAACACTTTGTTGGTGTCACTAGAGTTTGGAAAATGCACAATTTTGCTTTGGCATCTTGAAATTGAAGCTGGAAACATTGTCTCTCAAGTGTATTGAGGGCTGCATAACCTTTACATAATCTCTCTTCTCATTGCATGAAGCATGTTCAAAGGAGGGCCCGTGAAAGTCACTCCAAGATAAGTGTAAGAGGAGACCACTTCCACCAAGTTTCCTTTGTACATGAGGTTAGTTGCATGGGCAACCCTCTTGGTTGTATTAAATACCATGACCTTAGTTTTCCTTAAGTTCACTTGTAAACCATGAGTATCACAAAAAGAGCTTAAGATGTCAAGGTGTCGTTGTAGGCCTGCAACAGTATGTGACATGAGAATGATATCATCTGCAAATAATAAAATAGCAATGATGATATCATATAAAAGACAACCATCATCTCTAAGACCGGAATTTGCAATGATGTGCTCTAGTTCATCAATGTAGAGACCAAATAGAGTAGGAGAAAGTGGGCAACCTTGTTTAACACCGATGGTGCTATTGATATCACTGTATAACTAGTAGGAGTTTGGACTTGGCCAACCACCTTTTCATAGAGTGTCATCACAAGAAGAACCAAATGCTCTGGAATTTGAAGGTCATGAAGCCGTTGGATTAGAAGGTGTCTAGGTACAGTATCAAATGCCTTTTGAAAGTCAACAAAACAACAATAAACCTTACGCTTGTTGGCCCTTTCTTCTTCAATTATGGCTCTAAGTGTTAAGACATGGTCTATTGTTTGGTGATCTCGTTTGAACCTGCTTGTCCTTTCGTGCGAGTTTCTTGGATTCAACAAATATGGAAATCAAATCATCTAACACTGTAGAAAATAACTTGCTCAAAGTATGCCCAATCATGATGGTTCTATAATTATTTGGCTCATGTTGATTCCTTGATTTAAATATGGGGTAGATGATGTGAGACGTCCATGCTGGTGGGAATCCATGGGAAGCCACTAGATTAAAGAGATCAACAATGTGTGTTGCTAAGAGTTTTGGACTGTGGTGAAGAAATTCAGCTCTCAAGTTCTCTATGTCTACTGATTTCCCTGCCTGAAGTTTGAAGATAGCTCGTAACACCATACAATCTGTGAAGAGATTTTTACCCTGCCACATGTTCTCTATTGAAATTGGAACTTGATTGGGGATGTTGTAGAGAGAGGATGCGTAGTTGAACCATGTATCTATGTCATGTATAACACATGAGGATTTCCTTGGGAGGAAGGTTTTCCAAAAAGACTTCACTTTAAACCTCAACATGTTGAGTGTGTCCCTTTCTTTCTTGTGAATATATAACCTCTTCTTTTTCCGTAGGAGCCGACGGTATATTTTTTGGACTAACTTCTTCCTATAAGGGTGTTCGCAAATGATGTGAGCCACAAGCTTGTGGAGGGATCTGCAACTACTATCAAACTAAACATTCCAAGTGCAATGGCCAAGTGGGACATTGGTGGGATGATTACGAGTGGAATGGGGAAAGGATTGAAGAGTTGTATTCCAAATTGTTCTGGAAAGATATTCAGCTCTTGCCATTGGGAAATGGATAGAATTTATATCTTGGAGGTTAGCTGTCAATTTTTCAGTATAAATATCATCAAACTCATGGTCGAAGGAGATACATGTGGAAGACTGGCAAGTATAAGAGGTAATATGTACAACCCCAAGAGTGGGGAGTAGGACTTTAAAAGAAATATGTGCATGGTCTCTGCGAGGGGTAGGAGAGGTTCCACACAAAGCTTGGAGATGGATGAATGTAGATTAATGTTTCTCATGACATAGTCCACCACACTAGCTCCACCAACATGAGGATAACAAGTAAAATCCCCGACCCAGGAAAACAAGAAAGCCCATTCAACACTATCAAGTCGTGAGATTCCCCAAATCTAATTAAATGTCTTCCATAAGGTGAAATAGAATGATCAACTGACTTCCTATAACTGTCCATCTCTCCTCCGAGCTCATGTAGTCTTAAAGGATATGAGATATGATCATATTGGGAGCATTGTTTGTTACTTGTACAGGCATTGAAGTCTCCCAAGAGGATCACGTCCCCCATTTCCAAGAACTTGGAGGTTGCAGGATATAGATCAATGAATGGGGATTCATCATCCCCTATCATAGTATATGGTGAGTATCTTGGAGGGAAGTAGCATACTGTGATGAACAATCTAGATTGTGAAGCTCCTCTGTCAAGTGATACCCACATATATCTGGCCTGTGTATCATATTCTTCAATTTGAAGTTTAGAGGCTAGATTGTCACGTGCAAGGCAAGCGATACCACCCGAGCCTCTAGAACCATGATGAAGTTTTTTCCGTACTTGGAGAACCAAGTGAACCCAAAGAAAATAGGTAGGGGCTTGTCTCTTGATTCATGGGTTTCTGTAAAGAAAATAATATCTTTGCCCCAGATAACATCATTTGAGGACCCTGGAGAGAAGAAAAGAGATCCGCCACAATTCCATAATGAGAGTGAGATGGATGTATGAGGGCAGAGCTCCACCCTATGGCGTCAAGATGTTTTAGTAGGCCATGGCTTGTCCCACCAAGGAGGTGGATTATCCTATATTACAGCCTTACCACTCCTCATAACAACCCACTTGCCACGTTTCCTAGCTTCAATCATTTTGGCCCTTTCATTCTTGAATTCCTCATATTGTAGCCTGGTCATGTCTTCATCAAGGTACACCTTTTGGTCAAGGTTGAAGAGGTAAATTTTCAATTTCAAGGCAGTGAGCTTATCTTGTATGCTGTGGAATCTGATGGTCAGAGAATTATCTGGTAGATACCATGCCTTTTCAATTGGTATGTTATTTGTTTTGAGTTTATGTTGGAGAAAGTTCTTAGCTGTTGTTAAAGGGACTTCTTCTTTGGTGAGACCTCTAACTCTAAGGTTTAAAACCTTAAAATCTCTTTGTTTCTACTCTGCAAATCTGGCTTGGATTGTTGCTTCAATAATTGGTGGGGTTTTACATTTACCGGAGACTACTTGTGTCCATGGTTGATCTATGGTTACGCTCTCAAGTCTGGCAGCAAACCCCTTATGGTCTTCCTTAGTTGCTTGGACTTCTTCTCGAAGGTTTGCAATGACCTCTGATGTTGCTTGAGCTAGATGGGCAACAACCTCTGAGCTTAGTTTAGCCAGAGCTATTTCCAGTTCTGAGATGTGATCTCCCTGTATGGTAATTTGATCTGTTTGTTTCTCAAGTTTTGATGCTTGTTCCTTAATGATTTGGTTTTGTTCTATCACTGTTTTGGTGAGTTCCTGCATGCTTTGTTCAAGTTTATGAATGAGCATTTCCATTTGACTGAGCTTGTTGGTAATTGTGTGGGCATCAAGATCTCTTTCATCATCCTGACCATCATTAGACATGGTTGAAACTATTATAGAACAAACAGTCCCGGATAAATTCAGGACATTTTGTTGAACAGTTCATATGCACTCCTAATGAGAACACCAAAGAGCCCCGAATCTGTCTTCGTAACTGCACTCAAGACATTTAGTCAAACAATTCGCAAAGAAGCATGTAGAAAGGCTAGGATCATGTGAGCATCACTGCGTTGCGGTTCAAATGAGAGATGCCTGATTATCCCATATGCTTGTGAATGAAAGTGGAGTGGCGATTTGCTTCAATTGTTTGAAATAGTTTCCCCTGTATCATGAACTCGCTCTCAAACCCAACCGTTGGAAGTTTAAGCACTCCCAAGATCCACCGATCGCTTGAAGATTTCTTTGATACAAGGTGCCCCCTATAATTGAGAGTGGTCTTATTATTCTACTACAAAAATCAAATTTGGTGTCAATATTGCTTGTTTTCTTACAAGAATAGCTAGAAAAAGACTACCCACCGTATATAAATAGAAAGAAATAGACATAAGTCAAAAATAGAAAGAAAAAAAAGATGGATTGAGCCACAATCTGCTTTTGGTTATTACATTGAAGGTGTTCCCCTATGGGAAAGGCCCTTTCGGACGCTTTTGCAACTATGTTAAAATTGACGGTCGTTTTGACTTTTTTTTACTCGTGATTAATTTTGACGGGTGTTTGGACATTTTTCGTTGTTTTATCTTGTTTTAGCATGTAAATGCAGCAGTTGCATGTTTCAATTTAAAAATTGTTGTGTTCCTTTAACAAAAATCATCGATTTAGTTGCATGAAAACTAGATTCACGGTTTGAAAATTATAAATGCCGATGTAAACCCTAAATCCCTAAATCAGCCCAAATTAGCGGTGGTCGTTAGACGGAGAAATGAGAGACAAGTGATGTGTTATGTCATTGAGGTTCTTTGTGGCAGTTTAAGGCTACTAGGCATTTGCTCCACTTGGGCTCGTGTTGGTGTTTTTTCTTTGTATATAAATTTTGATCAGGAATGAGGAGCATACGGCCACAACAGAGCTTCAAAATAAAGAGAAGAAAGTAGAATGGAGCTAAAAGGGGTAGAATTTTAGAGCTGAACAACTTTTGGCAAGGGCAACCTACCCAAAAATTGAAGGCTCTGGTCTCTAAGCCCACCTTCCAGCTTCATTTTGGTGAAATTGCATAACATTCAGAGCTTGGACGTGAGAGAACCAGAAGTTGAATGTTATTGGTGCATGTAGAAGAAAATGGTCAAGATAGAAAATTTATATATATTTTACATTAATGATAGAGTTTAGGGCTTCCTACGACAGCAGGGTGCGGCCAAACAGACATACCCCCACTCAAAAGCATTTACGTAGCAACAATTTGTTGAATATGAACAAATAAAACTAAAATGAAGTTTGCATTGTCAGGGGATGCATCCACACACCCATGATAAATAAAATCCCTCTCCTCTACGTTATGCAGGTGTCCCTAATTTGTTCAAGCACTCTCTGATGGCCGCATACATGGAGGATGCTGAAAAAATAAAATGTGGGGTCCAACTTACACCTCCCATACACATTTTCTTGCAGGTTTTAAGGCCTTCTCAAAAGATCCATTTTTTTTTGCTCCAACACTCATGTCATACCAGGTTGTAATGATTGAAGTCAACGAACCCGTTTCTTCTGATTTTTTATCCTCTTGTGCAGACAACACAAGATTTTGAGATGCCAGACCATCTCCTTGTGGTGGAAGTGTGGTAGCCACATTCTGCTCTTGGAGTTCAATGTTGCTAACTTGCTTAGGTAAATCTTGTAGCTCGCTGTTATTTTCTCCCTCCTCCCTTACAAGGATGTCTTTTGTATCATGACTGACAGTCATCCAAGGCTCTTCTACCCTGTCCCAAGGTTCAGCCAAGCCATTAGATAGAAGCTCATATTCAATTTCATACTCGGAATCATTGTTAGAAGTCTGTGGTTCATATCCATTTGTCAGACATGATTATCATTCTTGAAATTAAAATGGTCAAACACTTTATGTTAATCAAACAATTAAAGATATAGGATAGTGATCTGAAAATTCTAAAATCGCAACCTACCATCTTTTTTTGGAGGCACAAATGTACCAGGAAATTTGTTTTGGGATTTCATTATCATCCCAGGCGACATATGAGCAGAAAGAGCTTCCTGAATGCACTTAATTCTTTGGGAATCCCCATTGACTGATATATGTGTGTCATGTAGAGAGGAAGTATGTTTTCTGTATGGCTAAGGGTTTGAATTTTTATTATTTCAGGTTTCATCCTTTGTAATCAGAGTTCAAATGGTGTATTTGTGCATAATCCTGTTCTATTTTCTACAATAATTTACATGCTCTCTTTTGGCTATTCTAATCTCATATTTGTGAAGGAAGGTGGTTACCATTCATAATTCTTGCATAATGGTGTAGCCATGCATTCAACTCTAGATAAATGTTATATGCATAGTTACTTGAATCTTGGAGATGGTGGGATGGGGATGGAGGGACGGGTTTCCAGGATAGATAAAAATTAATATTTAAATATTTGAACTTTATTCAATGAAATTCAAGGATTTAGAGAGGACTCATGGGGATGCATTTTTTTCCAACACAACACCGTCCCAGTCTCATTCCAGTCAAACAACGTTTTGTGATATCACCTCACCAAATCTCACAAACAAATGCCCATCAGAAGTGTTGCTTGTGCTCCCTGTAACATCTTTGTGCTTACCATCTACATATTCATCCAAATACCTCCTATAATTATTATTAGGGGTCATTTGGTTCATTCAGATAGTATTTGTTGCCTCTTCCATGGAACCCTTACCTTTTAGATGGGTGTAAACACCAAGATTCAAATATTGTAGTTATTTTGTGAAGTGTGTAGGGATTTACACAGATGTGATATAGTTAAGCCCTTGATTTGTGCATATCAATTACCATATATGCAGCCCAGAAAACTAACTAATAACTACCATTATAGATACTATGTGTTACATTACTATAATTCTCAGAACTATTTAATTTACTATATATGTAACTCAGAAAACTAATTAGCACTATGTACACCGTTACATTACTTTGCAAAAATCAGAAATTTTACGGAAGTCTTTATGTATTCATGTTTAGTTCACAAAACACTACCACTCATGATATAAGATTTGCAAATGTATATGTACGAATTTGTAACAAATTTGAAATGTAGAGATAGAACCTTTAAATGTATATTCCTACACTTACAAAATCAATCACACCCCTTATCAACATCAACTACAAAAGTAATAACTATCCCTCTAAATCAAATAACATATATTGTTCGACATTCACATTGCATTGTGGATGATATGCAGAACATGGGTGCATGTTGGATTTCATTTAACAATATCCATTGTAGCCCCTGCACTTATGAGCTTTCCATTTGCCTTTGCCTCTCTTGGATGGGCTGCAGGAGTAATATGCCCCACTATTGGAGCAGAGATTGCCTTCTTTTCATATAACCTCCTCTCTCTTGTGCTTGAGAATTTAGAACTGCAGGGTAACATAACAACATGTGCGGAAGTCTGTTGAATGCTCAATCATGTATATTTTGTGTTGCTATCGATCATGTATATCATGATTATGGAAGGGTTATGTCAAGGACATTAAGCATGCATATATAATACACCCGTGGTCTAATGAGTCTAGCAATATTATGTTATTGCTTTTACAGGAATTTGTCGTCAAACACAATTAAGGGAGCAATTCTGATAGAGCTGGGATATATTATAAATTTAGATACACTGTGAGTTCAATTATTTTTTTTTTTGGTTATACTTCTAATAGGCTATTAAGAATTGTGTTTGGAGAGAAATTTACTATCTAAATGACAGTTGTGAAAGACTTCCAAATGTTTTGTTGATCTTTGATCTGACATGAAATCCTAGGGACCTGTGGGGGTTTGGAACATCTTATGAAATTGTAAGTGTTGTCCATATAGGATTTTATAGAGCATAAACAAGAAGTCCAGTTTCTATGAATGAACATTATATTGACTTGACGATTCATCTCAATTATAAATTCAAGGAATTTGAGCGAAAATAGATTGAATGGGTTTCTGCTAGATGAGTTTGGAAATCTGAGGAGTATAATGGATATGTAAGTTCTTTATACTGAAAATATGATTATTTAACTCATAAGGTCATGTTTTTGGATCTATATGTTATGTATTTTCATTTCACTGTACCAAATTTCATTTTTGGTTCCACTTGGTTGCCCTCCATAGAATCCCCACAAAAACTTGTAATATTGTTATGCATGGGCCATCATCTTTTGTTGCTTCCCCTTGATTGCCCTACACAGGAATATCCCAAAAATCACATGTGCAGGAAAGTTTTAACCGGGCCTGTGCCATCATCTTTTTTTGTTGAATGTTGGATATGCAAACCAAGAAATGTTTGGAGATTACATATAAATTGAAATTGTGGTTTTCCACATTGCTTTGAATTTTTTTGTTTCTTTTCCATGGTGTTCATTTTTTTTTAAAAAGATTTTTCAAGTAAATTTAATCATAAAATAACACAACACAAAGTGTACATTGTGTTTTGTGTTAAATGTTGAAAATTCCCACTGCCAGCGTAATAATAACCCTTGCATGTCGATACCCACAAGCCTATTTTGAAGTTTCTCAAATTTAAGCAAATCATTTAACAGGTTTATGTAAAGCCAAACTCGCTTTAGGTTTTGTCGTCAGTAGGACACAAATATGGCATAGCGAAAAGAGGAGATTCATGCCGAAATTAGGTCTTTCCCTCAAAACCCACCACTTATCGTACCTGTCTTTGCATCTTTATGCATTGTTTGTTGTCTATTTATATGGCGAAGAGCCTCTAGCCTTCGTCTGATTATAGTGAACTTCATTGAAACAACAACATATTTTTAATTATTATTTTTTTTGGGGTCAATAAAGGTCAATAGATGGGATCATGTAAATGATTTAACTATGGTAAAACAAGGGCATTCACAGAAGTACCTAAAACAATGGTGAAACCGCAACAATTGAGAATCTGAGATGAGTTTGGGTCATATAAGATCACAAAATGCAGTGGTAGCATCTCCACTAGTAAGTAAGACTAATGCAGGAATAATAAGAGAAACCCCACAAGAATAATATAGTATATTTTTTGGCCAATTTAAAATGGAATATAGAATGATGATATTGGAGTTCATGGTCAGATGAAAGATTGTCATGTTTGAAGCCATAGCTTCTCAGCACCTTATTGTCTGCAAAATTCAATGCCCTCTCCATCCCCTTCATGCAATTCTCTCTCTTGTAAATATTGTTGTGATCTCCACTACAAGGTAGACACCCTGTCACAAATGGCCTCCTCTCCTTGTTTATCTCAGCTTCCTTGGTTGCATCAACTTTTCTATCAAACCCCATATAGGCCTTCCTCATCTCCGCATATTCCTTGCTCATTTTCTCTGCATGCGTCTGATTCAATATAGGATGCTCCTTCTCCACAGACTCATACTTTTTTCGCAATGTCCTCGTAGGTCCCCACAAGCTCAATCCAATAACCGTTCATATTATATGAATGCTCCAAAAGTATCTTATCCTTCTCCTTGAGAAAAAAATACACAAGTGCAGACTGATCATCAGAATCCTTGAAGGCTCTATCTGAAAGGACATCTATAAGCAATTTACCAGATGCATCAAAGTGAGAGGTTTGTGGGCCCATAATAGACCACCTCTTCATGAATTTAATAGACCACTCACAATTCTTGATCAAAAAAATCCCTGCATTCAAGCTCACCCAACTCCTTTTCTCATACACCAAATGCTTCCACCCATGCATCACCATATCATAATTCTCATAGCTCTCAAGAGGCAACTCAAAATCCATGTTTGTAATGGCTGCATCAGAGTCCATCCACCAGATCCATTTTTCCTCAGGATGAGCCATCATGGATGCCCTAACAAAAGGAATCTTGGCCCAAAAAGTGTAAATGTGCTCTTCCAACAACTCTGTATTATAAAATATGTCAACCCCATGGATCCTGCAATAATCCACGTTGTTTTTGAAAAATCTCAATAACAAGTGATCTTCAATTGGATTCTTGTAGGGGGTCAACTGAGAGCTAGACACCATCAAAATCTCAATAACAAGTGATCTCCAATTGGATTCTTGCAGGGGATCGACTAAGAGCCAGACACCATCAAAACTCTTGGCTTTCCAACAAAAAATCATGCTTATTGCTAATTTATGGGTTGACGCAGGCCTTGTAAATGGTGCTACAAGAACAATCACCGACATTGTTTACAATAAAACAATACCTCCACCATACCACTCATGATATAAGATTTGCAAATGTATATGCCCGAATTTGTAACAAATTTGAAATGTAGAGATAAAACCTTTAAATGTAATGCTTCATCTATATTCCTACACTTACAAAATCAATTACACCCCTTATCAACATTAACTACAAAAGTAATAACTATCCCTCTAAAACAAATAACATATACCGTTCCGTGGTCACATTGCATTGTACACATGCGATTGCTAGTTCTTAAACAATTCAACAATTCAATTAAACAAATCTACCTATGATAGGACAGGTGATCACCAGACCCACCCATACATGCACATGTATGGCTTTTATGGGATCTTTTATGAGGGCATGATGTAATGCAGATGGGGGTAATAGCTACTGCCCGGAGCTGAGGCCAATCTCTACCCTTTGACCATTGGTGGATAACATAGATTTCATGAATCCTGCAGCCTAGGAGCGCAGGAGGAGAAGCTTGAGATCTAACACCGAGCACGTTTTAAGCATTTTCTTGTTTTAGCGGACCATCTACAATGGACGGCCTGTCTTTCTGCAGAACTTCCAAGGGCACTAGCAGCTCAAATCCCATTCATGTTCTCATATTTCCATGGCTTGCTCACAGCCACTTTTCTTCATTTTTAGGTCTATCCACAATGCTAGCAGATTAGGACATTGAGGTCTCCTTCCTTACCACTCCCCAAAATATTCCCAGAATTAAGCCTATGCTTGCAGATCATGAAAAAATAAAGCTGTTAGAAATGTCGTTCCCTGCTGTAGATAAATTACCTCCAGGGTTAGAGTGCACATCTGAGACTCCAACCCATCTCTTGGGTTTTTTCACACGTGTAATGCAGCTCTTAGAAAAGTCCTTCGAGAGTCTGTTACAGAGCATACCCACACCAGATTTTATAGTTTTTGACATAGTGCAATACTGGACCCCAAAGTAGCAGCAAAATTTGGCATACCCACAGTCTTATTTCTTGCCTTTTCTGCTAGTTATTGCAGCTATGATTTCTCTCCGTGCAGAGCCAAATCCCAAGAAAAAATCACTGCTGAGGAGTTGACAAACCCTCCTGCAGGCTATCCTTCCTCTGCTATTTCATGGCATCTTTCTGAAGACCGCCGTTCGATAGAACTAATGTATTCTCAAAATGATGGCATGAGAAGCATAGATCGCATCATGGGTTGTATAGAGGGTTGCAGAGCTATGGCCATAATGTCATGCAAAGAGCTAGAGGGAAAGTTTATTGAGTTTTTTGAGAGGGTTACGATGAAGCCTGTGTTTCCTGTAGGTCCTCTTCTCTTGCCAATGCAAGGACTGGAACAAGGGGACTCTGATTGCTTTGAATGGTTAGAAAAACAGCAGAATGGTTCAGTTGTTTATGTGTCATTTGGGAGTCAAAGTTTTTAACTGGGCAACAGATACATGAGGTGGCTCTGGGACTAGAGGCAACACAGCAACCGTTTATTTTAGTGTTGCGTGAGCAAAAGGATCTGTCTCTTGTTTTTCCAGAGGGATTTGAAAAGAGAATTGAGCCGAGAGGGTTTGTAATAAATGGTTGGGCGCCTCAGAGGAGATTTTGTGCCATCCTGCGACTGGAGCATTTGTAACTCACTGTGGGTGGAATTCTGTGTTGGAAGGAATGAGCAATGGATTGCCTCTGATTGCTCTTCCAATACAATATGATCAGGGGTTGAATGCGAGATTGGTAGCTGAGGAACTGAAGGTGGGCGTGGAGGTGGAAAGGGGAAAGGATGGGCTTGTGAATAAGGACCAAATTTGCAGCGGTGTGAGAAGAATTATGGTTGAAGAAGAAGGCAAAGAGATAATGCAGAGGGCGAGGGAGATAGGAAATTTGTTCAGGGAAGCATGAGTAGTGTTTCTCAGAGGATGTACATAGATAAATTCGTTGAACACCTGGGGAGTTTGGTTGTTTGATATGAGTTCATGGAGTATCTGGTAATCTAACATAATGGAAGTGTATTGTATGATTGGATTGTTGTAATTGGGTTAATCTTAGATCTACAGAGAAATTTTATGTTTAGGGAGAACTTTATGGGAATAGTTTGTTTTTTGTTTTAGTTTGAGTTTCTTCGGCATCTACTGGAAGGTGTGATCGATATGGAAGCCGGAGGAGACCCAAAGGGCAATGCACTCAAATGAATTCAAACGTGTTAGGTAAAAAAAAGAGGAGTATGCAATTGATATAAGGTTGGATATAGTGCGAGTATTTATAGACAAAGAAACCTAAGTGAAATAAGTTAACGATATTATTATGCAAAGTTACATACAATGATATGAAAAGTCCGATGTATTTCAGGGGATATTTTGTATGTTTTAAAAACTAGCAATCGCATGTGTTTCATGCAATGTGAACGCCGAACGGTATATGTTATTTGTTTTAGAGGTATAATTATTACTTTTGTAGTTGATGTTGATAAGGGGTGTGATTGATTTCGTAAGTGTAGAAATATAGATGGGCCACTTAATTTTAAGGTTGTTTCTACATTTCAAACTTGTTAAAAATTCGTACATGAATACATTTGATACCGTTTTCGATAGTTAATTTATTTTATAGTTGATGTTGTATGTATTTAATTCGGGTTTATTGTGTTAGTTGTGCATTGGTTGTTCGGTTGGTGTTTTGTTGGAAAAACATTTATTGTACAATTGATAATGTGTGTGATTGATAGTTGTAGTGTAGGAATTTAGTTGAAACATTACATTGAAATGTTGTATGTGTACATTTAATTCTGTTACAAATTCGTACATTTAAAGTTGCATATCATATTTCACAACATCAAATAAATGTAGATCTGTGTGCACATAATGAGACATGTATACATTTGCAGTTTTTATATCATGAATGGTAGCCTTTAGTGGGATTTTTCAGTTTCAATAAACATGATTACATTTGATACCCCTTGAGCAGCAATGTCGCTTTGGATACAAGAAGTGTTGAGTATAGTAGTAGTGGAGGTGCTATCAAAGCAGAGGGTAGTATTTACGATGGGTTGAGTGATAGTAGTCTTGTTTCCTCGTTTCTTTTTGCTCCAAGTTTTGGAACCCATAACCAGCCATATCTATTTTTTATTCTTTCTAATTTACCCAAATAATGTAAATATTTATAGTGAGTACCCATGAATTTATGTTATACTCTTTGGCTTGCTTGTTGTACTGAAGTTCTGTGGTGAATTCAGAACAAAAGAAATGAAGACTTGTTTCATAATGAGGGCACCGACCCTACTCATTTCACTAATTTCATTGTTGAGCTCTTCTCTTTTGGATGTGCATAAAGCTAACTTGAGGCAATAAAACCATTCATTTCCAATGCCATCCAAATAGCATTGTAGAGCAGTATAATTATATGTAGTTAATTGAAACTGTTGGGAGGTTGGATTATTTTATCCTCTTCACAAATTGTAATACCCAGCTTTTTCTCACATGTAAATATTATGTATTTTGAGAAGGGCGTCCCCTTTTTGTGAAATGGTAGCTCAAGTGCAAAGGGATATCCATAAGATTAGTGAACAAAACTTCTTTGGGGCTTTTGGAGCTCGGATGTAGCCCTGGGTCATGTCATTTGGTGCAAGAGAAAACCCAGTGAAAGGGAAATCACCTACCTCTTAAAATTTGATTATTGCTTTGGATTGTAGAATAAGTAAAGAGGGTGCGTTAATTTGACATTAGCCGCTCCACCTTCCTTCTTAGCATGCCGATCAGAATTCGCAAAGAAATGGAGTAATACTCCAAATTGTCTCAAACAATTTGGCTTGAGCTATGTATTAACCACACAAATTAAAAAGGGGATTTTCTTGGAGTTTTATTCTGAGAGATTTGGGGTTTCTAGAGTTTTCGCTTTTTGTGCTCTTTGCTTTTGGGTAGATGAGGAAACCATGCATTCTGTGTCACACCCAAAGTCCCCGTGGTTTTGAGGAGCATGAAGTGTGGTTGGAATGTGTGAGAACGTTCTACTTCCGTGTTCAAAGAGCAATAAAGGGGCTTACTCAGGTTGAAGTGGGCAATCACTTGTCTTACTTTGCATGTGTTCTTGTGGTCTGGTTACAGGCTACGGCTTCTGTGAGGCCATAGTATGGTTGAAGCTAGCAAGCACTACAAAATTAAATGGTTTTCTTACAGCCAACAAAAACCCTTTTTCTGGAGTGGTTGTATCAAGCATGGAAGCCTACTGTTACAACACAAATATCCTGTTGAGGTTTTGAGCATGCTGGTGTGCTTCAAATTAGCATAACTATCAGGCTTATATTCCCTATAAAATAGAAATAATTGAGATAAGCTAATTCATGTCCATATTTGTTGTAAATGTAAATTCCATTGACCCGTGAACAAGTTCATCATTGTCCAGACCATTCATACCCAAAGCAGAGCATGTCCCTGAATATTCACCTACGCTACAGATAGAGTATGGCGCCAGACCAGTGCATACAAAAAACAAATTATTTTAAACAACAAAGATTAAACCCTAACAATATCATCCACAAATTCTTAAAGGAACTGTGTAAAGGCGTCTGGAGCATAACTTACCAATCCAGAAGAAGTGTCTGAAACATCAATCTGACTTCTTGGTTTTGTTCATCGCTTGCATGCCCTCAGTTTTTGTGCTATGACTCCAGTGTATCTGCAATAGCCGATTCATTCTGACCTGGGTATATATGGGCTTGGCCGGCTCACTGATTTTCTATTTTTAGCTCAAACAACTATCTTAACTGCACTTATCTTCTTAGACTTAGATCATGCATGTGCTTAAAATTATTAAAAACAAAAATTGTTAATTAAAAACAAAAGCTAAAATTGTTGTTAATTAAAAACAAAAGCTAAAATTGTTAATTATTAAAAACAAAATTATTAAAAATAGTAGAGAAAAGCTAAAATAGGGAGGAAAAACACAAACGTCAAGACGACCGTCAAACCGTCAAATTTAACACAATCGTAGAAACGTCCGCAGGGGCCTTTCCCATAGGGGAACGCCTTCGCGTAAATATGTAGAATATATTATTATACATGTATAGAAAATGAAGAGATGACATGATTATTTTTTCATAATGTAATTATTTAAATTATGTTGTTTGTTATTTTTGAAAACACAATAACCTATAATTAAAAAGAGTAAGATTAACACTCATATTTATGTATTTGATTGTAGAAGACTCGGGACTTTGCAATATGACTATGCATATAATATGTCCTAAAGCTAATTGTATAGTCAAATTATAGTGTTGAGAATTGTATTATCGTATAAATCAAACAACGTTCATGGTTTATCCAGTTATGAGTAGCCCAACCAACCCTCCCCTAATGGTTCCCATTGCATTAGGTTTCTAATAATGAGGAAAATTGTTGGCAACTTGAACGTCTATGAATCATTTCCATTGGGAGGTAATTAACTCGCTTAGACGATACGAGAGAAAGGGATCTCTTGATGTCTTATGCATCGCCTTAATATGGTTGAGATTGCTTAAACCCATAATTTTCTAAGGTGGGAGCAAACTTGTGTAGATCACATTGTGTATGGTTAAATATTGGAGAATGAGCTTTGTTAGTGTCGTTGCAACATGTAATTTTGCTTAGGCTAATTCTCTTTTTTAATTTTCCTTATGATGTAGTCACATTAGAGGTTACAAATTTACGAGAACAAGGAGAAAGCATCGCCTTGACAATTATAATAAATTATTTACAAATTAATAATTAGTTAGTGGTGTGGCAAATACATTTTTGCTCACGTATAGTTGTTGTCCTCTTGTTGTCATGGTGGTGTTGAGCATTACAAAATTTCAATAATCATTATCATTGACATTTTTGTCCAATACATGTAACACTCTGATTTTGTATGTTAACTTGGTGAATGTTTTACATACTGTTATAGCTCTTGGAATGGAAGCAAACATGTTAAGATATGTTTTGATCTTAAGAGAATGTGTTGCTAATTTGGATTCTTGCATATTGTGATTTATTGCATGGAACAGCAAATATTGTACTTGTGTGTTTGCTGATGTATGGCAGGCATTTCGTCGTATAATTGCTTGCTTTGTCTTGTCGACAAGATACCCGTAATCAATTCCATTGATTCAAGTATGCTGAGGTCCTCTTGTGTTTCTATGTTGATTCACACTTGAAATGGACTAGGATTATTATGAGCGTGCAGCGCCTGATTACAGGTGTGAATAGCTAGCACGAAAATGCCAACGACAGGGGTTCGATTCTTGAACCTTGTACTGTCGAATTCGGGACCTCGTGGGGCGAGAAACACCTGGACACGGGTGGCCTTGGCATGTAATCGGAAGGACGGGACGTCCTGCTCTGCGTTAACGTGGATGTTAGTAAGGGGATGGAAGGAAGTTGTTAGTGTTAGTGGTTAGTGTGAATTAAACCTAAACTAACCCTAAGGCCTAACATACATCCTACACTACTATCCTAAGTGGATTTTTAAATTGCAAAAAAAAAAAAAAAAAAAAGGAAAATAAATCTAAATTCTAAAAACCTAAGGTTTAACTAAGACCTAGGTCGAATGAACTATGTAACCTAAACTAATCCTAAACTAAGGGGGTACGTAGACCCTTGGGAGGAAAGGGATAAGGATGGGTAGGAGGCATTCATTGGTATTAATGAGCTGTCCCTTTCATGGACGGCGCCAGTTTTGGCGGGACAGGTAGGAGATAGATGTATCCATTTGGAAGCTTGGCTAAATTCATTTGCATGGAAAATTTGAAAATTGGAGACTTGCCAACCCAAGTGGAGGTGGCGTAGAAAATAAGGAAAAAGGGCGAGCCTTTATTTCATTAATGGTTCTTGGTCCTCGCGACCAGCCTGCCTTGGAAACAGCATGAAGAAAAATTGATTTTCATTTTTGTTGGTTCGAGCTTTTGTAAAGTTGCTCTGCATTTGGTTTCTCTGACCTGGTTCGGTCGAGCCAGCTCTTGCATTTGGCATTTTCTTGGAAGTTTTGAGGCTGTTGATCAGCCAGGAAGAAGGAAGAAAGTGCTGGGAATATTGTGTTGCCGTTGTGGAAGAAAAACGCGGAAAAACGAAGCTTTCTTCGAGTTCTGGAAAAGAGAGAACACAGGCATGTTAAGCCCTTCTCTTTAAAATCTTTGCTTGATTTAAATGTTTCATTAAAACAACCCTGCTCTTGGGTTGGGATTGCTTGATTGTTTTTTTTAGTTGATTTGGAAATGGATTTGTTGATTCTTGCCTTCTTTTTCTTGGAAAATGATATGAAATGGCTTGGTTGCTCGGCCTGAATTGTGGTTGCTTCAATTTGTTTGGAATAGGAATTACCGTTGTGGTCGCTGACCGTGTTGTAGAAAGAAATAAACATTTTCTTCTTCTGTACATGTGGTATGAAATGGACAGGCTGTATAAACTATTCCTTATAGTGTAATCGTCCTACTTGATGTTGTGCTTGGAACTGCTATTACCTGTGAAAAGAAAAATGGAATTACAGTCGTGTTTTATTGCTATGATTTGGGTTTCCTTCCTTTCTTGCTTTATTTTTGGAAATAACGGTACTGCCATCCCCTTTCTTTGTTGTAGGTTAATCTGTCCTTGTAATTGATTGGTTGGAAACACTTCTTCGACGTGCGGGTTTGTTGTGATGATGGTGTATGAAATAGATGTTTTATAAGAACAAGATGAGCAAGGCGATGCGAATTGTTTTATTTTTGTGTGATTGTCTTTGTCACATGAATTTTGAGATAAAATGTCAAGGCGGTGAACGCTTGACTTGTTTCTCATCTCAAGTTTCATCAAGGAAATGAGATCTTTTGTCTTGTGATGTCAGTTTTTGGAATTAAAAAGAATATCATTTCTTTTGAGCTTCATGGAATGGGTATTCACTGTTTAGAGTTTTATATCCGAACCGGTAGACTGTATGGTTGTTTTCACCACTGTGATAATGCTCTTGTCATATGGTCCTTCGTGTTATGATGGTACAGGATGTATGAGAAGTTTAAGGTCGTGTTATACTGAAACTTCTTTTGAAAAGAAAATAATTTCTTTTCTCTCTCTGTTGTGTTGATTATTATGAATACGATATTGTTTTCTTTATAAGCACACGAATGGTCTTGGGAAAAGAAAGGATGACACGTTTGGCTGTTCATTTTCCTTCTTGCTTATCAATGAGAACGTTTTCGCTGTTATCTGTCTGAGTTGAGTTGTCTTGCTTAGAAAAACGTGATGGAATGTTTTTACTTCATTCCGAAGACAATGATTGTTCTTAATGAAATAATAGAGAATGAATTTCTTTTTTTTTTTTATATTTGGAACTCAAGAAGGTAACATCGAGTTTACCGTGCATATGCCTCGATCTTGTTTGTAGGTAACAAAGAATGTACAACTTGTCGTTAAGAACTATATGTGTTCAGAGGTATAAAAGATTATATGAATATACATACTCATGTGGTTGCAAAATTGTTGTTGGTTAGCTATACAGTGTAAGAAGTAGGGAATCTTCTAGTATAGCAAATACCTAATATACATATTGATATGGTTTGCTCCACGATAAATATAATGTCTTACTAACTCCGTTTGGCATTCATATGAACTGGAAATAAATGAAATTATTCTTCACGCCGTAAAGTGAATTCCGAGTGGATTTTGTAAGTTTCACTCAATCTGTTATTTTGATTTGTCCTTCGCTTTGGATTCCACCGTTAGACGGTCATGTGGAAAGAAATAGAGATATGAATTAATGTTTTAGGAAAATGATCTTTCTTCTTTCGTCTGGTTAGGGACCTGGAATTCGTGAATGAAGAAAATTATAGTGCTTAAGATGAGAGCTACTATATGCATTGTTGTTCGCTTTCTTGTTGTACTTGAATGCCTTAAAATTAACATGCTTCATGAACGGAAAGGAAAGTAATGGATTTATTTTCAGTTAGTTTCATTCCTTGCAATTGTTATTAATGAAAGGCGTGGAAAAGATAACTGTATGCTATGTAGGCAGCAAGCTACTTGTATTCCTAACTTTGCAAATACTGTAAATTGATACTTGCAATGATTATGTGAAAACGGGACAGCAGTCCCTTGGCTGGTTGTGATGATATTTTGATGAATTAGTGGGTATGCTGATCTCTCTTTTGTGCTTTTCGAGATTGATGTTTTGCTGTTGTTTCATAAAAGCAGGGTTCTTTTATTGAAACAGTTAGTTGAAGCATCTTATTTTAAGGATAAGTGCTTAATGTGCTCAGTTCATTGAACTGACCCGTGCAATTCATTTTGCAGATGAAATTTGATTAGAATGAAGACTTGGCTGTCTTCTGATGCCTCTTGATTTGGTGTAAATTAAATTGTAACTGTTGCTTTTATTCCTCTTTGAGGAATTGTGAAAGAAGAAAATATATTCTTCTGTCCATGAATTGTATAAATACTTTGTAAAAACTATACCCAATCAGTTGGATTGGCAAATGTACAAATTATGACTTGAAATATTGAATACAGTTACAAGTGTGATATTTTCAATAATTATATCAGTTTGATATTGTTATATAAATTGGGAATAAAATGTTACTTCTCAATTTGGAATTGTTTCGTAATCCTCGGATGGATGTTGAAATGAAACTGATATTTATTCTTACTTAAATACAACCTTTAAGTTGAATAATGCAATTAATTCATACTTGGGTAAAGATGAATTTTGAATTGACATTAAAAAAAGAATTAAAAGGAATATGATTTTATAATCAGAGGGTATTCAGGATTAGCTTAGGAGCTAAGGAATATCAATTTAAATTGGGAGTATTTGAACTTCGTTTTCAAACCTCATTAATGATCCCGTTTGATAAAATTCAGAATAAAGGTTATTGGATGCATATGTTCATAACTAATGATCCTTAACTATATAACGTTGAAGGGAAATAAATGAATTCATTTCTCAAGGATTAGACCTCGTTTGAATGACGTCTAATAAGTTAATATTCTGAAATAAGTTGCAGTTGGAAACATCTTGGTTAAGTTTAGTAGGTAAACTTATTATGTCCGTCGGTACGGAATGCTTAATCTAATGATTAAGAAATGGACCAAGTAAGGAAATGTAACCCTTCGGTACGAAGGAGACGATACATAACGAACTAAAGGACAGTTTAGTCCTTCTTAGTTATATACAACTGCAACGGAAACGAGGATCAAGGGATCAGCGTGGATGCTGAAAATTGCTTAAACTATTAACTCGTGGCTAAGTCACTTGAGCAGGATGTGTATTCTCGTTGGGAGAATTCTGCAGGACATTGGTATACGCCAGCTACAGCAAGGTGTCTTCATGAAGACGGGGTCTTCATGACGACACATCATTTGCAAAATTGACATATAAAGAATGCCCTCCCGAATTAAAACATTTAGAATACATAGGCTGAATGTGTAGATCTTAGCTGGGGTGGGGATAGGGTATGATCTGGTATACGGAGTGACTCCGGAATACTAAAGGTAATCAGACACACGGAGTCGTGGGGTAACGACACCGTATGTCTGCGTATCTTTAGTTACCAGGAGTGCCTTCCTATACCCGCTCATATTACTGGCTGGTATCGAAAGTTTAAAACGGAACTTAAACAATGAGGACTGGTAGGAACCAGGAAAGACCATTCTAGATAACAGGTGAAGTGAAGTGAAGGACGTATTCCGTAGATGTGTATCACATTCAGGAATATGATCATGCAAAGCATGTGAAAATCTTTGGCCAAAGTATCGCAATTGCTGGTTGCGTTGTCCTTATCACTTAATTTAAGATGCAGGATGTCAGATGAATATCAGTAACAGATATTCAGATAGGCTTCTTAAATGGATCACTTCGATAACCGGGGAAGGTTATGAGAACAAGTATATAAAATATACTATGCATAAACAGACATGAAGGATCGGTTGTTGCCGAGTCATGTACATGAAGGATCGTTGAAACTCCGAGCCATGAAAATGGAAGATCGGCAGTTCATCGAGTCATTTACAGCAGCATATAGAATCTGTTATGAGATTGAATGGCATTGAATGTGTGTTCCATATTGTAAATATGTGAACAGGGAACATTCGTTTTTGAAAGAAATTGTATGATCCAAACTGTGTGGTTTGGGCAGAGAACAATTACTAAATCTCGAACGTGTGTTTGAATTTTATAATTCATAACAGAGAACGTTATTTTAAAAAAAAAAATTCCCTTGTTCTGGTGTTTTAAAATGGGGATGTTACAATACATCAATCTTAATTTGTCTCTATTACAACATACAAAAAATAACTTTGATAAATATATTTAACAACAATCATATCAAAAATGAAAATGAAATAACTTCAAATTAACATCTATTTGAAAATCTTCCTTTGAAGGCAATTGTAGAATGAAAAATTTTGGTCCAGTTTGTGGAGAGCCATTCATACAAGTCAAAGCAAAGCAAAGGCCAAAACCCATTAAACTTGCAAATAATTACATATTGTTGATAGTGTTGAAAAATTTCTTCATTGCTTGAAATCATCCGCTTTATCCACCATATACATGCTCGACGTCAAAGAAGAAACAACCTTATTCTTTGGTGTATCTTTAAAAGAGACAAACTCTAGCCTTAACACAATGATAATTTCCAAAATGTCGGTATGGGTTCGTTTTCCAAATCTACACCTTCATTTTGTGCATCCAGAAGTTCTAGAAAGTATTGGAAATTTTTTGAGCAAATATATTAAAACAAATATGAAGTGGTCGAGTTGGGGTTGTTCACTTACACCTGTGTATGCATGGAAATAGATCTTAGCAAAGTTCTTCCCGATAAGATGAGATTAAAGCATGGAAAAATGTAGTGATCTCACATCTTGGACTACAAAAACATGTATTTTTGTTGTTGGATCTATAAGCAAACATGTCATTTACAAGACTCTTGCCCATAACTCAAAGGGCAATTGGAAAGGAAAAAGACTCGCCCTTCCAAACTCTAAAAATGGCAGCCCTATTCTCATTTGGAGTGGGATGATGAGGATAAGCTGACGAAGAACGACTAGGTGCCTCACAATGATGGCGAGGTAATGTAGATTTCATAATTACAAGTGTCCATGAATACATGTGACAATGGCTCGATTCAAGGAAGCCCTAGGGGAAATGATTCAAATATAATAGATTTTTCATTAAGGGGATCCAAAAGATTTGATGAAAAAAATTCCTCTGAATCGGATAAGGAGCATGGCCATCTTACAATCGATGATGTTCAACATTATATTGTGGGCCCTATTGTTGAGGGATGAGCGGAAGTCAAAAACAAAATGGAAAAAAGACATATTGAGCCACAATTTGTTCTAGTTAATTCTGGGTACTAGTGTCTTTTTATAGAAGTGCACACGACACTTATTCTACGATGTTTTCTCGGGGTGATTTGTATTCTTTGTATTTTTTATTTTTTCTTGCCATGTGTTTCTACTTCTTTTAGAGACATTATTATTTCTTGCCATTTTTAATGTAATTGTCTCGTATTAGTAGCTAATATATTGATGTGTTCCAATAAAAAATTAACATCTATTTGACATACTTTGTAATTGATAGGGGAAAGGCACCAACCGATGAACATGTACCAATAGATGAACACCGTTTTGTGAGGGTGGGGTCCATTTGGACAATTTTTCCCGCATTAATATAGTTGAGGAGACCCAATAAATGTGCAGATTTGATATCTTAAAAAAATTAATAAAACTTGCACAATTAATACACCCTTTCATTAAAAATGTATGATGTAACACATTGGGGACATGATGTTAGGAAATAAGGGATAAAATATGCGGAATAATCCCTCACAGAATCGCAACAGTAGAAACTAATATGCAGAAATTATTATAGATCTCAAATAAAATTGCAGAATAAAATAACACAACACAAAGAGATAGTATTTAACGTGGTTCACCCAATTTGGGCTACGTCCACCAAGAATCACTTGCTTAAATTTTATTACAAGCCATCGCTCTCTCGTCAATACCCCGATCCGTTTGGAGCTATGCTCAACAAACTCTCTGAAATTCACACCGAATTCAAAACACATCTCGCAATGTTTTTTCATATCTCTATCATATGCATAAAACCATATAAATAGACAACCCTTGCTAAGCAGTTTTTTCGAAACCATGGGTATCAAAACAATGGGAAAAAACCAAAATTGTCCCATAAACCTATGGGTAGTCGAAGAGGCGGTTTTACAAAACAATGGGTATCGAAAAACCATGGGCCCAAAAACAACCCATAACGGTTACCCATTACCTATGGGTTAATAAACCACCCATGAAAATTTGCTTGGGGGCTTCGCCCAACCCCTGACCCACTCACCGCCGAGCGGGACCGCCGTAAAAATACACGTGTAACACATAGAAAGTGTACCAAAATATAACATGAAAACAAGCTCCACAAATATAACACATGAACCTTTACATAATAGTGTTTGAGGCTTTAATTTAAAAGTCATCTTACAACATTAAAATGTCAACATCAATAACATAAGTACAAAAGTGTACATAATTACGCCCGAAAGGCATTGTTCTCGATTGGGGCGAGGTCGGGGTTTTGACACAAGACAAAAACATCGGCAGCGAGAGATGAAGCGGTAGAGGACCTTGAGTATGAAGCGACATGAGCCACAAGATGGAGAGAGGATGGCACAAATATCAAGAAACCCCAAAAATGGAAATTACAGAAATCGTCGCCAAGTTTAAAAACCTTAACACTCGGTTTGTTGAAAAAACTTATAACGAATAAAACATGGGAAAAAAATGGCGTGGCCGCTCACAATATGATTTATTTCCTTTTCTTTGTAGTGGTGGTTAATTTTTCCTTCATTGTTGGGCTTGTATTTTATTGCCAATTTAATTGTTTTCCTCACTCATGTTCTTCTATGTTGGTTGAATGTGTGACCTCCATTTGGTCAGTAGGAAGGGTTTTTCTCTGCTTTGTCCATGTTTTATTGTTTTTAGTTGTATGCATGGTTACATGGGTTTCAAACATATTCATTTTTAAACATGGTTGTGTTTGCAGGGTCTATGATGACGGATGTGGCGGGCGGATGTGCTCACGCATGATTTCCTCTCTGCTTTCTTCCGCTCATTTGTATTGATCATGGTTTATTTTTTATGTGGATAAATGGATGCTTTAGGATGCATGGTTGCGGGGTTTAAGATATATTCATTTTTGGTTTTATTTAAATGTATTGTCATTTATTCTATCTATTTTGCACTTGGAAGGCCCTATTTTTGTATCTATGGTAGCAAAAAATTCAAAGAGGATGGTTTGGCCAGGGTTTCTCAACCTGATTGTATGGAGTACAACTCGGGCCATGGTTCTTTGTAATTTATTAATGTTAAAAAAATCTTTCAATTCTAGCTGAAAGAAAAAATAACAAAAATAAATTAAACTACAATTGAGAACCTTGTCACTGAAATAAAAAAATAACAAAACCCATTTTCACCATATTTTCCCAAAATATTCTCTTTCATTCAATTGTGTGCATACGATACTGGAAATGAATGAGTGACTCCTCCATATGGTTTAAAATAGACACGATACAACATTATTCTTAAGCTCGATACTATGAAGCACGTTTCATATGTACTTCATTGTAAGAAAAAAATGTTTTGCACATTGTTTCCCCTAAGCATTTTTCCCTCCCATTTACTTATCCTCCCTCAAATCACCTCTTTATCGCCCCTCCATTCTCTCGATGTTTCACTCCCTTAAGTTTTACTTCTTTAACACATCCCCTTCGGTGTTTCCACTCCAAGTAAGAAATGCAAGTAGAAAATTATGATAAGTAGCAGTGTGGACCACAATGATTACTTTGGTCATTCAAGCATGACTTAATGACATTCGTCCACATGTTACATATTGATTCACAAAAGGCTATTAGATTTGGATACGTGTTTTCAATTGATGGATGGATAAAAGCCCTGATCGCCTCACATGATGTCATATTGTCGACCTTGTTGCAACTAATAGAAGCATATGCAAAAGCGTCAAAAATGGTGTTGCACTCTAACTAAACTACCCCTCCAAAATGTCATCTCCTTCACTGTCTTTGCTAATGCCCCCACAACACATTCTTCCACCATCACTACTTACTGAGCTCATTCATCTTGCAACACAATTTTTAATATTTTAATAAGCCTTACATGCATGTAAAAATATTTTCCCAAATTTTTCACCTCTCATTTTCTTTTATCAAAGTAAACCGATCTATCAAATTTAGTATACTAAATTCCATATTAAAAAGTGTTGGTTTCAACCCTCAAACATATTGGACTTTTAGCATTTTTTAGTTACTTTAAGTGTAATTTCATTCATGTGGATAATACGACCAAGGTCGAAACAAGACAATGGAGCACATATAATAGATGTTATTGGGTGGGAAGAATCTGATCCGTTGAATAGGTGCGGGATATGTATGTTTTTAATTCCCACATTTTATTCATGTCTTCGCTTTTCTATAAAAATAAATGTCGTGCACTCAAAAAAATTGACACCATAAAAATTAAAATAACAAAATATAAAAGCTCAATTGAGGGATGAAATCTTCCTTTCATTCATATATCCATTCCAAAGGGGCTCAATGATCGACAAGTGTTCCCCCATCACATGTTTTTCCCCTTTAAGATTGCATTTCGCTCACATGAATTATGTGCACAAGCTTTAGATGATTAAGTGGACCACAAATAGTAGATATTATTTGGGTAGGAACCAAGGGGGGATTAAGACCTAGGCAAACTAGGCAATCGCCAAGTATTAGCTTGATCGGGCGCTTTGAATATAAAATATTTACTTTTGTTCATTAACTTTAGAACTTAGCTTTAAAACAATTTATCGAAGATTTAATATTGATTACCCCATTTATAGATATTATTATACAAGAACATAAATTTCACACATACACATAAAAATGTTACGTAATATTTTTGCAAGTAAACACAAATACCACATATTTATAAGCGCATATGATTTTGTTTGTATTGTTACCCATTCTCCGATGTAGCTCCAGATTATGTAGGTGTGTAATTTGTTCTAGAAAAAGGTCAATGTATTTTTATAATGTCACTGGTGTATCTAGTAGAGGTGAGTATAATTGAAGAAAAAGTATTTAATTCTCTATTCTTAATTTTTTAGGGAAAATATCTGATTATTTTTATGGAGGAACTGGTAGGCCTAGTCTAAATACAATTCTTCACAAAACCATGAGAGCTACATAAAGGTTTTTGTTTCTTTGCAAAGAAAATGGTGTTTTATTTTAGGATGGAGTTCCCATCACCTACTTGATATGGCTAAATCAGACTTCTAAGAAGTCTAGTATAAAATATCAAGTATTTTTTGCATTCTAAGCATGTCCTACGATTATTTCTTTCCATCCATTGATTTTTTTGCGTCCTTCTATGATAATTTAATAAGATATTATTATTATTTTTATTATGACCATGATGTAAATTTAAAAATACAAGAATATATGCATATTTTATTTATTTACTTGATGGAAAAACTATTAACTAAAATTGTTAGGGGGAGGGGGCGCCCACCCAAACTATTGCCTAGGGAACTCTCGACCTTTAATTTGGCTCTGTAGGAACAATATACAAATGTTATTTGGGTGGGAACAATATGAGCCATGGAATAGGTGCGGGATATGCAAGGCTTTTTTGCCACCTTTTAATTTCTGACTCTCCGTTCATGCCTTCTCCATAAAAAGTAATATAGTAAGATAGAAAAGCTCAATTGATAGATAAAATCTTCCTTTCGTTCCTATGTCCAATTGATCCGAAAATAACCAGATTATTACTACCTGATCTCGGACCCTTATAGGCTTTAATTATTTGCCGATAATTTACTCCTTTTAAGTAATCAATTTAAAATAATGCAAGACAATAAGACAATTGCACAAAGATTGATTACGGAGTTCGGCAATTGCCTACGTCTCCGAGTTCGTGGTCGAACCGTTCCACTAGTCAAAACTTGTAAGTTACAATAGTAATTTCACAAGAAAACCTAATGGAATTTTACTTGCCTATTAGTACACCAGTTCTTCAAAACTTCCGATGATCAGTCGAATTTTTCTTCACCTTCCTGATGCACAATCTCCTTCGGCTTTGATCGGCCTTCCCGACGCTTTCAATGCGAAGCTAGCACTCCAGTCGACAATCCAAGATTTGCAAGTAATTGGTGTGGCTCAATGGGCCTATTGGGTAGTTTATAATTTACTCCCAATCACAAATATTTCATCTACTATTGCCTAAAATAATAGGCCAATAGACAATACTTGTGGACACATCCCACAAATAAAAGCTTAACAAATAATAAGCTGTTGGACTAATGTGTGTCCCCATAATAAGCTTAATAGATAATAAGCTTGGGGTGTGTGTCCCCACAATAAGCTTAACAAATAATAAGCTTAGGTTGTCCCCCATTACAAAGAACGGGTTCCCTATTTATACAAAAATAGGGCCCTTTAAATATGTGATAAAATATTATCTAAGGCTATTTTTAAATCTTAACCCGTAGCATTTTGGATGGGTTAAATCCCATTTTTGGCGGCATTCCATTTAGAATGGGATAAAATCCCCCATGAGCGGCTAAGGAGAAGTGGGCGGCATTGTTTAGTTAAGTGGGATATCCCACATTTGGCGCCATTAAATTTGGGTAAGGTTTAATAAACCTTACTCTCACCATTTTTCACGTGGAAACATCCACGCATGGCTTTAAGCCCAACAACCGCTTCACCACCTTGATCACCACGCATACCATTAAACATGCTCCCTTCCACGTGCTTAGCATAGCATTTGGCATGTTAAACATTTTATACTATATATATATAACATATATATATATATATATATATATATATATATATATATATATATATATATATGTGGCATTTGGAAAGTGGACTTACCAAGATAATATAATTTCAACCCATACAATGTGGCATAGAAATAATTAACTCAGTAAATAGCATATATTCCACTTGTCGTCTCTCGATAGGAAAATCAAGTGAATTTGACGAGTGATGTCAAGCCACGTGTCACAGTGCGATTTGGTCCAATATTGACCAGTTGACCAGAGTTGACTTTTCCACTGTCTGAACTTTGACCGAACATATCTAGAGCTCCCGATGTCCGTTTGTCGTGTTCTCACAGTCGTTGGAAAGCTCTCGAGATGATCTTCTGCACTGACACCATTTAGGGATGTTTAGAGAAATTTGAAAATGATCCCCTGATCACCAATCCTGAAGGGGCTCGAATTATTGATGGGTGGTCCTATGTCCCTGTTTTTTCTCCAATTACTCGAACTTACAACCGAAAAAGCATCCTTGCAAAGTGGAACAAAGATAGCGAGATATTATTTGGGTGTGAACAATCTTCATCAATGTCACTAATACTTTTCACCGCGTAGAGAGAAACCATTATCCTAAAACTACATGCAATTCTACCTTTCGATCTACACCCACTACACATCTTCATGTCTATGTTGTGTCCCATGAAATACGTACTCGATTTCCCTTACATTTACGTGATTTCTAGCTAACAAATATATGCAAGAGCTAGAATTTCAATCAATTTCCCATTGGATTGGTGTTCTTCGTCCAATCTTTACATTTTGAGTTATCTCCACAAACATTTGCATCCACATCTTCCACAAAACGTCTTTTCTACTTTAAATGATTAACAAAATCTCATGTGGTGGTTGGTTTGTGGAAATCAGGATTGCTTCCCCATTATGATTTCCCGCCCTTCCACTTCCCCACCCTCAAACCCCTTCTTCTTTGTCCCCCTTCATCTCCCATTGTTATCTCCCTCCACTTTCACTTCTTCACAAGATACCTTTCCGCATTTCCATAGTATATTTGAAGTACAATTGCTAGTATACTAGCAATTGCAAATGAGTTGCAAATTACGCCGGAGAGAATAACAATGTTTAGTTTATTAGAGTTGTATTTCGTGTTGATATTGTTTAGATGTTTATACGTTGTTGGTAGACTTCTTATTTTGTTATTGCCCACTTTTTTGTAAGACAGAATTATGATAGTTGCCACAATAAATCATGTTTCATCATTTGGTCAAACATCGGACGTTTATCTAATAAAAATATTTTTAACATTTAAATGTTCGTAAGGCATATTCAATAATCTCATTTTGTCAGATTTTGGCACTTTCCAACAAAGAAAATTTCAAAGATGGACTACGGCGAATAAGTTCACAATCTCCGCTTGAGAGAGGTTATCATAAATATGTCATGAAAATTTGTAAGTGCCTTGCCAAACACCCCACTTTGATGTTTTGGTGTAGACTTACATTTACAAGTTAATTGACCCACTTAACTTTTTATTGAAATGGCCCACCTAAAATAATCAAATCAAATCATCTGACCACACACTTCTCGATAATGGAGGATTATCAGATCAAATCTTGCAAGAAAAACATTTAAAATTGGAAATATGGAAAAAAAAATCTGCATGTTGTAAAAATTGCATTAAATGAACATCCCAAATTTTAATTTAGTAAAAATAAAAAAATGGAAATTGTACATTGTATTTTGCGAAATCGTTTTGGAAAAATGTGACGGGGGTCGAGGGATTTCTGGTGCCGTTGAAAATGTTACGCCAAATTTATGTAAAATCCTGCACAATCATGTTGCGATGTTTCTGCAAATTGAGCAAGAGAAAACAATGCACGAGTTGCTCCAAATCATTTCCAATATAAATGCAAATAATAGTTTCTTCAAGTCTCAAAACACGGTCCATGTCCATCATATAAAGCCCATCTATAAAAAAATGTTAAGAAAATCAATATATGAATCAAAATAGTTTTAAAAATGGACTTCAAACAAAAAATTTAACTATGAAGAGCTCCCCTACCTTTTGCAGTCCAAGGAATCAAACAACTTGAACACTGATACATATCAAAGGCCCTGGAAGGGTAAGGAAGTCACTCAGTGCCTATGACATTAATCAACACACCACGCTCCAATTTGTTCTTCCTTTTCTGTGATGTTTTTGCCGTCATAATTGTCTCTGCTTTTGAGTAAAGCTCTGCACTTTGAGTTTTTGTTTTAAAAATAAAAATGCATCGTGCATCTCTGCAAGACTGCAACTGCAAAATGAAATGATTTCTCTTATTATGAATTCAAGAATGGCAAATCGGATTGAAGATATCTAGAATAGTAAAACAATCTAGATGTCAGTTGTTGTTTTTATTTTATTATATAATTTTCCTATATTATTTTGTGTGGTTGTGAGAAAGGGGATGCATTTAATAAAATAATGTGTTTGATGCGTGTCATTTTTGTTTTTGTAACATCATAGTTTATAGAAGCCTGTGACTTTTGAAAAGATGTACAAATATATTTTTGTATGTGATTTTAGTTTCCCATTCCGTTTGTGATGTTTTTTTAATTTAATATATGAGTAATACATGTTATAGTAATAGTTCAAATGAATATTATTTTTGAGTGTTTCATTGAAATCACGATGAATGTTCGATTATCTGATCCTATATGGAAATATAGTTTAGGTTATGGAATTTGTAGTTTCCACTCTTGCATAATTTTTTTCTTTTTTTTTTTTTTAAAATCTAAAATTATTAGGAAAACCGAAGTGTTATAGCAACAAAATAATAAGGAATTAAATAATACCATCCTCTAATATCACAAATGGTCAACATTTCAATAAGAAAATTACACGCGGAGCTCTATACATGGGGTCTCCATATTCATATTACTAAGGAGTAAATTTATTTAGAAAGATGGTATTTGTGGCTGTAGAGAGATTTATGGTTTGCTTAATTGATAGAAGGTGAATGCATACTTGTTAGTACTACTTGTAAAGGTAAGTATTTGAAGCGATGTCGGAACTAAATGTCACTTAAATTATGTAGACACATTATTATCCTCTCCGGCATATTTTGCAACTCATGTGCAATTGCTAGTATTACAATCTTTACTCTCTCCCTCTATTGAACACGGTACAAATTTTCATTCAGAGAACGATGACCGTTTTATTCTCATTGTAAGGAAAAAATTAATAAATAACAAGTATTAGTAACATATATTATGTTTAATTAGGACACATCAATGTATGTTGAGGGGTAATCATTTGGTTAAAGTTATTTGGGTTTTGAAAATATTACCCAATACATACTTGTCAATCAACATTTTAATCCGTAAATCAATTGAAATTGTATGCCCAAATGAAGTTATGCCTATCACTGTAAAAGCTTAGGTAAGATGTCTTTTTGTAACGTATTTTCCATTTGTAGCATTTCCACGACCTAGCTCATTGATGGTCTCAAATTGGAGACCTGTTTAACACATAACAACACCGTCCTCACCACTCTTTCCATCTCTTCTGCATCAACACTTTCATCCAACTTGGGATCCACCACTTCCTCTGCAACCCTGCCTTCCTTCATCTTTACAGACACCCACTGCACCAAATTACCAGATTGATTTGATGCATTTCGCCCACTCACAATCTCCAGCAGCACAATCCCAAAGATATACACATCCACCTTTGCCGTAATGGGTAGATTTATCACCCACTCTGCGCCATGTATCCCCACGTCCCCCGAATTGTTGAGAATGAGAAGGCGTGATCTCTGTCCACCAGCTTTGCTAATCCAAAGTCGGACACCTTGGGACTCAATTTGTGGTCTAAAAGTATTTTCTGAGGTTTCACATTGCAGTGAAGAATCCATTCCAACATTCTTCATGGAGGTAAGCCAATCCCTTCGTCGTGCCCAGTGTGATTCCAAATCTCTCCTCCCAACCAATAATTTCATGACTTTGTGCAAACTTTCTCTCATAAACAAAGCCCCTCCGCACAGAAGCCATACATGGTAACCAAATTCATGTGATAATTGTCCATCATGCTCACATTCTCAACATACTCCTTCCAACCGCTTCACCGCCATGATCTTGTCGTCGCTCAGAACCCCTTTGTAGACGCTGCCAAAACCTCCTTCCCCCAGCTTTATCTTGAAGTTATCTGTGGATTTTTTCAATTGTGCATAGTTATATTGCTTGAACCCCATTGGGTTGGCAGAGACTTTAATATACATTTCGTTGAACACGAATGGAGAGCGATATCCGTTGAGAAGCAGGCTTTTGGGGTAGCATTTTCCGGTACCCTTCACGTAGTTGAAACCTGCACATTGGCTATCATTCATGCACGAGATCTTACATTGTTTGAGACTGAGCCTAGGAGAGTAGCCCCGAAGATCGTTGTCGTAGAAATCTGTGTAGATGAGGTAAATAAGTTATGTAGCATGGGTGGATCCTAGATCCAACAACTCTGTATCGGGATCGCAGCCTTTGAACCGGTCTACAGGATCCTTCATGTGGAAACCAGGATGCATGTACATATAGCCTCAGGGCTGTAAATGCACAACTCATTTATTCCATAGAGACCATGAACAGAGCATTCGGTGGGAAGCGCCATCCAAGATATATTCCAGATGCCTCTATCTTCGTCCAAGGTGTACAGTCTCAGATTTCCATCAGGATCTAATGTCAATCTTCTCTGTAATCCACTTCCGCGACCATAATCCCATGTTGTAAAACTAAACTCATCGCTTGACTGAATTCGCCCAAATCATCAAAAACTGCATGACGGGTAATGTTGTATGATGCTCTGTCGTTTTGAAAAATGGGCAGATAAGGAGTAGGCTAGTAATTGGAGGCTGCATATGACATTTTATACCTGAGCCGAAGAATGTTGTCATAATCAAATTAAAGATGGTAGTATCCTTGGGAAAACAAGTCCTCGCCCAATCCGATTTGATATAACAATCAGATTGTTAGATATTATTATAGGAAATATCTAAAAGATGTAAATATCTAGAATAGTAAATATTTAAGACTCTAAAAAATATCTAAAATCCGGTAACCTACAAATATTGGAGCTGCCGGAATTTGACACTTTCCAGCCAAGGTATCTTCAAAGTGAACGCCTCTTTGTTAAAACTAGCAATTGCAAATGAGTTGCAAGTTACGCCGGATAGGGAATGAGATTTGTGTATGCAATATAGTATGGGTACAAAGTGAAGGTGGTTTGTGTTTGTATTGCATTACAAGTGGCGTTTGCGTATATATGTGTACAACTCTTAACTGATTTACTGTTGGAGTTCACCAATGGGTCCTAGATCGGGGTATTGTTTTGTGCGCATGATGGGGGAAGGAGTATTTCCATGCCTTGTCCGCCGTGTGACAATGATGTGTTGAAAAGTCTTTTCTCCTCCTCCTTGCGTGGTTTTACGTTCTTGGTATATCTCATTCGTGCGTAGCGTTCAAACGTAAATGCTGGTTGGATTTGTAGATCGTTGATGGCACGAACTCTTGACATTGCTGTGAATGTTAGTCCTTGACGGTCAACGTTTCCGATGTCTACTGTGGCCTTGTCAAGGGTTAGGCCCTGTGATTTGTGGATGGTAAGGCCCCAAGACATTTTTAGTGGGATTTGGCGACGATTTCCACGTGTGACAGGAGGTAGGGGCAAGTGTGTTGGGTTGAGTATGTCCCATGGGGGCCCTTGGTAGTGTTTGAAGTTGACAACAACAAAGGATGACAAGTCCGGTGGTTGTGTTTACGGTTGTACCACGATATCATCACTTGCCCGAGTGCACCATTAACCAATCCTGAGCTAACCCATAAGTTAGATGTCAACATGACCTCTTGTCCTGTGCATAGGAAAACTACCGGGTCTAGTTGAGTGTCGTTGATGTCTGAGTCAGAGTTATGTTTGCTTTGTTCTGCGATGCTCATTGCAATTGGTACGTGCAAGGATTTTAGCATTTGTTTATTGTGCTTGTTTGCTAGGTCCTTTGTTGCAAATAGGTGCTTCTCAGTCATGAACATGGATTGCTCTGAGGTAGACATGCACGACTTGGTACGTGACATGAGAAGAGACCAATCCTTAACGGTTTCTGCTTTTCGTTTCTGATGTTGGTCAACATTTCTCTGAATTCAAGTTGTGTGGAGTTTAATCCTTGTTGCCTGAAGTTTGTGTCCAAGGTGATCACGGTATCAAAAGCATGCCAAAGGGAGCTTCCTACTTTGTTGCCTACATATAATGGTACATCGTTGACCGGGGGGAGCTGGCCTAAGTCTCCCACCAAAATCATTGAGCAATTACCGAACGCGTGGTTACTATGTCGGGGGAATGCCTCACGAAGTCTTTTGTTGATGTTGTGTAACATTGTAGGACCTATAAAGCTCATTTCATCTATGAGTATATAACGTATGGGACTCATACGCTCTTGGAAGATTGCTAGGGCTTGTCCTTCGAGGGGTTTCATGTCGGATATGGGTATTCGGAGGGAAGAATGTATAGTGGATGATTTTATATTGAATGCAGCAATACCTGTTGGGGCTAGTACAAGGAGGGAAGATTTTAATTTGCCAGCCATATTTTTAAGCCCATTTCTTATGCATTGTATGAGGTATGATTTTCTGTACCGGTTCCTGAATGATCATCTTCAATGGTGGGTGTTCTCCTTGTTGAGTTGCATGTGAAAGCACAATTGAGTAGGCAAGGTGTTGGTTTGATGATAGTTGCAGAGTGTCTAAATGGGTAGGTGGAGTAACAACTGGTGGCGAATTTTCAGTGCGGGCGATGTCTATGAATTTAGGTGCACTTATTTGTAAGGCAGCAGGGATTGAATGAACCTTCCAATCGTGGTTAATGTCAAAGTCACGGAGGCCTATCATGTCTAGATCATCAATTGTTGTATTGAGTGTTGGGTGCATGCGGGATATATGCTCCCATTCAAATAGTTGTGCGTGCAGTGGATTAGATCCTTGCGAGTCATTGTCGTCGCTACTTGCCCCAGGTGCAGTTTCTTCTAGAGTAGTGGCTCTATTAACATGTAAAGGGGCGTAAGAGTTTTTCATGTTTTCCCAATGGTTAGTTATTTCAGATGTGGAGATGCCAATGTCTGTTTGGATATGCCGAAAGGGCTTATAAAGTAGAAGCTCTGTCCAGCAGAAATCCTCATAGTGTATCGCATCTGGGGTTGGGACATCAGTGTATCGGGGAATACGCGGACGACAGCAGGGGTTCTTCTTTGTAGCCATTGAGTAACTTTCCTTTGGTTTGTAGGACCGAGAACAGCGGCTTGAAAGAGGGAGGTGTTCTCTAATTGTGTAGGGCGTTTAATGTATGCATCTATGAATGAAGGGAATTGGAATGTGTTTCCTAGAGTGCAGGAGGACACGTTTGAATACCTACTTTAACCGGCGATAGGGTAATAAATGTGTGGCTACAATTTGGAAAGGGGAGTTTTGTAACATGTGGCATGTTTCTTGTGCACCAATGTCCCGGTCGACAATAGTTTCAGAGAGGAATTTGCTGTAGGCCGTCTTTGCAGGGTGATCGACGCTAACTTCATTAGATATCCTTGTTAGCATGTGATGGTAGCTTTCTGATTTCTTCTCTGCCTTGGCTGCATATTTTGCAATGTATTGTAAGACCGCATGTCGTGACACAACGGGCTGGCAGTCGACATTGGCTCGCCATAGTGCTAGCATGTCTGAGTTGTGTATGTTGACCCGTGCATCATTGCGTGCAGGGGTGTACTTTTTTTTACCGGTTTCATCTAAGCCCAAGCTCGAATACTCTTGGAGTGGCCAAGGGGCTTTATATCTACATTGAAGTGTCCCATTTTTTTTCTGCAAGCAGGTTGCCTCAGTACATTTTGTGTGGCGTTGCACGCGGTTCAACAAGTTCTCAAGTATCCCTTGGGTTGTGTAAGTATCTAACAAGCACGGGTCATCTTCCTGTGAACGATGTATCTGACGTTCTCCACTCTCAGGGCCCCTTGGATTCCATGCAGTTACTAATTGGTCGAAGTAAGTCTTCGCCGCATCAAGATCACGGGGGTTGTCCCAGTTTAGGTCCTCCATGTTTGGTGCATTTGGAAGCCATATAAATCCGTGGATATGAGCCGAGCCTCGGTGTTGCCATTCGTACCTGTATTTTGTACAAAGAGGGTCTAGCTTGGTAAATGTGGTAGGCGGGGTATTGTATTAAAATCTAAATGGTAGTGAGCTCACCTGTACCAGTAGTCAGTGCAATGCATTTTTTTTTGAAGCACCTCCTCACAAAATATTGTAAATCTTTTTTCCATGTATGCAGAGATGATATGGGGGTGCATGTTCAAGTTCGCGTTTCTCCATTGTTGGCTTGTTGTTGAGGGTGGCGTTGGTGTTCCTGGCATTGCTTTGTGTAAATCAGGCCATTTAGTATCTGTTGCACTTAAAGTGAAGAAAAGTGTAGGGCTTTCTAGTTGGGTTATCATATCTGTGAGTTCATGTCTGCGCTTGCACCAAAATGATTTAGTTCCTCGCAAGTTGGACCCAAAGCGCATTAGTTGCTCTGCAATGTGGGCATCCGGGTAGTGTGCAAGTTGCTGGCGTAACATCGAAACTGTGGTAGGCAAGTTGTCGCCTATATTTTTTTTTGTGAAAACAGCAGATGTTGATTGGCTTCTGTGGCGCAACATAATGTTGAGAATGAAGTAACGAAAGCGCGGATGGCTTCCAAATCTATTATCATGGTAACGTAGTAGGTGTAGTGCGTATTCATGCATGTGAACCCTCTTGATGCGTGCTTGGTGGAACAATGCAACCCCTGTTGGGAACAATGTTGGAAAAGCCATAGATAGCAAACCCTCAGTGTCGTATTCGCTGACCGGGGCTGAACCAATGTGTGGCCACTCAATTGACTGTAGCGGAGTTTTTTCCTGCCTTCGATGAAATTTGTTATTTGGTCAACTTCTGAAGTGGCTGGAGGGAGGGAGGACACAAAAGATGATGGCTGTCGCTCGTGGGTATTTGGTGGGGAGCTTGGGCGAAGCTCTGCTTCTGGTTGTGCTTCAGCATTGTCGGCGATAATTGAATTGAAGTGTGGTAGGGAAGTAGATATATCAGTACTGTGATGTGGTAGGGAATGCAATGCAGGGTGGTCTAGGACAACATCCTTGTAGTAAGGGTCATGAGCTATTTTGAATTGCAATGCAGCCAAAACACGAGATCTGCTTACAAAGCAATCGTAAGCTTTATTTGTTGCTCCGATTCTTCGGATGATTAAGATGTCCAAGTCTTCGACGCGCCGAGGCAAGTGTTTAGTTATGGATGAAACTTCTTGGGGGAAGCATATGGTGTGGCCCCTATATTTGTATTGGCCACCTACAGCGTGAGTCACTTGCAATATTGGGTTGACCCTTGCTATTAGCATTTCCTCAACTTGTGTAAGTGAAGATAACACCTTAGGTTGCGGGCCTGGGTCCATGTTATTCCAACTTGAGAAGCGGCGATCATCCTTTTCAACAATGCATCTGTGACAGGTGTGGGCACCTTTGTAAACCCTTGTACGTAGCCCAACATATAATTCATTACAACATGAACATGTGTTCGGAGGCGGGAGGTGATCTATTCTTTGGCGGAATTGGCGTTGTGTATCTTGGAGTGAAGGCGTATTTGGTGTGTGATCTTCGAGCAGGTTGGCATGGTTGGCTATATAGACTGGTGCCTTTGTGTTCAGCTTTTGTCGTTTCATGCAAGCTATATGGCGGCGTTGCTCATTGAGGTTGTTTTTGTTGGCTGCATACCTCAACCGAGCCTTTGCATTTTTCTCAGTCCGTGTTAGGCCTACAAAAAATGAGTTAAAAAGGTAACAGTAATTAGGTATAGAACGTAGTTAATGCGAGCAAAAAAGAAAAGTTCTTTTGTTTGTTTGGAGTGAAGTGTAACAATGTATGTTGACAGTATTTGCATTGCTAGTATAAAGTGACTTTGATTGCACCCGAATATGTGTATTATAAAGACATATTAAGAACACAGAGTGGTGTATAAATATAGGAAAACTTGAGCACAACATGCATTAATATTAAAGGTTATATAACTTATGAATGCAAAAACCTATATGTGGAGTAGGTGGTATGGTAAGTATGTATTGGTAAGTTGCGCATATTGTGTGGGTACAGTATAATATGTTTTCTGAGGTAGTGTAGGATCTTTTTGATCAATACATAGTTAAGGTGTTGCGAGGAATGCATCTAGTGGGGATTCCTGCATGCTGGAAGTCGTGTCCTTAACTGCAGCGACAACAGTGCACTGGGCTTTCTCTTCTGATCTGTAGACCTCTAGCTTCGCGGATATTGTGAACATGTAGCGGTGGAACAGAATTGGCTTAACAACAGGCCAAAACTTGTCAGGTGTTGGTGCAAGAAGTTGTAGCTCTTGTGCTGATATACCCATGATTGATGTAGCAACCTCATCAAAAGCAGTTACCCATGTTGTTGATGTGCCATCCTCAATGATGAAGTGTAATGCATATTTGTAGTCACAATGAGAGACGTTGTGCTTGCATTTTTGGCAATACCAAGAGGAGTTTGCAGTTTGATCAAGTTTTTTCTTGCATTGCTGGTTGTTAACAATTGATGTGCATGCTGGATAGCTGAAGGAGGACATATTAATGTGTATAATTGTTGCTACGGTGGAGAAGGTGAGCGGTTTACCTAGTTGCGAGGAGGATTTGATGCCTGCAATATCGGTTTTCTCAATTTTTCCAATACTCACTGAAGGGTATGCAGTTGTAGAGGCGAGCGAAGTAAACCATGCACGCAATGCATGAGCCTCAGGTATATCAGGATCTATGAAGATTTGTGTATTAGGGCCTGTGGCCAATGTTGTTCCTTTGAAAGTTGTAGTTTTTGCTCTCTTAATTGCTAGAACTGGTCGGATTGATGTCTGTGTAGCACATAATTCACTTAGAAGTTTGCCCTCATTGTCACTAAAAGCGCCCCATAACGTTGCCTCAATACATAGTGCCGAGTTATCACTTAGTACGACTGTGCGTTTGTGGCTGAAAGTGCTATCACTTTTCCTGATAGTGGAGGGCGGTAATGGATAGTCACATAGCTAGTAGGTCAATGGTGGATTTGGCGGGGTGGAGTTGATTTACTGCTATTGTTTTGAAGCGGAAAAGATATTGTGGTATGTTTACGGACTTGGTTTGTACTAAGCTTTACGAGAGGATTCCAAGTCTAGGATGATGTCCCAGGAGTTGTGGAGTTGTTGTAATCTTTTTTGCAGCCGCAGGTGCCTCCTTTGATTGTGTATGTTTTACCTAGTTGTATTTGGTTGTAGTAAGAAGTTGTAGCTAGGTCGAAAGAAGTCACCACTATATCTGAGTTGCTTTTGTCGATAATGTCGAAAGTGAAAACCCCTTTGCTGGCGTTTTCCGTGTTGTAGTTGTTTAGGTTGCCTTTTTGGATGACCACGCCTTGATAGTCAAACGCTTTGGTAAGGGTTTAACGATTTAATTGGCGTGAGTTGCATGCAGTGTGCAGGGCGGCCTTCACGAGTAGCCGGTGCCAAAGTATCTGTGCGGGATGTCGGCAGGTGTACGGCCAGTTGGGGAGGAACAACGTTGGGGGCAATGGAGTCTGCGATGCTGGTGGTTCCTAAACAATAAAATAAAATGGAAATGAATTAGCAAATGGGGTAATGTTAAGTACGAGGGAGCATGCGCTAAACCATAAAGTGGGGAAACCAAGTTATGGCCCACGTAAAGTGTTTTTTTAGAGAATAAGCACATAAAGATATGTACAGAAGGGAAGATGTTTATATTACACAATAGTTTATACGCTCATTCTTTAAGTAAAGTACGAAACATATGTACAACAACTCTATTTTATATATCGTAATTGGAATTACACAAAACTTTTGACGACGGTTTCAAAATGGAACATGTACACCATATTTATGCAAGTATAGGTTTATCAAGTTAGGCCTTCAAAAAGAGATTACTGTGGGGTAGGATGAAAGATGTGGGCATATGTATGAGCAGTGCAAGGTCGTAGTAGGGGTGAGGTAGGGACTTAAATTAAAGGGATGCAAGATAAGCTTTGAATGCAGCTCTAATGGAGTGTTCCTCGCCGCCGCGAGTAAGACTTAGGTCGTAGCTGAGCGAACGAAGGAAAGTGTACAATGCGTCAAGCCTAAGGTACGTTGCATCTACCTTGTGCATCATGTCTAAGACAACGGTTAAATCACTATCGAGAATCATTGCTGATGGGATGAGGGACTCTGATATTCTACCAGAAATGGTCGAGCATGTAGCTGCAACAGAGGTAGCCAAAGTATGGACAGAAGTCGCAAGCGGTGGCTGGACACTTTGTATTGAGCTTTCATTGGTGGTTGCTTGGGTTGCATATGACTGTGGTGTCCCATTTGAAGCGACCAGTTCAATTGGAGGGCTCCCGACAATGGCACCAGAGGTATCATCTGATATTGTGATAATGGATGGGCTTCCACTTGGAGTGGCCATAATACCTGGAAAAAACAACCAACTTTGTTAGTATAAATTTAGCTTCTACTGACAAGTACAGAAATATATATACATTGCAAAATACATTGGCTCGCTGAAACTGAAATTGCAACTACATCGATTAATCATATATCATATATTTTATTCATAATTCTCTGTATGCAACTATGGAAATGTCAGATATGCTCATTGTAGTTTTCAGCAGAGCTTACATAAAGATTATCACTAACAGATTAAGAGCCTTTGAACTATCATCAGCAAAACATATAGACTGAACTCGATGAGATTGATCCTAAATCAGACATCATTCATCGGTCTTTTTTCAAAGGGTAATGTAGATGATCAGTGCTGAATCCTAAATATCTTTCAACATGTAAAGTGGTTATCTATGGTTGATGACACACATTGGTCCTCTCTCCACTTGACTGGTATACGATGCATAATTGGAGGTCTAGGTGACCCGCACAATGTGCCAGAAAGCAATAAAACACAATGGCCTAAATAAAAAATCACTATATGCCTTAACCAAGCCTTTACACTGACGTAAAGAAAGGACATAAATCATAAAATTGGTCATCTATAAGATCCCTAAACATATCCGGCATTCTGGTCTTCTTGTGAAGGCAATGGTCCCTTGCATCACCCTAATATTTACCAGCCTAGGGGCTTAACTTGTGAGGGGATGTGCATATGCATATCTAAGAAAATACAGCCATCATAATTGTGTCATATTACGGTAATGTAACAATTTAACACAGGTCACAGGCTGCTTTAGCATGCCACCTAATAAAGCCAGCTCATAAAATGACACAGAATAGTTGTCCAAACTTGCGCCATGCCAAATTGCATTAGAATCTTTGAATCAAAGCTTTACAATCAATCTTTTTTTCTTGTGTATCCAGAACCAAAAAGCCTCCTGTCTTTTTAAAAGAAATTTCCAATAATGAAAGCATGGCTGAGCATACTGCGCATTTTGTGAAACATATCCATCGCTAAGCATACGTTCATGACAACAAAACTAATGGCGGATAGCCCCCTATGCATTCGAGTAATTTATTTGCTTGAAGGAACGTGGCAATATGATCTAAACTTCTGCATATTGCCTTGTAGTCATTAAACTTTTAGTTTTTCTGTAATGACACGCTGGGCTCCATTCATACTATTGGATTATCATTATTCATTTCTCCTAAAAGATTCTGCCATATCTAGCTGTATAGTATATTGATTGGAAAGAGAATCAATGCAAATCGATCCAGAAGTTAGTTTTTGTATTTGATGTACATACTGTCAACCTTTCAAAGATTTCGTCCATCCAAACAATTAAAGATACAGAGGAAAGTTGTACTTGAATACAACATGAAATTGCTCTATTTAATTTACCTGTCTTCCCTCAATTTGCTAGTAAATCAGTTCTATTGCTTATTCTACTGTATCTATCTGGACATAACCAAGTACCCTGTTGAAAGCCTGAATTCTATGGTAAAAACTAAAAACAAGCTAAAGTGTCTTTACATTTTATCAATCAGTAAATACAGAGAAAGAAAGAAATGCTGCTAAAAACTGATCCGGAAGAAGTTGGCATAGCAACAGAACAATACTTTGCAAACCTGTTATATCTCTGAACTGTGGCGTATATGAGGTGAGAGGGTGTTGCAAGCGCTGGTGATAACAATCAAGCGGGGAGATGGTGCAGGATGTAAATTTAAAAGAGCAGGGGTGTATTTATAGAGAGATATAGTTGAAGCAGCCTGTAAGAGGAGGACAACACGTACACAGCAATGACCGACTCTGTAACAAATGCAATTACTCCTCCAAATATCGCTCCAGCACACTGTGTCTGACATGAGTTTCGCACTGTTACAGAGTTGCACGTATAGTCTATGGACAAGCTTTTATTCGCCCACCACGCATACACAGTGTGCAGTTTCCAGCGGGAGTTATGGCGGAGCGGTGGACACGGCGACAGGAACGATAAACAGCGTCACGCAGCATGCAATTTTTTAGCTTTCTTTTTCCTCCCGCCCACTACGTAGTATCTTATTAATGTCTTCAATAATGGCTTACACTGTTCCGGCCACACGTCGGGTGTTCTGCTTACCTATCAAAATATTATTATTTTAGTTTTTTTATTTATTTGCCTATTAAATTATGTGATAGGCAAATTTGGCTACTGGTGAATGAGTCGTATGATGTCTATTCCTGCATGTTACACCTAATGTATTCGACTTGGTTTTACGGAGGTATGTAGTCTGCTTTGCTTTTTCATAATTCTATTTATTCGTAAGCAAAAAGGAATGTACAGTTGGGTTATAATAATCAAGTCGATAAATTGAGTGATTGCTCTTATTAACTGTATACGCTTGTAGCGGCTACATCCGAGTGACTTAAATGGTCTTATTTAACTTTAAAATTGTTCAGGTATCATTGTTTTTCAGTACTGATGATTATTGAGTAGTGTTCCGTTACTCCCTTTCTAAGGGCACCGAAGACTAATGGACAGTTTACTCACTGTTGTTCCTGTATATTTTGCAGTTATGCTATGGTATGGGACTAACCCTGATATTTTACAGTTATGCAGTGGCGTTGGAATAATACATAAGGAAACCACTCACCACGGCAACAATTTTGAAGGGGGAGATTAAGCCGAGTTCGCCAATATTTAAGGATGCTTAAATCTAATGTTTTTTCTCATTGTCAATTTTTTTTACAATTAACATACATTTCACACACACAATAAAGGTTATTATAATTTGTTTGTTGCAAGTAAAAACAAATATGACATATTTTATAGTTTATAATTTTGTTTGGATTGTTACCTATTATCATATGTATGCCCACATGCTCTTGATGTGTAAGTTTTTGTAGGGTATTGTTCATGTAAAAGAGCAAAGTGGGTAGCCGGAAAGGGTTGGCCGGAAAATGTTGCCGGAATTTGACACTTTCCAGCAAAGCCTACTTCAAAGTAAACGCCTCCGGCGAACGAAAAATATACCTATAGTGTGGAAATTAAATTCCACTTGTCTTCCATAAAACCCGTTGACCATTGGTAGATAACATAAGCGGCTGGTAGGAAGGGCGACTACCGTGCAGTCCCGAGGTGACAGGCATGGAGTAAAAGCTTCAGCTTGGGATCTAACACGGAGCAGGTTTTAAACATTTCTTGTTTTAGTGGAGTATCTACAATGGACAAAGGCAGTAGCAGCTCAAAGCCCATTCATGTTCTCATGTTTCCATGGCTTGCTCACGGCCACTTATCTGCATTTGCAGGTCTATCCACGAGGCTAGCAGATCAGGGCATTGAAGTCTCCTTCCTCACCACTCCCTAAATATTCCCAGAATTAAACCTATGCTTGCAAATCATGAAAAAATAAAGTTGTTAGAAATGCCGTTCCCTACTGTAGATGGATTACCTCCAGGCTTCGAGTGCACATCTGACACTCCACCCCATCTCTTGGGTTTTTTCATACGAGTAGTGCAGCTCTTAGAGAAGCCCTTCGAGAGTCTGTTGCAGAGAATACCCAGGCCAGATTGTATAATTTTTGATATACTACAATACTGGATCCCCAAAGTAGCAACAAAATTTGGCACACCCACAGTCTTCTTTCTCGTCTTTTCTGCTAGTTATTGCAGCTATGAACTTTCTCCGTGCAGAGCCAAATCCCAAGAAAAAATCACTGCTGAGGAGTTGACCCACCCTCCTGCAGGCTACCCTTCCTATGCTATTTCATGGCATCTTTCTGAAGCCCACCTTTCGATAGATCTATCGTATACTCAAAATGATGGAATGAAAAACATAGATCGCATCATGGGTTGTATAGAGGGTTGCAGAGCTATAGCCATAAAGTCATGCAATGAGCTAGAGGAAAAGTTTATTAAATTTTTGAGAGGGTTACTATGAAGCCTGTATTTCCTGTAGGTCCTCTTCTCTTGCCAACGCAAGGAGGACTTGAACAAGGGGATTCTGATTGCTTGAAATGGCTAGAAAAGCAGCAGGATGGTTCAGTTGTTTATGTGTCCTTTGGGAGTGAAAGTTTTTAACAGGGCAACAGATTCAGGAGATGGCTCTGGGACTAGAGGCAGCACAGCAGCCGTTTATTTTAGTGTTGCGTTTCCAAAAGGATCTGTCTTTTGTTTTGCCAGAGGGATTTGAAAAGAGAGTTGAGCAGAGAGGGTTTGTAATAAATGGGTGGGCGCCTCAGAAGGAGATTTTGTGCCATCCTGCGACTGGAACATTTGTAACACACTGTGGGTGGAGTTCTGTGTTGGAAGGAATGAGCAATGGATTGCCTCTGATTGCTGTTCCCATACAATATGATCAGGGATTGAATGCGAGATTGGTAACTGAGGAACTGAAAGTGGGCGTGGAGGTGGAAAGGGGAAAGGATGGGCTTGTGAATAAGTACCAAATTTGCAGCGCTGTGAGAAGAATTATGGTTGAAGAAGAGGGCCAAGAGATAATGCAGAGGGCGAGAGAGATGGGAAATTTGTTCAGGGAAGCATAAGTAGTGTTTCTCAGAGGATGTACATAGATAAATTCGTTGAACACCTGGGGAGTTTGGTTGTTTGATATGAGTTCATGGAGTATCTGGTAATCTAACATAATGGAAGTGTATTGTATGAGTGGATTGTTATAATTGGGTTAATCTTAGATCTACAGAGAAATTTTATGTTTAGGTAGAACTTTATGGGAATGGTTTGTTTTTTGTTTTAGTCCGAGTTTCTTCAGCATCTACTGGAAGATGTGATTGATATGGGAGCCGGAGGAGACCCGAAGGGCAATGCACTCGAATGAATTCAAACGTGTTAGGTAAAAAAAGAGGAGCATTCGAGAGTGACATTTAATACACGCAATTGTATTAAATGTCAGGAGGGGATTGCAATAAAAGTATACTTCAATGAAAGGAAAAGGTATACTTCATGAGAAATTCAAAATTTAAATTTATTTTTCTGTAGTTCTGGAGCAGATTGGTATCACATTCTGTGGAGATAATCGTAACGACTGGTTCATTAAATTCTAGGGTTGCAATGCAGATTTTCAAATATATAGTTTAATCAATTCTGAAATCAATAGTGTTTTCTGTTGTTATAGGTTTTGAAATCTTCAAGTGGAGTTTTCCAAAAATGGCAAAGGACAAGTATAATCAATTGCAGAACGCAACAAGTAGTGGAAGTATTCAATGTCTAGAGTCATGGGTGTGTATAAGGTGCGGCTTTTCTTGGTGTCCTGCATGTGGCTTTGCCTTTGGTTTGCAAAGTACAAAAGGTGGATATAATGGTTCTCATGTTTGCAACGAAGCAAAAATTACAAAATCAATTAAGTGTGGCCGATATGGATTTAATTTACAATGAGTACACCACAGGAATCACAAGACAAAATGGTTTTATGTTTCACTGTTTGGGGATTCATTCAGGTGTGAAGAAAATAAGAAAGGTGGAAAAGGAACTTGACTGCCGGGCTAAAAGTGTAATCAAATTGTTAACCAACATTCTTCAAAATCAACCCATCATAGTTTTCTCTGCCCACGTTCTTCTCTATAGGGCAAATGTGGTTGGCCAAGTTTTAGAATACTTACCGATGAATGATTCAATGGTGGACATCTGTGCAAGGAGTGCATTGTATATTCAGCTAGCAGACCTTTTGAACACCATTCTGCAACATTATCCAGAACTACTTAAAATATTTTTAGGATCCTGTTCCCAAACTCACACAAGCAGAAGATTTCATGTTGATGGTAACTTTGGGAGCGATTCTTCTCTGATTCAAAAATTGAGGACCATATGTAAGCAATCAAAACTTATTTTAAACAGAGTAAAAACAGAGATGAGGACTTCCATGTGAAGGCTGAACTTGGCATTGCTGTGTCTCTTTTGGGGTGCTATGAGAAATTGGTATGTGCAGCTGAGAAACAAGCATCTTCCACACCATCTGTGATTTTTGGTTCAGAGAAGGACGATTCAAGTATGACGGGGCAGTACAGCCACTTCATTCCATACAACAGCTTCAGGGGAGGAAGACTCGATTGTCTTATTAATAGACAGGAGTTGTTATTTTTATGTTTATCTTATTTATATGCATGTCTTATTTATAAGCATGTTATATTTAGGTTTCTTGTGGTTGAAGCAAACTTTTTTTCAAAGAGGTGCACAAGTTATATATATGTGCATGGATTTACTCTTTAGAATATGAAAAAGAGAGAATTGTATTGTATTCCTCTGGATTGAATAAAGGAAAAGGTTGGCTTGTTTCTAGTGGATGTAGCCCACATTGGGTGAACCACGTTAAATCTTGGGTTTATCTTGTGATTGCATGCTTATATTATTTCTGTTTTAATTCCGTTTTATTGCTCATCTGTGTTTCGATCCTAACAACTTGGTATCAGAGCAAGATTTTGTTTTGGCAAAAAAAAAAACTCACAGGAGGGTTTCTTGTTTGAGTGGGAGCAATGACAAAAGATAGCAAGTTCAGGGTTGAGAAGTTTAACGGCCAAAACTTTCAGCTATGGAAGATGCAAGTGGAGGACTACCTATATCAGAAGGATCTTTATCTACCATTGAAAGGGAAAGCTTTAAAGCCGTCAACTATGAAAGATGAAGAATGGGATGTTCTTGATCGGAAGGCATTGGAACGATACGGTTGTGCTGGAGCAGCTACGGTAGCTTTCAATATTTCTACGGAAAAGACAACGGTAGATCTAATGGAAAAATTGGGTAAATTGTATGAAAAACCCTCAGCCTCCAATAAGGTATATCTCATGAAAAGTTTATTTAATATGAAGATGTCAGATGGTGATTCAGTAAATGATCATTTGAATGAATTCAACATGGTTACTAATCAATTAAGCTCTGTAGGAGTAAGTTTTGATGATGAAGTTAGGGCTCTTTTGATTTTGTGCTCATTTCTAAAAGTTGGAATACTTTGGTTATGGTTGTGAGTAATTTTTTTTGGTTCAAACACTTTAAAGTTTGATGATGTTATTGGTGTGATTCTTAGTGAAGAGATGAGAAGAAAAAGCACAGGTGAGTCATCTGGTAATGCTTTGAGTGTAGAGAACAGGGGAAGACAAAAGGAAAAAAAAAAGGTCTTGGACACCGTGGAAGGTCTAAGAAGGGCAGATCTAAATCTAGAAGCAGGATGGTATGTTGGAATTGTGGAAAAGCGGGACATGCAAAGAAAGATTGTTGGTCTTTAAAATCAGGAAAGATCAACAAGAAGGGAGCAAAGAGGCAAACATAGCAGGTGATGTGTTACAAGATGCTCTTATTCTTTCTTTAGATAGTAAATCAGAATCTTGGGTTTTAGATTTTGGTGCTTCATTTCATGCAACTCCTCATAGACAATATTTTCAAGATTATGTTCAAGGGAATTTTGGGCAGGTATATCTTGGTGATGATGAGCCATGTAACATTGTTGGAAAAGGCAGTGTTCATGTTAAATTGCAGAATGGTAACACTTGGGTGTTGAAGAATGTCGGCATGTTCCTAGCTTGAGGAGGAATCTAATTTCTGCATGGGGCAATTAGGAGATGAGGGTTGTATGGTTATATTTACAAGATTCTTGGAAAGTTACCAAGGGTTCTCTTGTGGTAGCAAGAGGTAAGAAAGTAGGTACTTTGTATTTATCCACTGTTAGTACTTGATCCATCTTCTATTTTAGCTACTACAGGTATAGACACAACTCTATGGCATCACAGACTTGGCCATATGAGTGAGAAGGGGATGAAGATTTTACATTCACAGGGAAAGTTGTCAGATTTGAAAAACATAGACCTGGACTTTTGTGAGCATTGTGTGTATGGGAAACAAAAGCGTGTGAGATTTCTCAAGGTTGGATCAACCAAGAAGGAGCACAAGTTAGAGCTTGTTCATACGGATGTGTGGGGGCCGACTCAGGTATCTTCTCTTGGTGGTTCATGGTATTATGTTACTTTTATTGATGATGCTACTAGGAAGGTTTGGGTTTACTTGTATAAAGAAGAAATCTGATGTATTTAATACTTTCAAGAAGTGGAAAGCTTTGGTTGAGAATGAAACAGTTTGAAGTTGAAGTGTCTCAGATCAGATAATGGTGGAGAGTACTGCAACAATGAATTTAATAACTATTGTTCACATAATGGAATCCGTAGGGTGAAGACAGTTCCTAGAACACCACAACAGAATGGTGTGTCAGAAAGAATGAACATGACTATCATGGAGCGTGCAAGGAGCATGAGATTGCATGTTGGATTGCCCTTACAGTTTTGGGTGGATGTTGTAGATATTGTTGTTTACTTGATAAATAGAGGACCTTCAAGTGCTTTGGAAGGTGGAGTACCCGAGGAGGCTTGGACCGGTAAGGAGGTAAACTATTCTTTTCTAAAGTTTTTGGTTGTGAAGCATTTGTGCACATTGATAAAGAGAATAGGACCAAGCTAGAAGCTAAGTCAAAGAAATGTACTTTCATTGGATATGGCACTGATGATTTTGGATTCCGGTTGTGGAGTTTGGATGAGAAGAAAATCATTAGGAGTAGGGATATTATTTTCAATGAAAGGGTTATGTACAGGGAACAACTACATAGATAAGAAGCTGGAAAAGTCTGAGTATGTAGCACTTGATGAGATAAAAGATAGAGAAGTGCTCAAAGGACTGGAAAATCAACAAGTTGGCATCAATCCTGGCATAGTCGGTGTTGATTATGTAGATCAAAATCAGCAAGAACAACAAGAGCCTCAAAATCTAGAAAATCTTGTAAGACGTTCTACTAGGGTAAGTAAACCTCCTGCACGATTATCTTCGTATGAGCTTTACTATTGTTTATTGATAGATGGTGGAGAACCAGAAAAGTTTTGAAGAAGCAATGCAGGTAGAAACACGGAAAAAGTGGGAGCAGGGTATGGATGAGGAGATGGACTCCTTGGATCACAACCAAACTTGGGATTTGGTTCAATTGCCTACAGGAAAGAGAGCATTGCAGAACAAGTGGGTTTACAGGTTGAAGGAAGAAGAAGGTGACAAAAAAGAGGTACAAGGCAAGACTTGTTGTGAAGGGATTTGCACAGGAAAAAGGTATAGACTTTGATGAAATTTTCTCTCCTGTTGTTAAAATGACTTCCATTAGAACTGTTTTAAGTTTGGTAGTTGTGGAAGATTTGCATCTTGAACAATTAGATGTAAAGACTTGCTTTTCTTCATGGTGATTTGGAGGAAGAAATATATATGGAGCAGCCACAGGATATGAAGTCAGGGGGAAGGAGAATTTGGTGTGCAGATTGAAGAAGAGCTTGTATGGCCTTAAGCAAGCTCCAAGGCAGTGGTATTTGAGATTTGACAGGTTCATGATAGAACAAGGTTACTCTAGATGTCATTCTGATCACTTGTGTTTATTTTAAGAGACTAGATAATGGCACCTATATTATCTTGTTGTTGTATGTGGATGACATGCTTGTGGTAGGGTCAAACTTGTAGGATATAAATGAGCTAAAGAGACAATTAGCCAATACATTTTCCATGAAGGATTTAGGTGCAACAAAGAAAATTCTTGGCATGAGAATCAATAGAGACAGAAAGAGTAAAATATTGACTTTGTCTCAAGAAGAGTATGTGAACAAGGTGTTGGACAGGTTTAGGATGCAAGGATGCAAAACCAGTAAGTACACCATTGGCAGGGCACTTCAAGTTGAGTAAAGAACAATGTCCTAAAACACATGAAGAGATTGAATATATGTCTAGAGTTCCATATGCTTCAACAGTTGGAAGTTTGATGTATGTTATGGTATGCACAAGACCAGACATTTCCCATGCAGTGGGAGTTGTCAGCAGATACATGAGTAATCCAGGAAAGGAGCACTGGAATGCAGTCCAGTGGATTCTCAAGATACTTGAGAGGGACCAGTAGCAGGAAGTTGTGCTATGGAGGGTCAGAGGTTTCTTTACATGGATATGTTGATGCAGACATGGCTGGAGATTTGGATGGTAGGAGGAGCACCACAGGTTATGTATTCATTGTTGGTGGCATGACAGTTAGTTGGATTTCTAAATTGCAGAAGATTGTTGCCTTGTCTACTACAGAGGCAGAGTATGTTGCTACTACAGAAGCAAGCAAGGAGATGATATGGATGCAACGGTTCATGGAAGAGTTGGGAAAGAAGCAGGAGGATTACAGGTTATTCAGTGATAGCCAGAGTGCAATTCATCTTGCCAAGAACTCAACATTCCATTCGAGAACCAAACATATACAACTCAGGTATCACTTCATTAGATCAGTTTTGGAGGATGGACAATTGATGTTGGAGAAGATCCATACAAGTCAAAATCCTGTTGATATGTTGACAAAGGTGGTGACAAAAGAGAAGCTGGAAGGTTGTTCGGCTTTGATAGGTCTTCAAGATTGATCTTGAAGAAGAGAAACAAGTTAGAGAAGAGTCTGAGGATGAGTTGTAATAGTGGGTTGCAGCAGTTAGTCTCCAAGTGGGAGATTGTTGAAGATGTGGAGTCTAACTTGCAAGATGAAGTGGCAGTTTTTTTTCCTTGATTTTGGGAGGAATGCATGGCCATGGATAAAAATAGCATTGTCTTATTAATAGAAGTTGTTATTTTTATGTTTATAAAAATAACATTGTCTTATTAATAGACGAGAGTTGTTATTTTTATGTTTATCTTATTTATATGCATGTCTTATTTATAAGCATGCTATATTTAGGTTGCTTGTGGTTGAAGCAAAACTTTTACAAAGAGGTGCACAAGTTATATATATGTGCATGGATTTACTCTTTAGAATATGAAAAAGAGAGAATTGTATTGTATTCCTCTGGGACTGAATAAAGGAGAAGGTTGGCTTGTTTCTAGTGGATGTAGCCCACATTGGGTGAACCACGTTAAATTATATCAAGAAGAAAATAGAATCCATAGATATAATACTCGAAAATTGCTATTCTTGGTGCACTTAAAGAACCAGTTGTAGCTTCAAAATGTAATAGAAACTCACTTTCAAAATAAGAAAGATGAGATTGAAAATCAATGCAATGAATGGATAACACAAAGTGGTGGGCCAAAACACTTATTATGCAAATTAGATTGTTAACACTTATGAAATAGTGTTAGAATTGGCTGTTGCCACCTCCGAGGAAAAAAAGAATCACAAAGTGAGAAAAATATAAATTTGTTTTGATGAAGAAAATAGAAACCACATATGCGATAGAGTGAAAATTGCTATTCTTGGTGCACTAGAACTAGATTCTAGCTTGAAAGAGAGTAGCATTACGAAAAGCATGGCGGCGTGGGAATCTGGTGAAACTCTTCCACGTACCCGACCTCCCAGGTCGTGTGAGAATATGGAATATAGGTGGTATACGGATAGAATAGTTAGGCAATCTTGTCTTCGACACGCAATGAAATTTGCGAATCCAAGGCAAAGAAGGCCCTTCTTATGGACCGGTGTGATAGATCGATCGCGAGATGATCGCTCAAGGCTCCAATAATATCGAGCTCTAGAGTGATTTGATCTATGGGTTGTGGAATGCGTGGAAAATGACCTGGTATGGTTTCGTATATTTCTCCTATAGGGTCATATGGTGGATGGTAAAATAGTCACTCTATGGACGGTTCTCTGCCTAGTCCGAATTCTCTAGCTTTGTTAGCCATTTAATTCGTTGGATGATGATAGGTGGAATTGGAGTAGACAAATATTGTCGTAGACCGGTTTTATGTCTAATCCACTTATGGACTCGTTGGTGTGGGATTGTGGATCACAACCATAGACTCTTGTTTGTTGCGGTCATGTTATGGTCATACGCGGGATCAAGTTCTAATCCCTAGTATCCAATAATCATACGCTTTTTCACCTCTATGTTTAAATCAAAAGATCTTCTCGAATACCTCACGGGTGTTCTTGCGACAACCTCGATTCTTAGGCCGTATCATGTCCTGAGGGTGTCTCTGCATCATGGTTGTGGAACTAAGGGATCACACCCGAATGTTTGTTCTCTTTCAAACCTTTACTCTGAAATGTTTTCCTAAGGTAATCTGTAGTTTGGGTCCAAAACGTATGTGTTGGTCGTAGCTATGTTTAATCCTCTTAACGGAGATCCACTGCTAAATCTCTTGTTGTTTGGAAGACTCGGATCCTAAGATTCAACCGCATTCTTTGTTATGAGATTGGGTTGAGGCACGATTGGTTCGAAAATGTATTCACAGGCTTCCCGTAATTGTCATCTGCGATTTATAATAAAGTGAAATCTAAGTATACTTCTAGCATATATGACTTCTTTTTGTATTTTCCGGCGTTTTTATAAGAAAGCGGCTATTTAAAATATTTAGAATTGACAACTAAACTAATAACTTAAAACAAACAAAATAGCCGAGTGTAGCTATTTGTGCGTGCATTTGTATATATCTATTCTAAACAATGAAATAACTAATCTATTTACAATTCTCGAAGCCTACCTCGAAGTGAGGAGTGAATCATAGTTTCTCGAAACTATCAGACTTCCCATGGCAATGTCAAGAATAGAATTTATTGAAATAAAACAGCTTAACTACTCTCTATTTGATATGATTCGACTAGAACTTTGAAATTTAAAACACTGGATTCAGCAGTGTGGCGAATCCGATGGTGTGTGTGATCTCGTCCCCTCGGTATGATCTCCTCGTTCTTTCGTGTTCACGTGGATCCGAGAAAAGCGTGTAATGCTACTTAATGGGAGTAGATTTTAGGACAAGGACCATTTCAAATGAGACCGAAAATGCGAGGAGAGGGATAGCCCATGGCTTATGCGATTCCTAATTTCTTTGCGAGTCAAGCAACATGAAGCGACCAGAACAGGTAACTATCCTATACGAAGAGAAACCTCTGAACTTTAATGGCTACCTAAAATTCTATTCTCCAATGGATTGGATAAAACAAAGAACGCTTGCACTGAGTTGGATATGTGGCTTACAACAAAATAAAGCTAACTAGGCATATAATGAACAACTAAGAATTCAAAACACAGAAAGCAAATCTACAACAAAGAGAAATTCAAAACTTTGCATTAGATGAAATGGCAAAGACCTTTGCAATGGATACACAAAATCTAGCTAGAGATGCAAGTGAATTCAAGCTAAAGCCTCTAAATAAGCTAACTAGTTAAAACACTAAAATGAGGAATGAGAGCAAAGATCAAACTTCAAAATCGAGTCAAGCTTGGACAAAACTCCAGGACCATTTGCATGTGCACAAACCATGCATTTATAGGAATTCAAACACCCAAGAACCAAAACCAAATTGAACTCTTAAGCAATAAACAAAGGAAAAACACTATTCCGAGGACCACGAAACATAAATGCATGCTCAAGTCGGCAAGAATCACAGTGGTGAAACGTTGATTTTGCATGCGTTCCATCAAAAAAATTCTAGAAACCACGTATGCGGGCGGTGAGAGTGAAAATTTTGTTACTTAAGAGAAAAGGGGCAAGAAAAGAGGGAAAAGGGAAAACAAAACACGCGAGGGGACTAGAAGGGGCATTGTTAACTTGAGGAGCTGGATCCGAACACCTAAGAACATCATTGACTTATTCTGCCGTTCAAAGAGTGCGTAGATAACCAAAACTCAATTTCAACATAAGATAGATGAGATTGAAAATCAAAAATGAATGGATAACACAAAGTGGATAATAATGTAAGCTAAGGAAGATCAAAACGATTTTCAAATAGTTGAATTGCTCAAGAAAATTTATCAGACATCAATTAATTAGACTTAGACAAAAAAACTCAGACACTTTGCAGTAAAAGGGGGAAACTCGTTTTGAAACTCAATCCATCAATTCAACCCTGCAAAATTCGTCCTAATCTTTCCAAGTGCAATCCTCCATGTCTGTTTGGCATTATGAAGAAGAAAGAATGGCGGATCGAATCAAATTTGGTAGTTGAAAAAGTCCAGTTCACGTTTTATGGTAGGAAAGACGTTTTCTTAAAATTCACCCACTTAAGTTTGCTAAAAATGAATTTTGATGGTTCCTATGCAAAGAGGAGTTCGAGCCCTTTTCAAAAAAGTCCTCATTTTCCCAAATCCGAGCTTCCAGTCGAAAGTTATGGCCTTCTGAAGTTTTTACTTCGCTTAGTTTTCAAAAAATAAAAGGAGGGAAAATTTTATAAATTGCACTCGTGGGCTCGAAATTTACTTAGGGTACTTTTTGCAAAAAGTAAAAGTCACAAATTCCTCCGCGACCCTACAACGCCGCCAATTCACTTTTGTAAAACACCTCCACGGGTTCGCGGGCCTACACTTTCAAACTTTACCTTTAAAAAAAAGGGCAAAAATCTTAAGTCTCCTTGCCGGTCCGCTTCCTTGCCTATCACTGTGGGTTTGACACATGGCTTCTTTAGGCGTTGCAGAGGCGCGGATGGTTTTAGACCTTACCGATTTTGGGAATAGATTGGAAAAAGTTCTTAAGTTTCCCCGCTGGCCCACCTTCCCATAGGTCACTGTTGGACTGACACGTGGCTTCACTTGGCGTCGGCGGAGGTGCGGGTTGTTTTAACCTTCACGCCTTTTAACGGAAAAAGTCAACATTTCTAAGTTTTCCCGATGGTCCACTCCCCCGCTTGAAATTTTGGGTAGGACATGTGGCGTCCTTAGGCGTGGCGAAGCGCGGGGATTTTGAACCTTTTTGCCCTTTCAAACAAAAAAGAGTTAAAATCCAAATTGCCTCCAACGACCCGCCTTCCCGTGGGGCTTAAAAATGTGCCACGTGTCCCTTGCGCTTTAGGAAAAATTTCTTCCTCGGGCCCACAGGCCCGCCTTTGGGAAAAATTTTCTTCCCCGGGCCCGCAAGCCCACCTTTGGGGAAAATTTTCTTCCCTAGGCCCGCAGTCCGCCTTTGGGAAAATTTTCTTCCTGGGCCCTTGAGCCGCATTTGGGAAAATTTTCTTCCCTAGGCCCGCCTTTGGGAAAATTTTCTTCCCCTGGACCTCAAGCCTGCCTTTGGGAAAAATTTTCTTCCCAGGCTTGCCTTTGGGAAATTTTTTTGCTCTGGATCCGCATGCCCGCCTTTGGGAAACTTTTCTTCCCAGTCCGTCCGGCTTATAACTTAAGAAATATGAGGAGCTAAGAGGACTTCTTTATATCATTGGAAAGAGGAGGAAATTTCCTATCTCATAGAATGTTTTCAAGAAACCGTAAGTGCGTTAAATATGTGAAAAATTAAGTTGAAGTGCAAAGATGAGTCTGAGAGTGGGTAAGTGGGAAATTACCCCTTTTTAACTTAAATGTTTAACTCTAGAGCATGGGTTGACCTTTTGAAGGGTCACATTAGGGGATAAGAGAATGTTTTTCTAACCCATATAAATAAGGACCTTGGTTGTTGTCTAGACCTTGTAAAATTAAATTAACACCCAAGAGAAATTTAACTATATTGGGGTTAACTATGCTCTTTAATTTTGTAATGTGGATTTAATGTTGCTTTCAATGGGAAAATTTCATTTATTAGATTACGATTGACTTTGAACCTTTTACTGTGACAACTATTGCTTGAAGCTTGGTAGTGGAAGCGCTTTAAAAAAAAATTATTTCATAATTTTTCTATCTAAACCTAGGTTGTTCTTGGGTCTTGAGTGGTTGTTTTAGGATGGATGTTACAATAGCGTTGAAAAATGTCTTCATTGCTTGAAATCATCTGCTTTATCCACCATATAAAAGTTCGACGTCGAAGAAGAAACAACCTTATTCTTTGTTGTATATTTAAAAGAGACAAACTTTAGCGTTAACACAATGATAGCATCCAAAATGTTGGGATGGGTTTGTCTTCCAAATCTGCATCTTCATTTTGTGCGTCCGAAAGTTTTGAAAAGTATTGGAAATTTCTCGATATATATATTAAAACAAATATCAAGTGGTCGAGTTGGGGTTGTTCACTTACACTTGTATATGCATGGAAATAGATCTTAGCAAAGTTCTTCCTGATAAGATGAGATTAAAGTAGGGAGAAATGCGGTGATCTCACATCTTGGACTACAAAACATGTCTTTTTGTTTTTGGATCTATAAGCAAACATGTCATTTACAAGACTCTTGCCCATAACTCAAAGGGCGGTTGGAAAGGAAAAAAGACGCCCTTGAAAACTCAAAACATGTTAGCCCTATTCTCATTTGGAGTGAGATGATGAGGATAATCCACGAAGAACGACTGGTACCTCCACATGATGGCAAGGCAATGTAGATTTCATAATTACAAGTGTCCATGAATACATGTGACAATGGCTCGATTCAAGGAAGCCCTAGGGGAAAGGATTAAGATATAATAGATTTTTCATTAAGGGGATCCAAAAGATTTGATGAAACAAATTCCTCTGAATTGGATAAGGAGCATGGCCATCTTACAATCGATGATGTTCAACATTATATTGTGGGCCCTATTGTTGAGGGATGAGCGGAAGTCAAAAAAGAGAGGAAAAAGACATACTAAGCCACAAGTTGTTCTAGTTAATTATGGGTACTAGTGTCTTTTTATGTATGAAGTGCACATGACACTTATTCTACGATGTTTTTACGAGGTGATTTGTATTCTTAATATTTTTATTTTTTCGGTGCCATGTGTTCTACTTCTTTTAGAGACATGATTATTTCTTGCCATTTTTTGTAATTGTCTCGTGATACTAGCTAATATATTGATGTGTGGCAATAAAAAAATAACATCTATTTGATGTACTTTACAATTGATAGGGAAAGGCACCAACCGATGAACATGTACCATAGATGAACACCGTTTTGTGAGTGTGGGGTCCATTTAGTGGACAAATCTTCCGCATTAATATAGTTGAGGGGACCCAATAAATGTGCGATCTGGAAAAATTGATATCTTAAAAAATTTAATAAAACTTGCATAATTAATACACTCTTTCATTAAAAATGTATGATGTAACACATTGGGAACATGAACCTTTAAATAATAGTGTTTGAGGCTTCAATTTAAAAGTCATCTTACAACATTAAAATGTCAACATCAATAACATAAGTACAAAAGTGTACATAATTACTCAAAGACATTATTCCGGTTGGGCGGAGGCCAGAGGGGTTTTAATCGAAGATAGAAACATCGACAACAGAGATGAAGCGGTAGAGGACCTTGAGTATGGAGCGATGGTAGCCAAAGGATGGAGAGACGATGGAACAAATATCAAAAACCCTAACAAATGGAAATTACAGAAATCATCACCAAGTTCAAAAAACCTAACATTAGGTTTCTTTGAAGAAACCCTATAACGAATAAAACATGGCGAAAAAATGGTGTGGCCGCTCACATTATGATTTATTTCCTTTTCTTTTCGGTGGTGGTTACTTTTTCCTTCATTGTTGGGCTTGTATTTTATTGCCAATTTAAGTGTTTTCCCTCACTCATGTTCTCCTATGTTGGTTGCATGCGTGACCTCCATTTAGTTGTAGGTAGGGTTTTCTCTTGCTTTTCCATGTTTTATTGTTTTTAGTTGTATGCGTGGTTACGAAGGGTTTTGAAACATATTCATTTTTAAACATGGTTGCGTTTGCGGGTCTATGATGATAGATGTGGCGAGCATATTGTACTCATGCGGGATTTCCTCTTTGCCTTCTTCTATTCATTTGTATTGATCATGGTTTATTTTTATGTGGATAAATGGATGCTTTAGGATGCATGGTTGCGGGGGTTTCGAGATATATTCATTTTTGGTTTTATTTAAATGTATTGTCATTTATTCTAATGTATTGTCATTTATTCTATCTGTTTTGCACTTGGAAGGCCCTATTTTTGTATCTATGGCAGAAAAAATTCAAAGAGGATGGTTTGGCCGGGGTTTCTCAACTTGATTGTATGGAGTACAACTCGGGCTAGGGTTATTTGTAATTTATTAATGTTAAAAAAATTCTTTCAATTCTAGCTGAAAGAAAAAATAGCCAAAATAAATTAAACTACAATTGAGAACCTTGTCACTGAAATAAAAAAATAATATAACCCATTTTCACCATATTTTCCCAAAATATTCTCTTTCATTCAATTATGTGCAAACCGGTTAATGGTAATGAATGGGTGACTCCTCCATATGGTTTGAAATAAACACAACACAATATTTTTCTTAAGCTCGATACTTATGAAGCACACTTTATATGTACTTCATTGTAAGAAAATAGGTTTTGCACATTGTTTCCCCTAAGCATTTTGCCCTCCCATTTATTTCTCCTCCCTCAAATAACCTCTTTATCACCCCTCTCCATTCTCCGATGTTTCACTCCCTTAATGTTTACTTCTTTAACACATCCACTTGGTGTTTCCACTCCAAGTAAGAAATGAGTAGAAAATTATGATAAGTAGTAGAGTGTGGACCACAATGATTACTTTGGTCGTCGAGATGACTTAATGACATTCGTCCACATGTTGCATATTGATTCACAAAAGGCGAGTTAGATTTGGATGCAAATTTTCAATTGACGGATGTATAAAAGCCCTAATTGCATCACATGATGTCATATTGTCGACCTTGTTGCAAATAATAAAAGTAGATGCAAAAGTGTCAAAAAATGGTGTTTCACTCTAAAAACAACCCCTTTAAAATGTCATCTCCTTCAATGTCTTTGTTAATGCCCCCACAACACATTCTTCCACCATCACCGCACCTTCTTGAGCTCCTTCATCTTACAGAACCCAATTTTTAATATTTTAATAAGTCTTACATACATGTATAAATATTTTCGCAAAATTTCACCTCTCATTTTATTTTATCAAAGTAAACCAATCTATCAAATTTAGTATACTAAATTCCATATTAAAAAGTGTTGGTTTGAACCCTCAAACATATTGACTTTTAGTAGTTTTTTGGTCACTTTAAGTGTAATTTCATTCATATGGATAATACAACCAAGGTCGAAACAAGACAATGGAGCACATATAATAGATGTTATTGGGTGGGAAGAATCTGATCCGTTGAATAGGTGCGAGAAATGTATGTTTTTAATTCCCACCTTTTCATTTCCCACTTTTTATTCATGTCTTCGCCTTATCTACAAAAATAAATATCGTGCACTCAAAAAAATTGATGCCATAAAAAATTAAAATAACAAAATATAAAAGCTCAATTGAGGGATGAAATCTTCCTTTCATTCATATATCCATTCCCTGAAGGGGCTCAATGATTGATGAGTGTTCCTCCATCACTTGTTTTTTCCCCTTTAAGATTGCATTTCGCTCACATGAATTATGTGCACAAGCTTTAGATGATTAAGTGGACCACAAATAGTAGATATTATTTGGGTAGGAACCAAGAGGGGTTTAAGCCCTAGGCAAACTAGGCAATCGCCTAGGGCGCTAGTAGTCAGGGGGCGCCCAAATCTAATTTTTTTCCTTTTTGTTCGTTAATTTTAGAACTTAGCTTTAAAACAATTTATTTGAAGATTTAATATTGATTACCCCATTTATAGATATTATTATATAGTAACATAAATTTCACACATACACATAAAAATGCTATGTAATATTTTTGCAAGTAAACACAAATACCACATATTTATAAGCGCATATTATTTTGTTTGTATTGTTACCCATTCTCTGATGTAGCTCTAGATTATGTAGGTGTGTAATTTGTTCTAGAAAAAGGTTAATGTATTTTTATAATGTCACTAGTGTATCTAGTAGAGGTGAGTATAATTGAAGGAAAAAGTATTTAATTCTCTATTCTTAATTTTTCGGGAAAATATTTGTTATTTTTAATGGAGGAACTGGTAGGCCTAGTCTAAATACAATTCTTCACAAAACCATGAAAGCCACATAAAGGTTTTTGTTTCTTTGCGAAAAAATGGTGCTTTATTTCAGGATGGAGTTCTCATCACCTACTTGATATGGCTAAATCAGACTTCTAAGAAGCCTAGTATAAAATATCAAGTATTTTTGCATTCTAAGCATCTCCTACAATTATTTTTTTCCATCCATGGATTTTCTTTTGAGTCCTATGATAATTTAGTAAGATATAATTATTATTTTTTATTATGACCATGATGTAAATTTAAAAAAACAAGAATATATGCATATTTTATCTATTTACTTGATGGAAAAAATATTAACTAAAATTGTGAGGGGGCGCCCACTCACACTATTGCCTACAACACTCTCGCCCTTTTATTTGGCTATGGTAGGAACAATATACAAATGTTATTTGGGTGGGAACAATATGAACCATGGAATATTTGCGGGACATGTAAGGTTTTTTTTGCCACCTTTTTATTTTTGACTTTCTGTTCATGCCTTTGCCATAAAAAATAATATAGTAAGATAGAAAATCTCAATTGATAGATAAAATCTTCCTTTCGTTCCTATGTCCAATCCCTGAAGGGGCTCAATTATTGATGGGTGGTCCTGCGTCGCCTATTTTTTCTCCAATTACTCGAACTTACAACTGAAAAGCATGCCTGCAAAGTGGAACACAGATAGCAAATATTATTTGGGTATGAACAATCTTCATCAATGTCACTAATACTTGTTCACTGACCTAGAGAGAAACCCTTATCCTAAAACTACATGCAATCGCTACCTTTCGATGCTACACCCACTACACATTTTCATGTCTATGTTGTATCCCATGAAATGTGTACTCAATTTCCCTTACATTTACGTGATTTCTAACTAACGAATATATGCAAGAGCTAGAATTTCAAACAATTTTCCATTTGATCAGTATTCTTCGTCCAATCTTTACATTTTGAGATATCTCCACAAACATTTACATCCACGTCTTCCACAATACATCGTTTCTACTTTAAATGATTAAGAAAATCTCGTGTGGTGGTTGGAGTGTGGAAACCAGGATTACTTTCCCATTCCGATTTCCCTGCCTTTCTACTTCCCCACCCTCAAACCCCTTCTTTTTTGTCCCTCTTCCTCTCCCATTGTTATCTCCCTCCACTTTCACTTATTCACAAAATACCGTTTCCCCATTTCCATTCTATATTTCAAAGTACAATTGGGAGGATAATATACTAATCATGTGGAAAGTAAATTCCACTTGTGTTCCATAAAACCCGGACCATTGGTGGATAACATAAATGCGGCTGTTAGGAAGGGCTACAGGCATGAAGTAGAAGCTTCAGATTGGGGTCTAACACCGAACAGGTTTTAAACATTTCTTGTTTTAGTGGAGTATCTACAATGGACAAAGGCAGTAGCAGCTCAAAGCCCATTCATGTTCTCATGTTTCCATGGCTTGCTCACGGCCACTTCTCTGCATTTGCAGGTCTATCCACAAGGCTAGCAGATCAGGGCATTGAAGTCTCCTTCCTCACCACTACCCTAAATATTCCCAGAATTAAACCTATGCTTGCAAATCATGAAAAAATAAAGCTGATAGAAATGCCGTTCCCTACTGTAGATGGATTACCTCCAGGCTTCGAGTGCACATCTGACACTCCACCCCATCTCTTGGGGTTTTTCATACGCGTAGTGAAGCTCTTAGAGAATCCCTTCGAGAGTCTGTTGCAGAGAATACCCAGGCCAGATTGTATAATTTTTGATATACTACAATACTGGATCCCCAAAGTAGCAGCAAAATTTGGCATACCCACAGTCTTCTTTCTTGTCTTTTCTGCTAGTTTTTGCAGCTATGAACTTTCTCCGTGCAGAGCCAAATCCCAAGAAAAAAACACAGCTGAGGAATTGACCCACCCTCCTGCAGGCTACCCTTCCTCTGCTATTTCATGGCATCTTTCTGAAGTCCACCTTTCGATAGATCTATGGTATACTCAAAATGATGGAATGAGAAACATAGATCGCATCATGGGTTGTATAGAGGGTTGCAGAGCTATAGCCATAAAGTCATGCAACGAGTTAGAGGGAAAGTTTATTGAGTTTTTGAGAGGGTTACCATGAAGCCTGTGTTTCCTGTAGGTCCTCTTCTCTTGCCAACGCAAGGAGGACTTGCACAAGGGGATTCTGATTGCTTGAAATGGCTAGAAAAGCAGCAGGATGGTTCAGTTGTTTATGTGTCCTTTGGGAGTGAAAGTTTTTAACAGGGCAACAGATTCAGGAGATTGCTCTGGGACTAGAGGCAGCACAGCAGCCGTTTATTTTAGTGTTGCGTTTCCAAAAGGATCTGTCTTTTGTTTTGCCAGAGGGATTTGAAAAGAGAGTTGAGCAGAGAGGGTTTGTAATAAATGGGTGGGCGCCTCAGAGGGAGATTTTGTGCCATCCTGCAACCGGAGCATTTGTAACACACTGTGGGTGGAATTCTGTGTTGGAAGGAATGAGCAACGGATTGCCTCTGATTGCTCTCTCCATACAATACGATCAGGGGTTGAATGCAAGATTGGTAGCTGAGGAACTGAAGGTGGGCGTGGAGGTGGAAAGGGGAAAGGATGGGCTTCTGAATAAGGACCACATTTGCAGTGCTGTGAGAAGAATTATGGTTGAAGAAGAGGGCAAAGAGATAATGCAGAGGGCGAGAGAGATGGGAAATTTGTTCAGGGAAGCATAAGTAGTGTTTCTCAGAGGATGTACATAGATAAATTCGTTGAACGCCTGGGGAGTTTGGTTGTTTGATGGGAAGAGCAGAGTTTTGCAGACTAAGATGTGAGTTCATGGAGTATTTGGTAATATGAAATAATGGAAGTGCATTGTATGATTGGATTGTAATTAGGTTGATCTTAGATTCAAAGAGCATTTTATGTCTAGGTACTAACCTTAATTAATGAAGATGTATCATATGGTCGGATTGTAATTAAGTTAATCTTATATCCTCTGCATATTCCTTATCCTTATGTTTAGGTAGTACCCTGAATTAATGAGTGTATATTATATAATTCAATTATAATTGGGCTAATCTTATATTCACTGAGTAATTTTTATGTCTTAAGTAGTAACCTTAATTAATGAAAGTACATTGATTGGATTTTAAACAGGGTAATGTTATATGTGAGTATTTGAACTATGTCTTGATTGTAACTTGAATTAATGAATGTATATTATATGAGTGGATTGTAATTGGGTTAATCTTATAGTAACTTGAATGAATGAATATGCAATATATGATTAGATTGTAATTGGGTTAATCTTATATGAAGTGAGTATTTTTTTATCTAGGTAGTAACCTTAACTAATGAAAGCTCATAGCATAATAAGATTTTTATTGGGTTATGTGAGTATTTCTTATGTCTTGGTTGTAACTTGAATTAATGAATGTGTATTGCATGATTGGATTGTTATTGGGTTAATCTTATATGTGGGTATTTCTTATGTCTTGGTTGCAACTTGAATTGATGAATGTGCATTGCATGATTGGATTTTAATTGGGTTATTTTCATATTGAATGATGTCTAGTAGTAACTTGAATTAATAAAAGTGCACCGTATAAACTGGATTGTAAGTGTGTTAATCTTATCTTGAGTGAGCATTTCTTGTATCTAGGTAGTACCCTGAACTAATAAACCTACACTTCTTGATTAGAATGTAATTGGGTTAATCTCATATAGGAAATAATGTAAAAGATGAGAAGGCAAAAACCCATAGATTTTTTTCCCAACAAATGCTTGCTTGATTGTTAATCAAGTTCAAATTTAGCATGAACCCTAAGGCGAGGTTTATTTTTAGGGGGATATGGTTCATATTTTAATGTTTGATCCGATTTTTATTTTTTGAATTGAAGATGTATTTATTAAAAAAAATAAGAAATCAAAATACAAAATCAAGAGAGTCCGAGCCCTTCCTCCTCCCCTCCCCTCCCTCCCTCCCTCCCCCCACCATATGGGAAACATGCCACCTCGAACGAGATAATAAGAATTATAGTATAAAGTATACATTGTAGATTGAGCAATATGAGCATAACATAAAACTAATATTACAACTATTTGAGGCGATCTTTGATCATATCAATAACCACAATCATGTCTTAGATTTGTGTGTTGTTTTTCTCTAATTGCAAAGAAATACAAGCGTGACGGTGAGCTTGTAGAATGACTAAGGTAGAACAATTTCAAGACAATTATTTAGAACATTTTTTTTTCCAAATTTAGAAAAATATAACAAAGTAGTATTTTGAATGATTGTGAGAGGGGAGGGTGAAAGAAGACTAAAGAGGGCCATTTTTGGTTGAAATATGTGGGAAATTGATGGGGAAGTGAGGAAAAAGAGAAGACCATAGTTGAGAAGACGTGGGGTAGTTCCGAGAAAAGATAAACAATTTAAAGAGTGGGAAAAAGGGTAGATTCTTGTATTGAGGCCAAGTTTAAATAATGTGTGACCAACATGTGACTTTATATGGAGAATACACCCACTTAATAAAGTATATTTGAATTTGTGAAGGAAGTGCCAAATATGGCTTTTCATGCATTGCCAATAGTAGCCTAAGAATGATACTTACTATTTAACATTAACAGAGTTTTGCGATGGAAGAGGAGGTTGTACGAGGCGCTACAAATATCTTGGCATGGCGAGAGGTTGTGACCAACTAATTTGGTGTTTATTTGGCCAATGCCAATCTTTCTATGGGGATATAGGATTGACATTAATCTTAAGGACTTTAGGCAAACAAAATTGAACAAGTGAAACAGTGCAATGGTGGGGCCTGGGTGCTCACCATCCACCCACCCAAGTTCTAATCCCCAAGCCTTAGGGGATTGGTTACCCTTGTATTTACACAGATGGTTGGGAGCAATCACCATACATTAATGCGCCATGAAGTGTGCCAGGTCACTTAGTCAATTAACTCATGTAGTATCTAAAAAGTTGAATGAGTGAAACATAGATATGCTTAAGGGAAGCATAAAACCAAAATATGCATTGCAATGTGCTTGTAATAGATGCCAAGGAAGCCAAATTATAAGTGCACGGATCCCATATATCCATGATTGAGATAATGCCTATGTTTGCAAAAAAAGAATTGACTATGTATTAGTGTTGAACAAAAAGAGAGATTGTTGGATTGAATAACCCAATTCCACCACAAGCTAAAGTTGGGGATGGCCAATCTACATCGAAGATAATGATGGTGTGATTGTAAAAGGTAAGTCATTTATTGATAGGATTCCCAATTATGCTTGAGAGGAAGTGAGCTTGAAATATTAAAAATTGAGCATTAAGAATTTAATCCTCCCAAGGGGTGTGGGCCCATGAGTGTTTATGGAGGCCCATGAATGTTTATAAGTGTTTACCTTGAGTAGCTCTTGAAAACATCTTGACAACTTGACAATTCTAGATTGAACAATATGGGAAAATCATAAAACTAATGTTGCAAATATGTGAGGCAATCTTTGATCTTATCAATAACCACAACAATGTCTTGGGTTTGTATGGTGATCCGCTCCAATTGCAAATAAATACAAGTGTGAAGATGAGCTTGTTGAATGGCTAAGCTAGAACCATTTTCGGACAATTATTTACATTTTCCCCCAAATTTAGAAAAGTATAATCAAGTAGTATTCCAAATGATTATGAGAGGGAAGGGGGAAAGAAGACCAAAGAGGGCCTTTTCTTGGTTGAAATTAGTGGCAAATAGATCATGAAGTGAGGAACGAAGAGCAAACCATAGGCCGAGAAGATGTGGGGTAGTCCCAGAAAAGATGAACAATTTTGAGAGCGAGGGAAAAAGGAAGATTCTTGTATAAAGGACGAGTTTAAATAATGTGTAACCAACATGTCACTTTATATGGAGAATACACCCACCCAATAGTTGATATTTGACTTTGGCATGAGAGTTCCAAATATGGCTTTCCATGTATTGACAATACAAGCCTAAGAATGAAATTAATTATTTAACATTAAGAGAGTTTTCCAATGGAAGAGGAGGTTGTATGAGCTAATATAGATATTTTGGTGAAGCGAGGTTTGTTGGCTAGATTTTATACATACAAACATAGCGGTCATGTAATAACTCCCCTTCATTTAAGGGTGAAGCTCTGTGCAAAGTATTTATTTATTCTAATTATTTTTCGTGGATATTTCTTTAATTACAAAGCTCATGAACCATAACTTGACAATTTTGAAACAAGTAAGCAACTATGTTTTGGGAATAGTGCGGGAAAGAAGAGAACGGAAAATACAAAATTATTGTAGCAGTGAGGAAAGGGAAAAGTACTTTACAATAAATAGATTACGCAGGGCTTATCATAGTCGTAAATGCGAAATAAATAAACACTTGATAAATGACACAGTTTAAGCAAATGAAAAAGAAATTGATCCAAATTTATATTTTAAGTAACACAAAGTTTACCATAAAAATCCTCACAGAATGCACAATGAAACTTCTCAGACACAAAGTTCTCCATAAATCTGCCTTCTTCTTATTCAATTCCAACCAAGTTATACAAAGAACATTCAAGAGTCTCAACACAAAGTTTGAGATCTTTAAATTCATGCATAAAATTGCAATAATTGGTTGCCAAAAATTCCATCCTCTGGCCCGTAGGCCTCCCTTTCTATTTATACCCTCCATAAGGAAAATACAAATAGAAAATATTGATTACACTTCCATAAGTGCTTAACTACAAAACTATGAGGAGTTGAGAATTTTCCTCCTCAAAATTCTCATTGTATGACACACATGAAATTGGAATGTTTTGATGTGCCACAAATTTATAAGTAATTGAATTTTTCAAACAACTTAAAGTAATGGCTTTTAACCGATTACTTAAGTTTTACAATTAAGCTCGATTACTTTATTACATCTTCAGGAAAGAAGAAAAAGAAGAAGAAATGAAAAAACCATCCCAAGTTGTAGAACCTCGGTCTTGCTTTTCCCCTTTTTGTTGAAGAAGAAAATTTCCCATATTGCATTAAATTTAGTAGCACTATTGCCTAGAAATGTTCTTTTCATGTTGGAAGTGTTTTTTTCATTTTCTCCCATATACCCTTTCCAAACTTATATTTTTATTCCATGATGTAGAGGAGGTCGAGAGCTTTCCATAAAGTCCAAGATCTCGAAAAACGAGCACTTGAGTAAAAGTTATGGCCATGGGTTTTTGACCCCCTATTACTTCTCTTTATATTGTGGGTTTTAGCAACTATTTTACTTATTACTTTGATGAAGTAATGAGTTGTTGAAAACTTGATTATGCTTGGGAGTGTTTTTGTCCTTTTTTCTCCCATCTAATCTCACCAAAAACTAAGTTTCATGATTTTATGGTGTAAAAGAGGTCAAGAGCTTTTCGAAAAGTCCAAGAACTCAAAAAATGAAGCACCTGAGAAAAAGTGATGGCCAATCAGGTTTTTGATCCCCATTACTTACTTCTCTTTGTATTGCGGTTTTAAGAATGATTTACTTATTACTTTGATGAAGTAATAAGTTGTTGAAAACCTGATTATGCTTGTGAGTGTTTTTGTCTATTTTATCTCATCTAATCCCCATCAAAATCTGATTTTCATGATTCCATGGTGTAGAGGACATTGAGAGCTTTTCGAAAGTCCAAGATCTCAAAAAATGGAGCACTTAGAAGCAAAAGTTATGGCCCAAATGAGTTGTTGAAATTCCCTTCTTTGTGGGATTTCAACCTTCCATTACTTATTACTTGTAGAAGTAAAAATTCTTTTCTTTGTGGGATTCCGACGTCCCATTACTTATTACTTGTAGAAGTAAAGCAACTTCTCTTCTTTGCGAGATTCGACCCCCATTACTTATTACTTGTAGAAGTAAAGCAACTTATCTTCTTTGCGGGATTTCAACCCCCAATTACTTATTACTTGCAGAAGTAAATCATCTTCTCTTCTTTGTGGGGTTTCAACCCCCAATTACTTATTACTTGTAGAAGTAAAACAATTTCTCTTCTTTGCGGGATTTTGACCCCCATTACTTATTACTTATAAAAGTAAAGCAATTTCTCTTCTTTTTCCTTCTTTGTGGGATTTTACAACTGCTTTACTTAGTTACTTTTAGAAGTAAAGTAACTCCATTTTAACACAAAGAAGGAAATCAAAATTTTGGAGCAACATTGCTTAATTACTTTAAGGAGTAAAGCAACTATGAAAACCCACCAGATATGAAGTAGTGCAAATCGGGTTTTGGAGGATGACTTACTACAACTTTGAAGTAAAGTAATTTGAGAAACTCGATTACTTAACAGTAAGTACTTAGCTTTTTAGGAACTTCAAGACATTTTGGGCAAATGGGTATTCCTCCAACTGCTTCTAAGCAACCTTTTGCAACATTCTAGAGAATTCTAGAGCAAATATGCAAAAAATTTAAAAGGGGTATCCCAAGATTTCTAAGTGAAATATTTGGGGACACCAATTGGCTCCATCTGTGGACATCTTTATTTCTACCAGAATGGAAGAAATGGAGATGAGATCCCAACATCTTTGGTTTCAAGTCTTGTCCATTGGGCTATGGAGTTGAGTTTAACCTTGAAGAAATTGATCTTTCCCTTTGAGAATTTGCCTCTCGAAATTGTGATGAACCTAGCACCGAACCGAAACTCCCGATGACCGTTAGTTGGGAATTGATGTGGGAGCTTTAAATAAATCTTAGAAACTACTCTAACTATTTTATTTGATCCCAAAGTGAACTAAACATGACAAAAAAACTATATACAAACATGTAAAATCATACATGTCCCAAGTGGAAACATGTAGAGTGTGCGTAAGCACTTATTTTTCTAAAAAAAAAACTACCTACTCTACTTTAACCAGAGGCAAAGGAAGCTCAAATGAATCTTGCAACAAGTAGGGAAAAATAATTGTCTTTCCTCACAAACCTAGACCATGTAATTGATTTTTCATTGAACATGATCCTTAACAAGAGCGAAATTATTTTTATGAAGTTGATTCTCCACCCTTCTTACCAAAGTATTAACAACAACAATAAAATAAATACCTCCTTTAGTTGTTTTGTATTTGGATTTGAGAGGTACTACATTTGATCTTTGGTGCATTGTAGCTCATCCTCATGCTCTAAAATAAGCATGAATGGTTGCAACTCCTCGGTTGGCTCTAAACTAGCCAGATATCTTATTGGGCAAGGCCTAATCCTCATGATTTGCCCATTTCTTTGAAGCTCGTCCCCATGAATGGAGGTATTCTCAGTAGGACTGTCATTTCTATGAATAAATTTTCATGCAAGTTGATGTAATATTTGTTCTAATTCCACAGACAAACTCTGCAAAAGACTCTACCTTTTCCATGCTGATTTTTGATTTTACAATTAAATCATCATAGCTCTCCTCATGCAGACTAATGTGGGCAACAAAATATTCTTTGACCAATTCTTTCATGGCTGATTTGTGGGAGTTTTCTGCAGCAAGAGGCTCTTGGAATTGACAGATAGATGGTGAACATGCATAAGTAGTGAATTCAGTGGATTCTTCTTCTTCACCACAATCTTCCAATCTGATAAGAAATCAACCTCATTTTCTAATTCATAGTCTAGGTAGCCAATGTTGGAGTTGCTAGCAGGGTCTAGAAAATAATGGTCTTCAGGTGGATCATAGGTAACAACAATTTGATCTTCTTCATTCACTCATACATTGTTCCTTGGGGTAGCTTCAATTTCCAGTCTTTGAGGATCAACAACAATGTGGTTCCAGTTCTGATTCAAATCATTAAAACTTTGTGTTGGTGCATTCCTAGAAGGAGAAACATTGTTACCTTGCACCATTTGCTTCTTTATCTGCATCATATCATTTTCCAATATTTGCAATAGAGGATCAAAAGTATTAGTTGAAGTAGAACCTTCAACCTTAGGAGTTGAATGCTTGATTTTACCTAGCCATGATAAGATCATCCTCTACTTTAATAACAATGTTTTGAGATGCCAACAAGTTAGCAAGCGTTCTCTATGTAGATGATAACCAACTTTAGGCGATAAAACATTAATGAAAAATACCTTTTGATTCTCATCGCTAAGGGAAGTAGCAGGAGGAATCTTATAAATTATCCTTTGGAATCTAACAATGAAATTCCTCATTTTCATGTGGTTCTTTTTTCATCTGGGTGAGATGTGTTAATAAAGTATGTGAATCATTCGCGGGTTTGAATCTAGCTTCAAATTGTGTTCTCATAATAGCCCAGTTGGTGATACATGTAGGTGGAAGGTGATAAAACCATTTTGTGGCAATGCCCTGAAGCATCTCAACGAACAGTCAAACATATACATCTTCATGAGGCACTCCCAAAACTCCACAAGCTACAAAAATGTAGCTATATAATTATGTTAGTGTTGATTCAAATGTTTACCGAATACAATAACTTTGTTCAAAAGGAAGGGAGATAGGATCAGAACTCTCCCATTGTCTATAAAGTTGAGAAGTACAATAGGGTGCTAGATATTTATTAATAAAATACAAGATAATCAAAAGATCATGACCACTAAATTTAACCTTTCTAAAAAATCACATTAGAGGGGTAATTTTGCAACACACATTTAATATGGATTTTTCAATTAGGAAGGGTAAGCCCTATAAACTTTATTAAAACACATGCAACTTCATTGATCAATGTATGGAGGAGGTTTCTCGATTTCATTTCTTGTAAGTGGAGAGAACCAATTGGAATGGTTAGGAAGGCATTTGATGATATGTGAAAATGATCTTGAGTTGTGAGTATATGATCTTGGGTCTGCCTTGACAACGGAACCCAAACCAACTCTAGTACTTTTGAGTGAATCTCAAACCTTTGATATACAATATTTATTAAGTGGAATATGTGCAATATATTTTCCCTGTTAACTTCTACAACCACCTTTCCTTGTAAACTTCCACGATTTCTCCCAATGAGTCCATTTGTATACAAGGTGAAACAATATTGTATGAACAAACACTCCACATAAAAACATCACACACTATGAAATTCCTCTACCTAGATGCATGCCACAAAATGCTTAAGCAACTAAGAATGTGTGTATTACATGGTTCATGAACTTTATAAAGACATAAAAAAATTAGACATAGAGTTGATGTGCTTTCAAACTTGCAAACATGTAATATATGCATATGAAGTTACCCTCTAATGCATTTTCGTTCTTCACATAATGGTGTTATGTATAGAATATGCATTAATTAGAAGAGTGTTAACCTTTTCTCCACATCTAATAATATGGAACTAGGTGAAAAATTGTATGTGTTGGGTACTCTCACTCAAATAGAGGAATGATCATTTCCTCAAGATATTAAAAGGATAACAAACTATATTCTACATAGAATTAGAGACTTGGATATATTGATAGTCTAAAGAGGTATTACACATGGAGAATTATGATTTCTATGTAAGTAGAAGTCATGTTAGAGAAGAATTAGAATACAAAATCAAATATGAACCACACTATGAGGATGTTGAGCTTGATTTAGATATGCTATAATTAATCCCTAAGAAACTATAGACATTTTTAACATGCTTCACACAATATAAATTGGGCTGAAAAATGTGCTTTCTGCAAATGATGGCGGTGTTGACAATATTGAAGAAAAAAATATTACGAACCATCATGAAATGATAATAGGTTAAAAATCCACAATTGCAAGATGCTTTCAATATGGAGAGAAAATATAGATTTCCAACTTGTCATCTCATGATTACTCGATTTAAAATATAGAAAAATTTCTAAGTATGCATCTAAAGATGAAAAAATCAAAGATCTATGTCGATATGTTTACATGGATATATACAGTCAAGATCTAAAGACCAAGATTCGACACCATATCACAAATTTATGATAGATATTGTCATAGAGCGTGATATAGGTTCTTAGAAACATGTGATATGATACAAATAATGCCACCGGTACTTTGCAAGAGTAGAAATTTTAGTTCATTGAATGTTGGCGAGAAATTTTCTACAAGCAACAACAAAATGAAACACTTGATAGTGGACTACAAGATAACTACTTACATTCTAATATGTAAATGACCTCCTCACCTAGAAACAATGACACTAATTGAATCAACAAGATCATCCTTGTGGTAGAGGATGTAAATGGAAGAAAATAAAAGAAAAGTAAATCATGCAGTATTTCCATGGTTCTATTGTATTCCAACATAAGACTTCGAGAATTTTGAAACTTTACATTAGTCGAGTTGCTTTTATATAAACATTTATGTCAAATAGACATATATATATATATATATATATATATATATATATATATATATATATATATATATATATATATATATATATATAGCCTAAAAATAAGAAATAACAAACAATTGGAAGGAAATGAATAGAAGCACACAAAAGGCATGACATATTTACCATACAACATATATCGACCATGAACAACATGAGGAAGATTGTAATTTTGACCCATATATGCATACAGGATATACTACAATAATGAACTAATGGTAGTTAATCTTCAAATGGGACTTGTTAATAGTGTCAATATAAATGAACTTAGAATATCGGTTATTGCCATTTCAACAAAAATAATACATGGGAAAAACATAATGTTCCTTTACATCTAGATGAGATTACAATCCAGTTCATATGAACAAACAAAATGAACCAATGCGCCAAATAATCCCCCTTAATGTTTTTAAACAAACACAATACATTGTCATCAAAACAACATATAGTGCTTACTATCATTACAAATCACTTTATTTCTACTTTTCTGTAACAACCACTACATATGGTTGTACATGGAACTACATGATTTGGAAAATCCTACCTTATCAATTGTGTGTAGAATGCGTTGCAACAATCAATTCCAATTATAATTATTCCTCTCCTTGTTCTTTCTTTAACAAGAATTGCTACATATAACATACATGTCTCCACTATACATGTATCCCTTAAGATTCTAATTGAAAAAATGCAACCATTGTAAGGAATATCATTGAAAACTTTTCAAGAAGACGTGAAAAACATATAGCACATCCTCATTGCCAAAATGAGATTTTTGGTTTAAATATCTTACTAAAAATAGACAACAGGTTAATAGAAGCAATCCCCAACAACAACATCTTTTCTTTGCTAGTATTTTTATAATTTTCATAGAGACCTTTCCCATGTACCAACTTTTATTGACACACATATATGTGCATATAAGTTTGTTGTAAACATATTTTGGTGCACATTTTCCACAATTCTCACATAGTAAACAATATTTCAACAAGGAGATACTCCAAATCAACAACAATTTTGTAGTACATCACATAACATACGAAATATAGAGACACCATAATATGATTGGGAAGTATTATTGACATGTAAAAATAAATCATCGACATCGCTTAAACAAGAGGATTTTGAAAGTCAATCCAATTATTTGTAATTAACGACCTTGTCGCATTCCATAACAAAAATATCAAGTGATTAGAATACATATTGCACTTAGTCTTTTAATGAACACACTATGACAATTGAACATTTTCTCTTGCATCAAGAAATTTCACCCTACAATTTTGCTAAGAAAACATTAACAATTTTTGTTTACAACAAACATATGGATTCAAGTTGGCCTAGTGAATGGATCTTTTAGGGAGGTGAAAGATATTGCATACCTAATTGGATCTAAACCCTCATAATTTCCTTAATATGTAATTTTTAGATTTGGCGATTACAATGGTCTAGCATGAGACCAAATAGATCCAAAACCATACCAATACAACCAATAACATGGGGCACCTATAGAAAAATATAATAAGCATGACTATTATGCCCTTAACCCTAAGTCACGTAATGGATATGGATGGATGACTTGTTGTTAACATATTCTCTTATAATGTCATATTGCATTCAATTTTTCTTTCATATGATTGGTATAACATAGTAATGTATATACAAGAGTTATTATCTAGTAGATGATCATCATATTCAACACTCGAGTCTTATTGTATTTTTTTGAGGTTCCCCTTTGAAGTGGATAAGAGAGATCAACTAGAGGCCACAGGAAGGGTCAAACAACTCTAGGAATGACTCCAAAACAAGGAAGATATAGTATTTAAATATGTATCCTCTAGGGTATTGTAGATGGTTAACCAACTTCAAGACAAAGTGAATAACATGGTGAATAAGGATGATCTCACTCAAGAGGTTCATGTAATGAAGGGTGAAATGAATGCATAGTTTGAATCGATGAAGGAGTTAATGTTCACTATCTCAATTATGAAGATTGGCATGGATTCCCATTTAATTCATGTGGGTTCCTCAATTAGTTTACACTCATAAGAAAATTACACTAACCAAGGGGGTCCTCTACATAACCTAATGGACCTTTTAGCTAGTGGCTAAACATGATTCCAAAAGAAGAAACGAAAATTTCAATGGGAATGATTGAATCATTTAGATAAACCAAATGGAGATATTTTTTGATATGCATCAAGTCCCAAGTGGAAAAAGGTTTTCATGGAATCCATGTATATGGAACGAAAACAATTCATTTGATATAGATTGATGTATCGAAAAAATAAAAAATAGGGTCTTCCTCTTATATAGTTTATGTTCACTAATGAGCTCTAGACACAATATAGTAATAGTGTTATAGAGAACTATTTTATCCAAATAACCAAACTATGACAAACATGATTAGTCAAGGATTATATCCAATAGTTCCAAAATATATCCTTATAAGTGAATGACATATCAAAGGATCATATAAATGATCTCTTCTTAGGTGGACTCAAGGATAACATCCAACTTGATGTTTTCCTTCTTAATCTAGGTTCGATATCAGAATCCATGATAGTTTCCGTTGTGTGGAGGAAAGAGATATGGTAAAATGAATATGCCTCACTACTCACAAGAAACACACATGCACTACTACATATAGTGTTAAAACATCTAAAATGGGGTTGATTTTTTTCAATTCATGAATGTTATTTTTAATTAATTTTGAATGTATTTTCGATCCAAATAGGATGCGATTAATGTCACAATGTGGTGTAAATGTGATACAATTAGGGTAAGATTTTTTCCACTTTTACATCACATTACTTTCAACCATGCAGTCCCACATTTCCTATTTAATCCCAAGTGAATGTCATTTTCACTACACCTATCATTTTCACTCTTGCGAAGAAGGAGAAGGAGCTCAAACAACCTAGTGTTTTTTTGCCTAAAAAGAAAGGTAAGTTAATTTATTTTGTAAATAATTGATATCAAGTTCAAGTAGGTTATTGATTTTATTTCAATTTCAATAAAATACATTATAAAAAATTATTCCATGTGACCATAATCCTTGAGTATTTTTTTCAATAAATAAATTAAATAAATGCATTCCATGACACGTCTGCATATGAGTTTTTCAAACAATTTGTGTTTTGTGTATGCAAACAACTATAACATTATACAAAAAAAAATTCATTATACTTTGATAGATGTCCATACCCTAAACTAAAACTCTCATTTTTACATGGGCTTTGAGTATGCGAAAAAGTATGCGGGGTCTATCTTTACACTGAATTTTTCCGAACTTGTGAAAAACCTCAAATTTCGTCAAACTTTATCCTCATATAACATGAAATCTAAATTTATCATTATTTTTACCTTGGATTTTTTTGAAACAATTATGCATTATCTTCCCTTAAGGATTTATTTTTATCTAGATAATTTTTCATCAGCTTGAATCTATTAAAATGATGATTAAGACATTAAGTTGCAAAAAAAAATTAATTTTGGTTCCTTTTTCACATTGGTTCAAAAGAGTTTTCGAAAGTGAAATATGGATGTTTGCACTACTTTTATATGTGATATAGTGTCCAAGAAAATAACGATCACTTGGTGTCACGATTAAAAGTAATTTTAGGGTATTCTAAAACTCCATGATACTTAAAATGAGCACATGTTTAACCAAGGTGAAAACTCCCTTAATGTTAAAATACAAAACTCAACAATACTTCTAATCATAACAACGAAGTTAAGAAATGTTCTAGGGATGGTCCTTAATACACACTTGCACAATCTTGAACCATAAACATTGTGGAACTCTAGAGGAACCCAAAAATATTTACATCACACAACAATTATATTTAATGTAGAAACTTGGGGATACTATCGGTTGTAGTAGAAAAACTAATAAATACTAACTAGTTTTTTTTTATTATTGGCAAATAGTTTTTTGAAAGGGACTATACCCTTATACAAGAAGGCTCAAAAAGCCAGATGTGAACAAATAAGGCCCAACTCACAAGAGCAAGAACAGAAGCAGGAAAAAACCTGCACAAAATAAAACTCAAGACGGACATTTAAAATCAAAGAAAAACAACCGGTTTACAAAGCCGATCAAACAACTTCCGCCGACAAAGAAAGTGAAACATTGATGATCAGCATAGCAGCACCGAGAAACTAGCGAGGCGGAGAAGCGGTATTCTTGGAGAATAATTTTTTATTTTTACGCACCGTAATCCAGCCTGTAGCCGCCTCCGTGATTAGGGTATTGAAACAAGGAGGCGTATTTTCCTTATCCTCCATAGATCCAACTGACGGATTCATTATCTTCTTTTGTATCTTTCTTAATGCCACCAAAGAAATGAGATTCTTTGCGCGCATTCAACAACCGGACTTTCGAAAGAGGGGTTTCCAAAAAATCATCATCAAGATTCATATTCTGACTCCTCTTTGGCTTCAATGGTGTTTAGGAAGGGCATTTTTCCACCAGCTTGTTTTTTCCATTCTTTCACTTTTCTACTCCGGGTATGCCCTAGAAAACACTTTCTCGAAAAGGGAAAGCCTTCATAATCTAATGATGGTCCAAGGTCATTTTTAGACCATAAGCTCTATATTTGCAGTAAATTTTTGGATGTGTCCATCAACAAGGATTCTAAGCAAAGGTTGTGTGCGTGAAACCAGTGGTTTGGGGGTCAATGAAAAGGGTATGACCCAGAGTATTTCCAATAGCGATAGACAATCGGTCCCAAAATTGAGCGGTAAATGGGGCATTCTAATCCGCATCGTTTACGAAAATGATTCAAGTTGATTGGGTTAAAAGTTGGTTTCAAAACCAAGTAGTGGGATCGCAAAGCCCAAAGTTTTTATCTATGACTTCCTTATCCCGATAAAAGTACCTTTCGCAAATAAAGATCTAACAATAAATACTAACTAGTTATTTTCCTCTCATACCCCCACTCATCCAACCACAAAGAAAACATGTCCACACAACCACAAAAATTTTAATTATATTTTAGATTATAAAGTTTAGAGCTTCCTCAAGATAGCTAAGATGGCCAAGAAGGTTAACCATGCATACAAAATGATTCATTATGGGTGTAAAGCAATAAAAAATGGTCATGCCATTGAAGTATTTATAGTCCTCATCCACACAAATTGAAAGGAACGATAACCGATCGTACAAGCCAAGAGCACGATGCTAATCAAACATCACGATCTATAAGATGAAAGCAATTCGCCGTAATAACTTTACATAAAACCTTTGCAAACAAATGAGAAACAATATCATATATTATTATGGAACTCAATGCAATACATTGAGAATGAGCCTTGCTTAAATAGGCAAGAAATAACAATCTAAGAACCACCAAGGTCGTAGATCAAGCCATATATCAAAGAAATAACTAGTCATTAAAGAACTAGTCAAGACCATAGATTTAGGAGAGAACTAGACATCAAGGATCTAGTCAATACCATAGATTAAGGAAAGAACTAGTCAATACCATAGATCAAGGAAAGAAATATACTTAACAACTAGATAATATCTCTTAATATCTAAATAAGATAAAGAAATATCCACACACATAAGTGGGTGAGGATAAATACAATAAAGGTAAATAAAGTACCTAGGTGAACATGAGCTGAGGTAAATACCTACTCTAACACCCCCCGCAAGTGAAGCTAGGGGCCAAAATAGATGTGGCATGTCCACAATATGAGTCCCAACAACTATGCCTGATGAGGTACTCATGTACAATAAGCGGGAAAAAGGGACACCACAAGGTACCTAAAACCAAGAATAACAAAGTAAAAGAGACTAAAAACCCACTCAAGGCATCCCAAGAAGCTCACTCAAAAACTCGTACAATGTTTGAAGAAGTTTGGTCTCGAATCCATTACTCGATCATAGAACTCAAAAACAAGCTGACACTAGGCTTCACGAATAGCTCCATATAAAGAGATCACAACGAGTGATGTCAAAAATGTAAAAAAACATCAAACATAATTCGACCAATTGCTACAAATAGGTGTGCCACGATCCAAGAAAAATAATCAAAGCAACAAGGAAATGACATAAAATCCAGAGTGTTATGATCCAAGAAAAGCCAAGGTAACAAGGCAAGAACATGAAACTTGAAGAAGTAGGATCAACACCACACCCTCCCATACTTGTTGAATGGGTGGAGTGACACTACAAATATGTATTTTGACACTTTTGGCATGTTGATGATCTCTTGTGGGGGATCTATTTTGGTGAAGTCCAAAGTGTTATTTTGTCGGTGTTCGAGTAGTTAATTTTGGTGTGACGGAAAGTTCGTGCATCTCTCGATACTAGACAGTTAAGCACGCCACCCCATAGTAGTTCAGGATAGGTGACCTCTTGGGAAATTCCCGGTGTCACTTCCTCATAATGTTTGTTGGGCCTGATTGGGTGTATACCCGGCTCCATCGTGCGGGAGGGTATTGGCGTAGCAGCTGTTTAACATGATGAGATCCCTCTCCACCATTAGTTCGAGCTTTTGGTGTGACGATAAGTCGTGTAGCTCTGATACCATGAAAGGAACGATAACTAGATTGTACCAAGCCAAGAACACAGATGCTAATCAAACATCACGATCTATAAGATGAAAGTAATTTGCCAGAATAACTTTACATAAAACCTTTGCAAACAAATGAGAAACAATATCATATATTATTATGGAACTCAATGCAATACATTGAGAATGGGCCTTCTTAAATAGGCAAGGAATAACAATCTAAGAACCAGTCAAGGTCGTAGATCAAGCCATAAATCAAGGAAATAACTAGTCATCAAAGAACTAGTCAAGACCATAGACTTAGGAGAGAACTAGACATCAATGATCTAGTCAATACCATAGATCAAGGAAAGAACTATACCTAACAACTAGATAATATCTCCTAATATCTAAATAAGATAAAAGAAATATCCACACACATAAGTGGGTGATGATAAATACAATAAAGGTAAATAAAGTACCTAGGTGAACATGAGCTAAGGTAAATACCTACTCTAACACAAATTACATGGTTGCATGCCTATTACAACATTTGTAACCCTAACAGTTGTAAAAAACACTTTCAATTTTTTTATTGATCTCAATAACATGTTTCCATTTGGCATTGAGGTAAAAGTAGATTGAATAACACACACATTTCTAATGTTTCACTTAATCATACAATTCCAATTCCAATTTCAATCTCAAACACACAACATGATACAAAGAGGGTGGGTTGAAGTATGCACTTATCATTCTATTTTCAACACATAAACCCCTTGTAAACCTTCTACATATCTCTAGCTCTTGAATATCGAACTTGATGAAACTTGGTAATAATTTCATATTTATGTCAAAATTACAAAATATAGAAACTTGAAGACAAATAAGAGAAATTAGGAAAAATAGTGAACATTACAGAAATATGTAAACTAATTTTTTTAGCAAGTTTTACAAAATAATTATATTGTTGTAATTTTATTATTGGTATTTGGTTTTATCTAATATTTTTAAACTAATAAAATTATCATTATTTTGCAGATATGTTAGCCTCTAAAAATCATTTTCTTTTCACACATCCAAAATCGTCTACATAATCATATGTAGACAACATGGAAATTGTGAACAATTATAAAGACAATATGGATTTGACAGAGGAAATTTGGGAAAATGTGTTGAAGAGGAAGAGGTAGAAATCGAGTCTCATGGTGCACAAAGAAACAACATATTATCGCAATTTGTGGAAAATTTACGTGAAAATAAGGATGAATATCATATTACACGTTATGAGGTAAATTCCATAAATGATTTAGAACTTCTACCTAAGGCATTGAAGAAATATCAATATGATTTTCCTAATTGGTGACATTATGGGGCTTGGCCAATGGATAAACCACTTCTAACACCTTATGAAGAATTCACATTTTGGAAGTAGAGCTACATGATACAACCTTCTACTATTTATAATTCAGATCTTGGGCTATTCACTTTGATAGAAATTAATGTTGGGTCCACTATTCAATGTTTAGTTGGTTTGCCAATATTGCTTTTTAATGGCCCAATGTATCGGTTTGCAGATTGGACTCATATGGTGAGCTACAAAGTAAGTATGTCCAAATATGGCATATGTTGTAATGCCAATTTAATGGAAGGGTAGATTTGTATAGCCCCATAGATAACTCGTCATGTGCATGATTGTATGTATATTAATGGATGTTAGAAATTGTAACACTAAGAGGGGGGTGAATTAGAGTTAAATTCAAAATTTTAAACCAATTATATTTGTCACATGATCAACAAAGTAAATTAGCAGATTAAAATAAATCACACACACATAGAGAAGACAAATATTTTTAAATGGGAAACCCAATTAGGGAGAAAACCCACTGAACCACAACACTATAGGCCAAAGGTTACAAAAGTTTGTTGAGCTACAACTCAACTACTGAAGCTACAACTTTAGGTCAAGCACCCACTTGACAATTTGCAAGCTACCACTTGCTAGGAAGCACCCACTCTCCATTAGACCGAGCCACTACTCGGTAGTTACAAAGAATATAACGATCACACTTCAATTTTATTCTTAGTACACCTGATGATGATCATATACTAACAACCTTTCTTTCACAATTTGATCGACTCTTCATCAATTTTCATTACTTCCTTCATTTCTCTATTCATCTGTCATCTTGTCATGTTGATACACTCACCTATCTTCTATAAGTAACTAGCCTAGAGACTAGATTGATCCTCAAGACATGACAATCACCTAACTTAACGAGATCACTTTTTATATTTCTCACACTAACCTCCTTGTTATAGCTTTGACTACACTAACATATTGATGTTCTTTGCATTTACCTTGTTTAAAACTTCACTATTTGGACTTCCTCTATATCTCTGTTTTCAACAAATTACATCTCTGTGTTTGAGTTTGTACATATCTTTATTTCATAACAATCTCTATGTCATTCATCAAAAGATAGCTTGTCATACTTCCATGCTTCAAATTGTTCACACAGTTTCACTTCATTTCCTTGTAAATTTTCCTTAGCACTATATTTCCATCTCTTTCAAACTCTTCAAAACTATATTTCACTTAACCACAAGATACAAATTAGCCTTCAAAAATTTCTATCCTCCTATTCGAGCTCATAATCCTTCAAATCTCCTTAAGAATCCAAAAGTACTTTGACCTTATAAGAAAACAATCATTACATTCACTTTAACCGGCTCTCATATTAATACTGCTTGAGCCAACCCTTCATATTCCTACAACTGACCTTTTAAGCTTGGTGACTCAAGAAAGTCTTTTAAACTTTCCTAGCAAGTTCAAGAGATAGGGAAATTCAAAAGACAATTTTCTTTTAGCACTTCTTCAACGAGCTAGGAGCATGATTGAAGATTTAGAAACTCATCAACTTCTCCAAATTAGCACAAGATTGAGCTTAGAGGATAGAGCATTGTATTGTCTTCATTCATTGTAAAGATATTATGCAACTTACCTTTCTATTGAACTTCAAGATGAGAAAATCAAATTTGTGACATTCAAACATGATCACACAGAGAATTAAATCCTCCATATACATCAAGGAATCAAGAGTGGCTTTGATTGGTTACTTTTTATGCAAACACTACCTTCATCTTACCTTTTGCATGAAAGGACACTAAAATAGACCACTATTATGAATATTGTTGCACCTCGAACAAAAAAAGACTTGTTCAAACACACCAATGTTCTTCAAAGCATGTACACTTCCTTGACAATATAATCCAACAAGAAAAACAACTTGAATTGCTCAAATGTTCGATAACCAAGAAGGAAAGTGATCTCTCTTTGTCAAACACCGCACTAATAATGGTTCTTGGAACACATAGTCATAAAATACCATAATTTTTGATCCCATTCAAGATCTTTAATTGATCTTCAACCATTTACGATCTTATACAAACCTTTCTCATCAATAAATTCAATTATATATGCTTATAAACCAAGAAATTAGAAGAAAATGGACTTTTACAATCGAGAATGATTTCAAAAAGTTACATTAGATGGCTCTCCTTTCACACACACTTTTTTTCCAACATTAATTTTCTAACGAGAGCATCTAGGATCTAAAGAGATTATTCCAAATTTTTGCAGAAAATGGCTGGATAGAAGATTTTATATTTGCAAAACACGACTGAGAAAACCCTAGAATCGGGGTAGGCATATTGTATCCACCCAAAAGCGCTAAACAAGTGATTTCTCACTCCAAAATGAATGAAAACACAAAATTCAAAGTGTTGTGCATTTTTGTAACCTTCCTCCATATTTTCCAAGTAATTTTGAAGATTGAAAGCTCCTCCATTTATCTAATGAGATCAATTGTGCCTTCAAATTGACAAACTAACAAAGACACCCTTAAACTTTGACATGAGAGTACATTTTTAATGAGATTGCATGGCTAACCTTATGAGACAGAGTCCCTTTCACTAATTTTATGCTCAATAAAACTTTAAATACCTTCAAAAATACTCCCAACAATAGCTCAGATGGTTCATAGTGCCTCAAGAACAATGACATGATTATAATAGTGAGCAACTTGTCAGTCATACTTGTATTGAACCTACATTTGAATTTTGACCTAGGAAATCCTTCTATCTCTTTGTAGGGAGAGACTTGAAAATTGTAAGATTCTCCTTAGTACTCAAGTACATCACCTCTTCAAACATTCACAATCCCATTTTCCAACTTAAGCTTGCAAAGAGACCTTTTCACTGTGCTGAAAGAAACAACTTGTGCCTTGAAGGAGCTAGAAGGAAAGTATCAACCTTGAAAGGCCTTGAATGATTTAGAACCATGATATGAAAATTGAATAGCTCTTAAATATGATAGAATATCTCAAACACAAGAGTTGAAGCAAAACAAACCAATTTTTCCTTTGTAAGCTCAAGAAGGTTGTTGGAGTGAGAAAAATAGTGCCAGAAAAATGATCATATCTTCTTTGATACTTGTCCAAATTGCTTCAAACATTTTGCAAAACTTCATGCTCAGAGTTATATTCAAAAATTTATTCTATTATTTATTTGAATAATCCCTTATATTTTTTATTGAATTCTAAGAATCCAGAAGCCTCAAAATGCATTTTCCAAGGAGGCGGTTTTAGAAAAACACGAATAACTCAAAATCCCCATTATAGAATCTGATGAAATTTAACATGGACCATTGCAAGACATCCATCTATACCTTAAATATGTTGGTTATCCATATTTTTTCTTTTGGATATCTAACCAATATCATTTTCATGCAAGAACATTACCAATTCTCAAAGCCACTTTCTGTGAATTCTTGAGTTTTGACTCGAAGCTAAATTGAGCCTTGTTTTAGCTCACACGTGCCATAAAGAGTATTCCTAGTCTATTCCCATTCTCACTTGACATTTCCTTGACCTTTACAAACTCTTCACACCTTATTAGGCCCTAGATACAAGCCTACATGGCCTAGTGAAAACCGTAACCTGCCTAAAACCACTTGGAATCACCGAAAACCATTGAATACTTTGCCTGATATGCTTGTCCTTGCACTCTCCCTTTTCATCAATTCCATGGACAACAATGACAAAAACCACCAATGCAAGAGGGTGCAACAATAGATGCCTCATGCATTTAAAAATATTGTTGGTTTCATCAATAGTACCCACAGGTGTTCATGTCTTGTATCTCCCAATTGTCAATTTATAGAGTGTACCAATGAAAAATAATATGAAATGAAAGGGATGATATTACCGTTTTATGTCATAATAGAGGAATAACACCAATGAGATTGAGGAAACAAAATGTTGACATTGATGATTGATGTAAATGTATTGGTTATTTGAAACCTAATTGTTGTCGCCATTTGAATTCCTCTGTTGCTTTGAATATATATATATATATATATATATATATATATATATATATATATATATATATATATTGTTATGTTATGTAAAATTTTGTTTCTTTCATAGTATATGATTTTATAAAAATTAAATAATTTGATGATATTTTGTCTAATGATTTGTATATAAATTTGATGAACATGATGGAATTTTTGAAAAAAACATTGTATTGTGGGACATCACTACTTTTACATTTACATGAGGATATTCCTCCTTCCCTTGTACCACCTTCAACATCACATCCAAAATCCCTTCCACCATCACCACATGTTGCATTACAACAACCTCGTAGAAAATCCACTCGAAGAAATGAAAATGTTTAACCGTCGATCCATCGAGACATTAATTCACAATGTGTTCAAATGTACATTCTACAATGCCTATATATATTTTGGATCCTTTTTAGCAATGTACCCCTAGACCAGGACAATCATGGTATGAGTTTTGTAAGGAAATTAAGGAATATAATTGTCTCCACTATGTAAAAATAAATTCCTTATAATATTATTCTATAAAATGAAGGATAAATTCATTGGATATTCACCATGTTATTTATTACCCATGGGTTGTTATATGTCAAACATTAATGTTTGTGTCTATAAATATAAATATAGAGGTATTTTTTCCTACTTTCAATATAGTATGTTGTGCTTGCTTTAGCAATTTTAGTAGTTTCCACAAGAGCATGATGGTTACATTGATTGTGGTATCCTTATTAGACTAATTATGTGTCTTTACTATTTTTTTATTAAAATAGGTATTGAAATTTGACATGTAACATTATCTAGATATATATTCTCTCTTTTAACATTTTTCTTAAGAGCGGTAAGTGGATAATTTGATTATTAATGTTATCAATTATTTTAAAAAGTTGGTGATATCAAGCTTAGCATAAATGGAAATAAATTTTATAGCATGATAAAATGATATCATTGTCAAATTGAAAATGTAATATTATTCTCAATAGACATAACATTGGAAAACATTTAACTAAAAAAAGCTATTTTTTTCATGAATTTTGTTTAATTCATCCAACACCTTTATCAACTTGTACTTGATGATACTATTGTGGTTAGTTATCCTCAAAATGTTAAACTGGTTAGGATTCAACCCTAAAATATGTGCTCATGTTAGAATGTTTTCTCGGATGTAAATGCTAGATCAATAATTAACAGTTCCCTATCCACTCGATTTTCTCTACAAAAATCCATTCGCTAAGGCTTCCCTCTTACACCATTCCTCTATGTCCATGTTTCCAACGATTTTGGGTATCTCTTCCATCATGTTCATGAAAATAACCCTATATGTGGTATCTCCCTTCCTATAAATTCTAAGACCCTCAATTCACACTATGTGGATGATAGCATGATTTTCATCCAAAATCATGTCAAACACAATTCATTGGAATGATATAATCTTGTTGGATCCCTTTTTTAAGACTCATAGATAAACCCCCTTTAATAACATTTGGAAGGTTTGACAACTTGTCTCACCAATTTTTTCGTTGTTTCATATACATCTTAATCATGGGATCAAATTTGTCACCTCATCTATCCGGTGGAAATGATTGATTAAGCTAAATGGTAAACCATTAGGTGTGATCTAAAGTTTCAAAGGTAAATGCTTGTTTAAAAGGGAATATAAAATTGGTAGTGCTTGACCTCTATAGAATTGTCCCTCTAAACCTCTAAATGCTTATTTCCATCTTTTATCACTCCCAACTTCCTCAAAGATTGGAGATGTCCTAATTGTCACAACATTTGAATGTTCCCATTGAAGGTGACATACAAATAAATCCGACTTGTTGTCCCCCTTTATCATCATATAAACACAATCTAGAGATGTTGATTCCATTCAACACTAATTTCATAAAGAATCATCCCTTCAAATTGTCATATTTAGAAAAAAATGATTTAATAAAGTATTTAACACATTTTAGAGTGAAAAGGTCTTTCCCACATAATTCACATGGGCATATGAGTCAATAACCATGTGTTTGGTTGTAATTTGACTCGTCATTTAACCAATTTACAATTCGGTAACCTCTATTAGATAATTCACAAATTTTAATCATACTTTCATGAAGTGTGTCCCCTCAAACTCATAGATTCATAACACAAAACAAAAATATTGATTTTAAAAACTATTAAACACTTTTTTAGTGAAAAGTTCATTAAAACATGTTTCTCGTGGGTGTATAAGTCAATAACCATATTTATGGTTGTAATTTGACTCGAAATTCAACAAATTTTTAATTCATGAACCTCTATAGAGAATTCATGGCTATATGCGTTCATTCTCATTAGACTGCTTATTGAAGGAATTGACGCCTAACACATAGATAGACAATGGTGAACCGAACTATATAGAGTCTTGTAGGCATCTATATAGTATGGGGTTTCTCTCTATAGGTATAACTCAACTATATATAGCTATAGTCACTCTCATCCCTATCTATGATATCTTTCCCATAAAAACCAGACTAATTGGGACCTACAGGGGGAATCACGAAAATCCTTTGTGGAAGAAGAAGAAGAGTATGTGATGGATCCCATATTATAGGTATGCAAATTTTAATTTAAATTTGATATAAAATGTAAATCGAGGTGTAAATTGTGTAAACCATAGGGTAAATTGTGTAAAGTATAGATAATATTGTGTAAACCCTAATGTACATTGTGTAAACCCTAGGAAAAATTGTGTAAACTCTATGGTAAATTGTGTAAACCCTAAGCCATAATATAATATTTGATCAACACTAAATATAAATCCAAAGGGGAAAATATTGTGGCTGATTTCTATTTTTGATTAGGAAAGTATGGAGAATTCCCTAAGCAATATAATCACAAAAAAACCTAGATAGCTTTCATACTACTCACAAAATTTTGGTCTTCATTTCTCCTTTCTACCTCTAACTTAGAGTATGTCAGTGGAGATGGGCCTATATATGTAGCAAAAATACTTTATTTCTCTTACTTCACTTCCCCATGTTTATTGTCATAGTTCCTCTATGATCCTTATCTCTTGTTTATGAACAATATTGTAGTGCATACTTCATTCAAAGGTGTCGCACCATTTTTCCTCATAAAATTCTTCACATTCATTTCTTCAACTTTTCCCCATGCACAACATCTCATGGATTTTTCTGAAGCCCAACAATTATCTTGTGGGATGGCATCTCTACTTAATGATGTTCCCTTGAGGGTTGCATCTCTATGCAAGACATCATTATGGATGATGAAATGTTATCTATTCTAGCGGTAGTGACACCACCATTGTGTCCAACCTATAGATGATCTCTATTCTTCGGGTAGAACACAATATATTATTTATTCTCTCTTTAATTTTTCATTTTCATTTTTTTATCAATAATTCATTCATGTCTAGCTACGCAAGATGAGGTATTTTTCTTGTCAATAAATTTTAAAGTTATCGAATTTTGTATCGAACTTGCAAAAAGTGTCGAAATTTATTTATGCTATACCACATTTCCCACTTTAAATACTTTCTATTTTCATTGTGTTTACAATTTTTTCTTGCATTAATTCAATGTTTGTTATTAAACCATATAATTTTGGTTTTGATATTAGAGAGGATGTAACATATTTAGAAATCGAGGTCTATTATAATATGACATGGATGAGGATTTTGATGAAACCCATGTGCCACCTTGACATTCATTAACCTCTACGTACCCACCACAGAGGTATAAGTTTATAGTATAATTTTCAATTTAATAATATTTTTCATATTTAAATTTAAATTATACATCTTCACAATAATAAGTCTACTACTTATAGAGGCCTATAGGATCCTTCTAACAAATACCACCACATTTGTATGAGTGGACATCCCTCAACCTCTAGGGACTCGACATAAAGATATATATTTATAAATGTTTTTAATTACAAAATTATTTAATTTCACTAAACAATTCTAATACTACTTATGTATCACATGCCTACTTCTCATATAGACCAACGAAAGGATGACAATAGTGGAATGAGCACAAGTCCTTTGTATTCTTTTCGAGTCTCACATGCATGGAGGTATAAATTTACAACTCTTTTATTAATATAACTTTTTCTTTATTAAAAAATTGTAATATGACTTGATTATGACAAGTCTACATCCCATATCAACCCACATGAGGATGATGATAATCGTAGGATTATGGAGTTATCTACACGGAGCTATTAAGTCTTCATTTATTATTTAAAGTGATTTTAATTAATTCTTACATATAAACACCGAGTGTAAGGGAACCTAAAAATAGGCATTTATGTAAATGATGATACGAAAATATTAATGGATATTCGGGGAAAGTAATTATTTTAATATATTTTATTTGAGCTAGAATAATTTATCATTATATTAGTTTATTTGTTTCAATTTATTTTATGTCATTTTTAGTGATTTCTATTTTTGTGGTTGCATGTATTTTAAAAGAATGAACACATAAATTGATTTGTTCATATTATCATCTAGAGTGGTTGCATAAATCTCATTTGAGATATAAAGAACATTGGTTGATGTAAATTTTACCGCGTTTGAGAGGACCCACTATAACCCAAAGTTAATTGGAAAAATTGCATCAAAAGGGAGGAATTTGAGGGTAATTACGTTGCGTAAATTAATTTTTAAATAATATAGTATATAGTTTTAAAATAGTTTGTTAAATTCAAAATTTGCATGTTCACTACCAAGGAAACATAGATAATGAGAGGAGATGTCTATTATGGTGTGGAACTTGTTTTCATGTGTGGAAGTGTTGAAGAATTTACACTAAAAGTATTGTACACTATCCACAGCTTTTCTCACCTCAAAAATGTGCATGATATATGAGGAAAGACACTCTTCTCATATGGGCGAGATTTTTGACCCATAGGTTTATGGGACGGTTTTGACCCATGGTTTTGGTTCCCACAATATTGTAAAACTGCTTAAGCAATTTCCTATTTATGTGGTTTTGTGCATATGGTAGGGTTGATGTAACATTGCAGATGTGTGTGAATTCGAGTGTGAATTCAAGAGAGTTTGTTGAGCATAGCTCCAAACAGATATGGGTATTGTATTGAGAGAGATGTGACTTGTAATAATATATGAGCAAGTGATTCTTGGTGGACGTAGCCCAAATTGGGTGAACCACATTAAATATTGTATCTATTTTGTGTTCTTTTATTTTTTCCGCATATTAGTTTCTATTGTTATGATTAAGAGAGGGATTTTCCGCGTATTTTATCCCTTATTTTCTAACAATTTCTTCGACCTCCAAAAATAAATAAAGATGTTTGGTTTGGTTTGGGTGATAAGTGGCTAACAGAGGACACTAATAGGGTTGTTGATGAATTTGGTAGAGCTCAACAATAGAAAGAGCAATAATATTTCATTACATTATTCATAACAATGATTACAATATATATGAAAGTTGATATGATAATAATAGAGAGATAGCTAGTGATGCAATCCTTATCAAATCTCTATTAACAACTATTAATCTCTCATAGATTATATCAATATCTATTTAGAGTGTGATATTACTCTCGTACAACTCATTATTCTCTTACACTCATAGTATTGAACTAATATTAAACAACAATATTAACGAAACACTAATTCATAACATTCCACCCCTTAGTGCAAACATGGGAGAAAATACCACTTTCAACAAAACAACATGCACCTCCATAGCATGGACATGGTCTTGCCACTCTTATTGACTATGGGAACTATATATACCATGAATAGGGACTCATCAACCTAATGTGGGAATACATGAATTGGGACCTATCGACTAATTCACATCAATCGAACCATTTAAGATATCAAGAACACTTTCTTGCATCGTTATATATGATCAAGATTTCTACAACATAATAAAAGTAGAAACCATACTGACACACATGAACACAGATGTCTCTTTTTCTATTATTTTTAATCACACACAGAACAAACCAAAAGTGCCACTAAAACAAATGTAGTTTCGAGGTAGTGATGAACTCAAAGATGTTGATCTTCCTCTTGCCTCTGTTGCCTCCATCATCTAGTGTGTTATTGTTTACTCGGTAGAATAGGAGTTAAAACTCAATTTTATCACAATTTGATCAATATTATTGATTTTTTAAGATGGTTTAACGCTTTTGACTGGAGCTTAGAATCGGGGTTCTTGGGTCCCCTCCCTTAACAACGTCCTTAGACAAGATATTACATTAATCTAGCACAAACCGTGACCACTAGAGTTTGCATCGACGATGCAATTTTCTTGCCACCGCCGTTTTTAGAGCCACCAGCCACCGTGAATGCCAATGCCGATGATGCAAAGTTTGCCATCGCCAAGAATCACCACCAGCCATAACCACCGGTGATGCAACACCCGCTACCACCGGTAAACCACACCGAAGGGATAACGCCCAAGGGGATTTGAACTTGGGTGGATCCCACACCCAATCGTTCATCTTAACCAATCCACCCAAACCCCATTGGCAATCAATATTATTGATTACCCCTGCAATATGAAACAATATATTTTTTGATATAAGACATCATGTTTTCGAAATTTTATCTTTTACAATATAAGCAAAAGTGATCTTGGGTACAAAAGAAATATACTCCAAATACAAGGAAGAGCCTATGCCTCATGTACGTTCGTGAGGGACTTGACCAAAATCAAACTGTTGACCTGCACATTGATAGCCACGTGACTCACCACTGCACTATACCATTAATTTGGTCAAATTTTGGCATTTGTTGGCTATATTGACCACCTGCAAACCTGAGTGAAGGTTAGGCTGGTCGCAAATACAATAGCCCCCTTTGGTAATTTTTCTCACGTCCTCACTTTTTGAAGAATTTACCAGTCCAATATATACACTAATTTAATATTTTAACCCCATAAAATTATTTTAACAAAGTTGCCACATAAGACTGAGCTTGAATATATCTTGGAAGCTATAAATAAATTACATGGGCTAAATATTATCAAGGAGTGGCTCGTCACAATGTGGAAAATAATGACTCAAGTCGTATTCATTATTCAATGCAATAGAAAAGCTCCCATGTGGCTCGTTGAGAATGAATGTAGCTCTAAATGATCTGATCCCGAGGCAGTATTAAAACAGTGTCAAAGAAATCCAAGTGATGTAATGTAAATTAGTCACGCAAACTATGAAATTGATTGAAGTAGAGAGATGATGACATGTCACACTAAATTCATGTGGACCTCATTGCATGGGTCAACACTTGTTAACCAAACTGACAGAGCTTACGTGTTAATAGTTCTTATAAAATAATAGGTTTGGTGTAGAGATTTGACAAACCAATGATTCTTGCAATATTTGATCAGAATTCCAAACATAAATAGCAAGATATTTATTTATTTAAATGCATATGGCCCACAAAAACAGGTTCTCCTAGCACACAAGCTTAGCGTCCTTTACCAGATTTCCTCCTCAATCAGCAGATACACATTTCTTTTGACTGTGAAAGTGAGAATAATACAGACTGAAAAATGTACAAGTCACACACAACATTCATTATTTTATATGGCTGAGATGACCTTATAGTCAGGTACCTTAATTTTAGGGGTGCCTTGTAAATATTTTGTTAGCACAAAAATATTATATTATTCTTATAATCATGTCATATCAGTATTTTTAAATGGAAAAATAGAGTTTGAATTGATTTAGTCTAAAGAAATTTATATAAAATATTTGGAAGAGGGACAAATAATTGCGAGCCTATGTGTCATATTGTAATTAGCTCTTAAAATTGTCATTAATCAAAAAGTGAACAACTATTGGTACTTTTTCAACAACACTATAGGGTCCTTTACCTTGCCTTAATCTTTCTTAATAACACTCATAATAAGATTTTCTAAAAAAGCAATAGATATTTCAAACTAAAAACTAATTCTTTCACTTGAAACTACAATTCACATGGCAACCAAGAAAATGGTATTACCCTTGGGTAATCAATAAGACATTTTACATGACTTCTACTTGGCATCTTTTTTTCGTAAAGGGTTTTTTGGTCCCTTCAAAACCAAACTTTTTAACCTTATCTTAAAAAAGACATTTTACTGATTGTATACAATCTTCTCAGATACCAAATGATAAATTTGGTGGAACTCAACACTAGAATACACAATAATATTTCATTACATTACTCATAACAATGATTACAATATATAGGAAAGTTGATCTCTCATAATAGTAGAGATAACATGTAATGCAATCCCTATTAAATTTCTACTAATAACCATTAATCTCTCTTAGATTATCTCAATGTCTATTTATAGTGAGTTGTTACTCCCGTACAACTCATTATTCTCTTACACTCATAGTCTCACTAATATTAAACAACAATACTAATGAAGCAATAATTCCTAACAACTGCAAGTTTGTTAATAAAGGATATGACATATGTTGACATTCGAACTATAAAGAGGACTATTTAAAGCTATACACTATGGTTGATAGACACATTTTATTTAATTTGATATTTTATGTTGTCTAATTTACACTCACGTCTTATCGAAGACAAATATGGTCTACAATCAAAATGAAATGGTAATTGTATATCATGGTGATCAATTATTATTGCAATTGATGCAAGCATCAAAGTAACATGCTCAAGGGCTATAAAGCCAAAGTCTGAAAAGGGTTGTTGTTGTCCTTTATTTTTTGTGCATTTTTAGGTTAAAAGAACTCTTTTATCATGTAAACCGATATTTTGACACCCTCATGAGGTGAGATGGCCTTTTCTCGAGGCTTATTAGCTCAATGTGAACTACATTCTAGGGTATGACTTTTTCCACACATTTTTTAATATGATTAGTGGTGTACTATAATTTTTTTCTTACTAAAAATGTAATTTTGAATCAAAACAAAGTGGTGTTTCTCATGCCGACATGAACATCAATTTCACCATTAAGTAGGTAATGCACTTATATTTATTAACTAGGTAACACACTTTATATTTTTAACTAACCCCTATATAGATATTAGATATATTGGCTCCCCTCCATAGATAGAACTATAGGGCTCCTCCCTTGCGTCCCTCCCACCCATATTCTCTATATAATGTGGCTCTTCCATACATCGCATCGCTAGACTACTTTTTGACACCATGATTTCTCTTTTGAATTGAATTTTTTTCGTCAAAAATTGAGCGATGGCTTATGCTAGGGTGATGGGTCAATTAACTTGTAAAGGTAAAGTTCAAACCAAAACAAAAAATCGGGCACTTACTATACTATTTTTATATTATTTATTTGAAATTTATAAAATAATATTACTAGACATTGCATGTGGACCTGGTGTAATGGCGATGTTAAAGGGGTATTTGAAGAAGTTAAATTTTAAATATTGAAACAATGCAAGAAGAAGAGGGTGGTGAAGAAGGGGATTGAGGGAGGAAAATTGCAAGGGAAGTAAGAATGATGGGGAAACATATGGATAGTTTTTTTCACGAGGATATTGTAGAGATAGGGAAATGTTGATGGGGACTTGGCATCCCAAGCTGACACCATTTGGAGTTAGCAAGACAGAAGTGGAGTTATTTGCACTTAAATTGGAAGTAAGTGTTCCTTTGTTAAGAACAATGAGATACGAATTCCATATTATAGGCATACCATGAACAATCAATTTCAAATGTGGTATTTTTCCTAGCATATAAAGTGTTTGAGAAAATTATCTTAAGTGAGTTGTAACTCGGACATTAAAGGACTTGTAGTTGGAGAGGTAGATGAGCAAGAGCTACCACTCTTTCGTTTAAACAATGTAAGTGAAATCATAGGGGATCCAACATGCAAAGCCAAACCATATAAACATATAATCCTCGATAGAATACATTTATGGTAAATTATTTCAAACTTCACAAAATTAAAAAAATTAAACATGTAACTCACTCAAATTCGCAATTTTTCAACTTCGTCTTAGATGGGCTTTTTATCTAGTAGTTAAAACCACCATAAAGAGACAAAAGAATAGGAGAATTTAGCATAAATATTTATATTTATATTCAATTTAATGTTGTTTTAAGTACTCTCATTTAAGGCACAATTACGAATGAGGATTGCTTGCACATGAAAATGGAAAATGGAAAAGGTGCAAGTTGCATTGGTAATGAAGGGCATATAAAAGAAGTTCTTTCCTTGTTATCAATGGTCCATTTCCTATACACCATCATTATTACTTCAAGAATAAATGAAAAATTTGGAGTCATTATTAATTTTCCTATTCATGATACCAATTATAATTCATACATGGGACTTGAAATCGTGCATTTATTTTCGATAAAGGACTTGAAATTGTATGGATTTGTCTATTGGATGCAAGACCTCAAATCATATGACATGTTTTTGACAAATGTTGTCTTCCTATAATTTAGATGACATGAATGTTGTCAGATTCTTTAGTTGTGTTGGGACATAATAGTTTCGCAAATCCATCCTTTGTCTAACATAATTTTGATGAATCCATCAATGAAAGAAGAGGCACCTTATCAAAGGATATGCCATCAAATTGTGAAAAAAGTGATAATCAATTGCCTAATAATTCACACATAAAATTATATTTCCAACGAAGCCTCTTTGACCCTCCATTTCCTTGATGTTTGTTAGTTGATCAACAAAAATCCCATTTGAAATGTCTTCTAGCATAAAAAAATAATAAAAATTTGACAATGTATTATCACAAGGAGAAGCTTTATAACTAACATGTTGTTTATACGAATTGTAATTGTTGTGGCTGAATAACCACTTCTTGACATATTGAAAAACAACCAATAACATTATGGTAGTGGTAATGCATATTCATCATTAAAGGAAAATAAAGGGACCAAAATGACACGAAAATAGTTTCACGTAATCAACTGTATTACACAAAAAACAATGGAACATAATTACTATATACATAGTGTCCCATAGCTATAATAGAAGTGGAGATTATAAGTAGAAAATAATATTAGTAGGAGTATTTAAACCCCGATAGATTACTCTTTATTGAAGGTTCTGCAGAACCTCTAATAATTTCTTTTTACTCACATGTAGTTGTACAAATTCCAAGAAGATCTAACAAGTAATGCAATATGAAATTAACTCACAAAAATAAGAATGGTGCAAAATCAAGAACCTCTCAATAGCTCAAGTGGTGTGTACAAATAGGAGTGTTGTGTAACTCCTCCATGAGAATATTCCCATAATAGGAAGGGGAGTTACACTCCATAATGGGAATGTAACTCCTATGACACACTATGACATGTAAGACATGTCATAGTAACTCCTATGATGCTCAATACACCTAAGCAAGATGAGTCACCAAGGGTGAGGATTTATTCCAAGTAAATAAATACGAGGAAAATAATATCCTACAAAACATACCCCTTAAGCGTAGCTTAGGTGGGCAGAAAATAAAATGTGGGTCCTAAAATAAAACCTAATGAGGTACCCACATACAATGCAACTCTCACAAAGTGGAGTAAAATGAGAAAACCCAATGTGAAAAATCTCCCCTCAAAAAGAGTTATAAGGAAGAGAAGGTATGACTAAAAATCCCCACTAATTTACAACTATTTGAAGCCACCCTATATCCTCGTAAAGAAGCCTCATGAAGTAACTGTGGATCAGAAGTGGATGCAGTGAAGAGTGGATCACCATGGAAGAGTGAATGAATTTGCCAAGTGATTGATGGATCTCCAACCAAGGTGTGGTTCTTATACAAGGAACCATACTCCTCATGCAATGTATAATTTCTAAATACTTCATGAAGGGATGATAAGTCCAAGTAGCAATAAAGAAGGAATGTGGAAGGCCATGTAATTATGTAGAAGATTGCCTAATGTTTGATGAGTCTTGAATCAAAGTGCATACTCCCTGAAAATTCTACGGTGGACCAGAAGTAGGTGGATCAAGAAATGACTCCTCAAAATTTGGATGTGACAAGTAGATGGTGGAGGTGGGTCCCCATCACTACTATAATCATTTTTGCTAGAAAAGAACTTATCATCATCATATATGTGCTCAAGTTCAAGAGTATCATCAAGTACATGTGAATTTAATATAAAATATGGACGGGAAAAGGGAGAGAAGGAATATATATGAGTTTAATGATTGACTAAGCCCATTGAAATGATAGTGTCAGTGTGCAACTCTTTGACATAAACTAAAGCTAGAGTGAACTCAACTCACATGCCCTAACCAAGGTGAGTAATATGATAGACTAATAGGAGATTAGTTGATAGTGAACATTATTAAATGTTCTATCACTCACTTCAACAAATAATATCCCAAAAACTTGAGTAGAAGTGTCATCACCTAGACGAATAGTAGACATGTCACATGGCTCCAATGAAGTGAACTTGACATGTGAGGAAGCCATATGATGTGATTCACTAGAATCAATAAGTTGATGAAAATGATTTAACAAATTAAGGTATACCTATCTTGTTCTTCTCAAGAATACTTGTGCGGAGGTAAATCTAATTCTTCAAACATTTAATTTTCATCATGCCTACTTGTGCAATACCCAAATTTGATCTTCCCTTTCATATGTTTAAGACTAAAATATAAAGTGTTGGAATTTGATTTGTTGGTGGTTTGATCTTTTTGATCTGATGATCCTTGTTTTTGTTTCTTCTATTTTGAAGCCTTATGTATGTCATGCCCTGAAGTTAGAGCATGTGGTTTAGTGGACTTTAGTGCACCCCTAAGAATCATTTTATCTTGTTCTGAATAAATTTAGTAACAAACTCATCAAATAAGGGCATGTAATGATGTCATTTTGTTGGGTGGAAAACCCAACCACATATCTTGTATTTTGGAGGTTCATAATTGAAGATGGAGCATGATTGTAGACCTTTTCTTGGAGTTACTACATGCTTAGTGATTTAACAAATATTGAATTTGTAAAACCATAATTGTAGAGTCACATATGATAAATAAACACTAAAGTATAGATTTGACACAAACAATAAGCTAGATAAATATGAAACCTTAAGTGTAAGAGAGGGAAAGGAATGACTTAGCTGATTTGTGCTTGATCTTAGGATTGTGCATGTTGGGAAAATTGATGAACAGGTAGGTATACTATCACAACTATGCTCTGTAAATTTGAGAATTGTCGAACAAGCCTAGACTAGAGGCAAGGGTTCCATGTACCGTAGACCTCTATTGGGCTCTTGTGATCACATGATCTTAGAACCTGGTTTTTCTGTGTCATAAGATGGTCGTTGATAGTCATTATTAGTCACCTATATGTCACACTATGATCACAAAAGTTTCCCCTGTAACTTGCAAAGAGATGTTGACTGTAAAACCATCAAACTACATCAAATCCCAAAAAGAAAAGATGCAATATGGGGAGTAATATTGACACTTTAGAGGTCACCCGATTGAGTGAAATTATGACCGAGCATTGCACTAAATTTCATAATCCATGTTGTTCTTGTGTGTGTGTGTGATATAATTGTGCCATAGGAAGCCCTTGTGCAAGTGCATGTGATAACGAGTGATAGCTAGATGTACCAATGTAAATAGATGTGTGGATGGAAAAATGAACTTCCCCTTCCTATGAAGTGTATGTAGAAAATGTAGTCCCTTGTCCCTTAAATGAGTGCTAGATGCCTTTGATTCTCTTAGATTCCTTTGGATGTAACCTTAGGTGATGATAATAGATTCTTAGAGCTTGGTCCTTTATTTTGGTCACATAGCTTTGTATTTATATGATTCCCTTGGTTGAATTTTGTAATTGACAATGGAAGGCCGAACCATAAGAAAATAAGATGCCCAAAAGATAAAAGAGACCCAAAAGAAGCGAGTAAGATAGAAAATGGTCAATGGTTCCTAGAAGGAAAAAGGCATCACGGGCATGTTGTGTTCAAGCCATAAAAGATAGACCAATGAAATATCAACTAGGTTATATGGTGTAAAAGACCATAAATAAAGAAAAGAGGCCAAAGATAGTCAATTACTAGTTTTCTCACTTAGGAATCATATGAATGCAAGTATGCTTTTAGGACCTAGAAATGTACCCAAGTGTGTGATTTTGTGTTTACATTTTCCCCACTTTATGTTTTTGAGTGAATAATTGATAATATAAAGTAGATAAGATATGCATACTTGATAACCATGTAGAATGTGATGGAAATAACATGATGGGGAGACAAGTAAAAGCGTGGAGTGATAAAAATGAAGCGTGGAAGCTAAGAAAGAGGAAGTGACCCTAGGAGGGTTAAGCATACTTGTCATGTACCATTTTGTATACATTGTTTTGTTTGATGTTTTGTTTGATGTATGGTTTCTTCTTGTTACGTATTAAGGAAGGACTGCGAAAAGAAGAGCGAAAGAGTAATCAAAGTCATGTATTATGAAAACTCTGTAAAAGTATGTAAATGTGTGTAAAATTAGTAAAAGGAAAGTGTGCACCTGATGATCATGAGTGTAAAAGGATATAAATATGTCCTGAAAATGTTGTAGAAGAGTGATTTTTTTGGGAGATCTCATGCCATGAGCAAGTTTTTGGATGATCTTATGCCAAGAACAATTTTTTGGCGATCTCACCCAAGTGCAAGTTTTTGGGTGATCTCACACCATGGAAGAAGAGTGTTGGGGAGAGAGGTCTAGTGTTACTCTCCTTCCATGACTACTTCTTGAATTATACACCACTGCAGATGGTGTGATCCTTGTTTAGTTCCATATTGTTCCAAATGTACTTGATTATCCCAATTAAAGGAGATTGTAGGAAATTACATGCATTACGTATTTTGAGGCCAACGCCGATCCTCTGAAACACGAATTCGTAGTTTTGAAGGATAATGCTGAATTATTACTAACACCAAAAATTGATGTATACGCGTAGGTGGCCATTAAATTTAATCCTTGCTCACATCGTGCAACATTAAAGTTAAAATAATCTTTCAAGTTTTGTCCCATGAACGCTCTTTTGTGAATGATTTCAAGGGTGGTCCCGAGTTTGGACATATTTTTATACTCATTATGCCGAAAAGTTATGTTTACAAAGGAAAGTGTGGGGGATCGAATCATTGTGGTCTACCATATAAACGTCCATGTACTAAAGAAATATTTTCGTCCATGTCATCAACCATATCAACGTCCAAGTAAGTATCATGTTTCTTGTTTGGCCTTCGACAACTATGAATCATGGTATGACAGGTGTATATATTGATACTAATTTTGGTCATTGATTCAATTAAGCGAGATGATATAAACAATAGAGGTATTTTCATTCCATTTCCAGCATGAACCCAATATGTAGTTTTCAAGCACATTTATGAAGTGTTTTGCGGTGTTCAAATTTTGTGTCAAAAATTCCCAGATGTGGGTGGGGTGTGTTAGATTTGGGGAACATGCATTTTCCTAAAACAAAGAGTTGAGGGTGTCATTTCATCAACTAGCATAGAAAATCCTACGCACTTGGACAATATATTTTAATCCTTGTCAATGATGAGGTTTTCTATATTCTAAAAGATGTGTTTACAAAGAGAAATTATGGGCACTTTGGTAATATATTTTAATCATTGTCAATGACGAGGTGTTCCATATCAAAGTCCCTACATTGACAAAATATCATGTTTCTTGTTTGACCTTTGATAGCTGTGAAATCATTGTTTGACAAGTGTATATATTGATACCCATTTGGCCAATGTTTCAAATAAGTAGATGATGGACAACGATTTTAGTATTTATATTTTCCGTATTGATTTAAAATGAACCACAAAAATAGATCCATCAATAAGTAATCTAAGCCCATAAGAATTAGAGTAATTTTGCAATTAATGAACAACAATCTTAATATTGATGTTAATAATTACTAAGGACTCCATCTTAGGGGTGGTCAATACCAATAAAAAATGCTTTGGTTGTCTCTAATTCACAATTCAATTACCTGTGAGAATAAAAACTGATATATTTGTAATAATAAAGTTTCAATTTTTAATTTTCTAGGAAAGCATGATTGATTCCTCTCAAGATGAGAACAACTTCAAATCGTAGACAAATTTCACTTTTAAAAAGGAAGAGACAAATGCATACATCCAAAAGAGCATTTTATTTCAAATAATCAAACACAAAATCAACCATTATAGCGATTTAATCATAATAGAAAAAGTTCCTAGCATCTTGACATAAAAACATTGAAAAATAGGGAGTTTGTTTGTTATAGGGTGAAAAATGGATAGCTTGAATTGTGTTATTAAATTTTTGTTGTAGAATATATTTTTCACGTTTGTCATTATTGGATGTTAAATGTACTTGTTGTCCA